>JBAMJV010003047.1:347500-379521 GCA_037951105.1 Echinarachnius parma | reverse complement strand
TTGTATATTTTGCTCATAAATCACATATTTTTAATATTCGAACTTTATTTTTCACTACATGTTTTTTCATTGTTGGTCTTATGGAACTGGTGAATACATTCACATCTACCAAAAGATTGCAAGTTTAATGTTAGCTGCGTTTCTCTTTCATAGCGTTTCACCAACAAACTTCATGGCTAGAATGTATTAAGGAAGTCTTTGCCAAGTTGCCAACAACCACCTCCTAATGATAACGTCCACAAATATTTATACGTACGGAGGCTCTCCAGGCAGTACATGCGTTTTAATACACAACTCTGCAATTGCACACATTTTCTCTCAGTCTCTTTTGCCCTCTTATCAGTTTTTTTCCGGAATGGCTTGTGTTTGTCGCGATCCACGCAGTGGTAAAATAGGTGTAAACTGAACGAAATTCAATGTACCGGCATATTCGCATTCAAATTTTGAAACGCTATTCCGTATACGTCTGGAATGAGGTGTGCATTACCGTGCCATCTTTTGAAAACGGCCATATTCGGGCAAATACACCTCACATTCGGGCAGAACATGTCATATTCGGGCAAAACCATGTCACATTCGTGCAAATCCGTATTCACATTCGGGCAAAAATAAAGTCATATTCGGGCACACTAATGTCATTTTCGGCAGAGTCATGTTACATTCGGGCAAATTAATGTCATTTTAGGGCAATACAACGTTATTTTCGGACAAAACCGTCCCATACTATATTCGGAAAAACAACATTTGTATAGGCATCAAAGGGGCACTTTTTTTTGTTTTGTTTTTTTTGTTTGCTTGTCGGGTGAAAATGGGATGTATAATCATTCGGCAAAAGACCTCAGCCACCTCCCTCCCCCCCCCCCCCCACCCCCCCCCCCCCCCCCCTGAGAAAAATGTGTATCTACGCCCATGAAAAATGAAAAAGGGTGCCTAACACGAACAAAATAACTTACAAACATACATCATCGATCATCAACAGCAACTAATGAAAGACACGCGTTCATTCATATTTCGCCAATCGTTATAGTAGCGTCGCTATCCGGGGGGGGGGGGGGGGGGGGGGGGGGCACACGTCCACTGTCATTATTTGGCAAAACAATAGAACACAGTCATAAGGGGAAAAGCTGTCCAAATAATAATTAAACAGCGTGTGTCCCCCAATAAATCCTCGTGCCCCGGTGCTCAATCACTGATGAATATTGGCCTGTCAAAGTGATATGACTGTGCAAAAACTGATGTGAACAATGTGAACTTACATGGGATTGGGATATGATTATGTCTACTGATTGATGTGTATAAATCCCATGGTAAATGAATGCTCATATAGAGTGGTGAAGTGACATCATCAAAAACCTATTTTTAGAATTTCCAAATTTGAACTTCATTTTCCGAAGGAGCATACAAAATAATGTCAAAATGTTGAAAATCGATCGAATATGTTAAGTATTGGCTGAGATATGCCCATCCGAATGAATTTTATAGGAAATCAGTGTTATTTTGCTCTGGTTCATAACATTATACTTAACAATACTGAATCATGTCCCATGCTAAACCCATCAAGGTATATGTGAGAAGGGTGTAAGAACTATAGTTCTTACGGTTCAATGCGGTCGTATTGTGGATGTTGACAATGTTTATACTAGATCCCTTCAAACAAAGGGCGAACGGGATCAACTTTAAGGGAATTCAAATCCATAATCAATTCATATTTGCATTTCATTCTTGGGTGTAGGTCTGTGGAGGTTTGGTGACCTCGCGATCGACATATTCATTTTTGTTCAGTCAGAGACGACCAAGAGTAGAACCTATACCCCCCCCCCCCCCCCCAACAACAACAAAAAGAACGAACACAAAAAGACAGAATTACGCTTGTTGGGAAAATGGACAAAATAAATCGGCAAAAAACATGCTTATTCTTCTAGTAAATGTCATAATTATAGGTAAAACCATGATAACAATTTTAAGCCCCCCCCCCCCCCCCCTCTCCCCTGGTGCCCCCACCCTACCCACTCGAAACAATCTTAGCCACGCCACTGCGACAGTCATCTATTTTCGGACCAGTCTTGAATTGGTTAAATTGAACCTGTCTTGTCCTTCACCCGTACGATTTTCTTCACGTTTTTCCAATTCCAAGGCTAAAGGTTTTACGCAGCTTTCTAATAACCATCGCTTATGACATATGATAGTATCGGGGGACGAAGGTAAACTCGCATTACGTTTCCCGCATTCCACTAGGAGGGGAATACGGGCTTTCGGGCTCGCTTGCAAGAGGGCGAATGAAATCGTGGTCCTGAGCCGACATCCTTTTTCAAAATCCACCGGGGAACCACGAAAGATATTACACAATTGTGCAGTTTAGCACATCCCTTTTGTGATCTGATAATTATAAAGGGTTCGAGTACAGTTTACGGGAGTTTACGCATAACGTTCTACGATTTCACGTGTCGTAGCTAAATGGAGCTAACCCTGATAGCAGACTGACGTCTTTATGACGTCTTAATTTGGTCGTAAACTGGTAAACACGTCATATGTCGTACAAACGATCAGAATACGACGTCATTATGACGTATTTTAAAGACCATTTTTGACATGATGACTTATGTCGTATAAAAGACGTAAAATTGACGTCATTATAACATCTTTAAACGACCATTTTTCCACTATTTATTTTTGTCGTAGGAAAGACGTAAAAACGATGTCATTATAACGTCGTTCAAAGACCATTTTTAAGAATGTATTATTGTCGTATAGAAGACATGATAACGACGTCCTTTATAATGTCGTTTAAAACCATTTTTGCCATACGGGTTTATGTCGTATCAATAACGCTATAAAGACGTAAGTTTGACGTCCTTTTCAAGACCAATTTTTTGCCATCATTTTTTGTCGTATGGACGCCCTTTTTACGACGTTAATGTGACGTATTTCAAAGACCATATTTCCAATTGTTTTTTGTCGTATGGAAGGACGTAAAAATTACGTTAATATTACGTCATTTAAAGATCACTTTTTCAGTATTTATTTTTGTCGTATAGAAGACGTAACAACGACGTCTTTATGATGTCTTTGAAAGACTATTTTGCCATCATTTTTTGTCGTATGGACGACCACTTTACGACGTCATTTGAAGTCTTTTCAAGACTAGTTTTTTGCCATCATTTTTTGTCGTATGGACGACCTTTTTACTACGTCATTTTGACGTCCTTTCAAAACCATTTTTTCACTATTTATTTTGTCATAAAAACGTCTAAAAACGACGTCATTATCACGTCATTAAAAAGATTATTTTTAAGTATTTATTTTGTAGTATAAAATACGTTATAACGACGTCTTTATGATGTCTTTGAAAGTCCATTTTTGCAATTAAGGTTTGTGTCCTACGGACAACATTATTAAGACGTCATTTTGACGTCTTTCAAAGACCATTTTTTTCACTATTTATTTTGTCATAAAACGTCTAAAAACGACGTCATTATCACGTCATTAAAAGATTATTTTTAAGTATTTATTTTGTAGTATAAAATACGTTATAACGACGTCTTTATGATGTCTTTGAAAGTCCATTTTTGCAATTAAGGTTTGTGTCCTACGGACAACATTATTAAGACGTCATTTTGACGTCTTTCAAAGACCATTTTTTTTCACTATTTATTTTGTCATAAAAACGTCTAAAAACGACGTCATTATCACGTCATTAAAAGATTATTTTTAAGTATTATTTTTGTAGTATAAAATACGTTATAACGACGTCTTTATGATGTCTTTGAAAGTCCATTTTTGCAATTAAGGTTTGTGTCCTACGGACAACATTATTAAGACGTCATTTTGACGTCTTTTCAAGACTATTGTTTGCATCATTTTTTGTCGTATGGACGATCACTTTACGACGTCATTTTGAAGTCTTTTCAAGACTAGTTTTTTTGCCATCATTTTTTGTCGTATGGACGAACTTTTTACTACGTCATGTTGGACGTCTTTCAAAGACCATTTTTTCACTATTTATTTTGTCATAAAAAAGTCTTAAAATTGACGTCTTCATGATGTCTTTTAAAGACTATTTTTGCCATTATGGTTAGTGTCGTACGGCGACGTTAATATGACGTCATTATGTGTTTTCAAGACTAGTTTTTGCCATCATTTAATGTCGTATGGACGACCTTTTTACAACGTCATTGTGACGTCTTTCAAAGACCATTTTTCCAATGCTTTTTCGTCATATTAAGAATGTAAAAACGACGTCATTATCACGTCATTAAATAATAATTTTTAAGTATTTATTTTGTAGTATAAAAGGCTTTATAATGACGTCTTTATAATGTCTTTGAAAGGACCATTTTTGCCATTAACGTTTGTGTCGTACGCACGACAATATTAAGACGTCATTATGACGTCTTTACAAGACTAGTTTTTGCCATCATTTTTTTGTCGTATGAACGACCTCATTACGACGTCATTGTGACGTCTTTTAAAAACCATTTTTTCCAATTATTTTTTGTCGTATAGACGACGTTATTACAACGTGATTATGACGTCTTTCAAAGACATTTAAACAATTATTTTTGGCGTATGGACGACCTTTTTATGACGTCAATAAGACGTCTTTATGTCGTCTAAATGGCGTAATTTATGGTGCAAATTGACGTCTTCAAGACGTCTTCAAGACGCCTTTTCGGGAAAAAGATACGTCATTATCACGTCAAAATATGACGTCTATATGACTGTAAACGCGGGTGCAAAATCTTCACTTTTTGACATGAATTTACGACGTCTTAAAGACGACGTACACAAGGTGGAAATGACGTCAAATCCAGACGTAAAAATCGCGTCTTCTATTGACCAATAAGACGTCTTTATGTTGTCTAAATGGCGTAATTTATGGTACAAATTGACGTCTTCAAGACGTCGTAAAGACGCCCTTTCGGAAAAAGATACGTCATTATCACGTCAAAATATGACGTCTATATGACGGTAAACGCGGTGCAAAATCTTCACTTTTTGACGTGAATTTAAGACGTCTTTAAGACGACGTGCACGACGAAAAACGACGTAAATTTGACGTCATTTTTACCAGTGTTTGCTATCAGGGATTCATTATTGGCTGTAGGCCATGTTGTTGGATCATACATAAGCCATATATGGTTTATGTTGGAACTGTGTATGACACTAAATACAATATTTATGTGGGAGTTGTGCATATTTATTAGTGCGTCAATTATTTGCTTTCTTCGTGAAAAATATATCAAATCATAACAACGCTTTCCCAGATGCAGTTAATCTTAAGCCCGAATTTCCTATCTAGGTATGCACCAGATTGCACAATTTCAAATTCATAAATGCAAAATCTTTCTTACCGTGGGAGGGGGATATCCCCTCCCAAACCCTCCCCCTCCTTCCCTGCCCCAGCCCTCAGGCGCTTCGCTCCATCGGGGACTCATTATTGGCAGTGTGTTGTTGGATCATACATAATGTTGCATAATTATGGTTTATGTTGTGTTGTTTGTGTGTGTTTTGTGGGTACATATTTATTAGTGTGTCAATTATTTGTTTTCTACGTGAAAAATATATTTAAAACTTTCTGGTCGATCAAATCATATCACGCTTTCCCAAATACAGCCGAATTTCCTATCTAGGTATGCATCAGATTGCACAATTTCAAGTCCAAAAATGCAAAAACTCCCTACCGTGGGAGGGGGGGACACCCCCCTCCCACACCCTCCCCCCGCTCAGTCGCTTCGCTCCCTCGCAATGTCTCACTCTCACCTCTGGCTCAAACTTGGCAACCCAGAGTGTGGTTGGGCATGAGCCCCTATAATACAACTCAGTATAATACACACAAAAATTGTGAGCCCCCTTGGGGTTTTGCCCCCCCCCACCCAATCCAAAACTGCTTCCGGCGCGCCTGCCTCTGACCTAATAAAACAAATATGCAATTTAGCTGATTATCTGTATAATGCTAATTCTACAACAAATTTTCAAGGTTGCCAAGGTAACATTGCTAAATATTATCTAAAGAAACCTTTAAGCACATGAGAAAAAAACAAACAAATATTGGACTGTCTACAACCTATTATCGCCTACAGGAATAATTCATCATCGATTATAAACGATAGTATCAAAGTGGAAATAACCCAATGATGCCAGGGTGGTAATATTGCTAGATTTCCTAGAGAATCCCTTTAGAACATGAGTAAAAACAAACAAACAAATATTGGACTTATGAACGTATACAACATAATAGGATCGCCTACAGGAATAATTCATGATCGATTATAAACGATCGTATCAAAGTGGAAATAACCCAATGATCCCAAGGTGGTAATATTGCTAAATTTTCTAAAGAAACCCTTTTAGAACATGAATAACAAAAGAAAATACAGTAGGACTTATGATTAACGTCTTCAGGTCTAATGGATACAGGATTCATTCATGATCGATTATAAACAATCGCATTAGAGTGCAAAGTAAAATTCCAATTTTTATAACTATTTACATTGAAAACATTGTTATTATGATCTTGTTTTTGCAGATATTAAAACTAATATAAATACCAACCTGTTTTTAATATTTTCAACATGATTTGCAAATTAATTATTTAGGCATCAACTCTTTGAAATACTAAACAGTCCAATACTAACCATTTAAATCTCACATACTAAGAAGCGGGATATATATACGGAACCTATACGACAGCTGATCAGTAAGGTGTTAGACGTAGGTTATAGGATAGGATAGGTTTAGGATTTAGGAATAGGATAGGATAGGATTATGTGTTACATGATATATAAAACTGTTGACTGTGGAATATACTACAAGACATAACCATCTCAATTTTTTTAATTTTTAATAATGTAAAAATCGCTTCAAAATAATGACGTCCAATACGACGTCTTTTCGTCATAAAAAGACGTCGTTAGCACGTCAAAATATGACGTCTATATGTCGTGAAACGCGGGTGCAAAATCTTCATTTTTTGACGTGAATTTATGACGTCTTTAAGACGACGTACACGACTTGAAAATCACGTCAAATCAATACGTAAAAATCACGTCTTATATTGACCAATAAGACGTCTTTATGTCGTCTTAATAACGTAATTAATGGTACAAATTGACGACTTAAAGACGTCATAAAGACGCCTTTTCGGAAAAAAATACGTCAATATCACGTCAAAATATGACGTCGATATCACGGTAAACGCGGGTGCAATTCTTCACTTTTTGACGTTAATTTACGACGTCTTAAAGACGACGTACACAAGGTGAAAATCACGTCAAATCCAGACGTAAAAATCACGTCTTATTTTTGACCAATACGACGTCTTTATGTCCTCTTAATAACGTAATTAATGGTACAAATTGACGACTTAAAGACGTCATAAAGACGCCTTTTCGGAAAAAAATACGTCAATATCACGTCAAATATGACGTCGATATCACGGTAAACGCGGGTGCAAAATCTTCACTTTTTGACGTTAATTTAAGACGTCGTTAAGACGACGTACCCGACGTAAAATGACGTAAATTTGACGTAATTTTTACCAGTGTCTGCTATCAGGGAAGTTCTAGGCCTTGTTCTACAATGGCAAATGGAGGCGGATACCTTTATGGCCTTGTTGCACGCAAACATTATGCCTTATCAAACCATGTGTACATTCTCATTGGACCAATCATCTTCGAGCATTATGAAAAAAACAATGTTTGATGAAACTTATGTTTTTGCTTACCAAATGGTCTCCATAAAATCGCAATTATTTGTACTACTATGGGAAGCTACTGAGGTATATTGACCATATTATATACCCGGAAATGTCAGATTGACTGTGGTTGTGGTAGTGGTGGTGGTAGGAGAGAGAGAGAGGGGGGGGGGGGGGGGTGAGGGGTATGATTTCTTCCTCAATAGGGGCAGCCTCTAATAAAAGAAAAAATTTGTGTATATATTTCTATGTTCAGTTGTGGTTGACAATACGCGAGTGGGGTTCGGTATGACGGCGAACATTCCCACGTGATAAGGACTTGCCCACAACACTAACTATATATAGCCAGTTGCCACTACCAATGACGCAATGCGAAGAAAAGCTAGCTGCATTGATCTGGTTGGTGCCTTGTCTCCACCCCGACACTGAGGGCCGGGTGCCAGGGGAGGAGCGGTGTTCTCAGTTCTTCCTCAACCATTAATAGCAAAAACAAAATAACTATGACCGCTCGCACAGTATTGCCAAAAAATAACACATTCTGTAACTTGTTCAGTTTTGGTATAGAGGGCGCTGCACGAAATAATTTGCTTGTGAGATGATGAAAAACTGAGTGTAAAATTCGAAAGAGCATAACATTTTAATGACAGAATAAACTTTATTTGATCAAAATCGGTATAGATACGGCTGAAATATCAATAAATATATCCGATCGGAATAAATCTGGGGCCCAGATTTATTCAATGATTTTTTTTTTTATTAAAAAAATGCTTAGGCCTATACTTTTTCAACATTTTTCAAAAGACGTTTTTAAATAGTCTGTTGTTGATGATCTCTCTAATTAATCATTATTTTAACAAAACATCACATGCATAATTTTGTATGAAAAATGGTTGAAACCAATGCTTTTTTAGAGAGCGCCCTCTTGTGTTTTAATGGCTCTTTTTTTAATGATAACGGGCTTTTTACTTAGTCGTTTGTAATTTTATATACCTTTCTAACATGGTGGAGTTATAACTATAAGTTTGTAATGTTATTGTGCAGGTTTTGGTTACTAAAGCTCAGCCTTACCAAAACTGTACTACCCCTTTAATATAGGAGGTGGACTTTGGAAAGATGTGTATGGTGCGTTTGCGTTTGTTTAATCATTACGCGCTTTCATTTATTGTTAGTCGTATTTCCAACATAATTATCATAATTGTAAACTTTTGTTGTTGTGGGTATGGGGGAGAAGCTTGAAACTTGATTGCCCAACGGTGGATTCTTTCGCACCCATATGAGAAAATAATACAAATATAACCATTTTTAACATTTCATAGTCCAACGCGCCCAACTTTTCAAGGTCCCCATTCTGGGTTGGTTCCGCTACTCCATGGTATTCTGAAATCATATAATGTCGCCCGCATTTTATGTTTGTGGTCGTTGAAAAGTCGGCTTTTATAACGAGTTTCATGTCATTTTTGTTGTGTGTACTATAATATTTATACCTTTTAAAAATGATTGAGAAGTCGTCGTGTACGCAATCGTGTATCCCACATTATATTACAATGTAGACCCATCTGCGTGATCTGGCAACAGATACAGCACACTTTCCTATATCAATCAGTCGAGTGACTTCGAGTCGCTTACTTTTCTCTCTGTTTCTTCTTTGGTTATTTCACATTGGGCCTTATAAAGGGTCATTGCCAAATGGTATATAGTTTACATATTAACATTCATGTTATCGAAAATAATATCGCTAGTGATATTCGTTTGTATCGCAATGTATGGTCAACAAGGAATCTAAAAGATCACGACGTTTCGTGTGCCGCTGCAACACTTTGTCAAGTGATATAATCTAATGTAAGCAATCGTGTTTTATACTCTTCGTACGGCTCCAAACGCACGATCTCGCATGAGCGAGTACGTTCCTAATTAATATTGATTCCATTTTGTTGCTTCTTATTTTGTTTAAGATTATTATATCATTATATCATAATTTTAAGATGACAAACTTGAAAACAAGGAACAAAATACAATAAACACGTTGTACAGAGGAACGATGTATTTTACTTTGTTTGGTTTGTTTATTTTATTTCCAAAATAACATAAGGGCCATTCTTGGTCACGTGTGTGACCCAAAATATGAAAAATTCTGCAATAGGATGCTTATATTTTAGTAAGTATAGGAGGTATGGTGATGTAAACTTCATATATGACTTGCACATGTTGAAGTCTTTCATGTGTAACACAAAAGATTTTATTAGGATTACGTTGCCCAAGGACAGAGGTCAAATGGCATCGGTCACGTGTGTGACTTTGCACGGGAGCACTTTTGAAGAAAACAAATTTAACTCAATTTCATTTTGGAAATCCTGTAAAATATGAAAAGCTAAAATGTTCATATTAGTATCAGACAACTTATATATATCTGTAAGTAAGAAAATGGTGAAAGATTAAAATTATCTCAAACTGTTGTTTTTTAATGCACGTTATTATGTGGGGATGTCTGGGTCACGTGTGTGACATTTTGGGGTGGTCACGTGTGTGACATGTACAATGTGAATGGAAATATGAATTTTACAAATATTAGGTTTAGACAGTAAAATGAAGTTCAATTGTCACAAAGTTGGTATCATCATGTACAGGAGAATAAAAGGAATGAGCTAGCATGATTATTTTCTGAGTTATGATATTTATTGGAATATTGAAATATGAAAATTTAATAATTTTTCTAAGAAATTTTATAAATTCAATAAAAAAAATATATTTCATGAAACCTTGGACACTGATCTTTCCATTAATGGAATAAAACTACTGAAAAAACAAACTTCATTTTTTTCAAAAAAGTTTCACTTTTCAAAGAATGGCCCATAAGCGTAATGAATATACAATAATATAGTTAAAGGGGCCGGATTGATCCAATCCAGAAAATTGCAAGAAATCTTTGTTCTTCTTTGGCATGTTTGGGGTCCAAAGGTCTTTCGACAGAAACGAACAACATCTACAAATTATACAATCAAACCTGTGTATACAATAGTGACCACCAAAGGCAATCAAGAAAAGTGTGTGGGGGGGGGGGGGGGGGGGACCCCAACATTAACAAATTATGTTGAAAGTTAATTCTTTATTATTTCCTCACAGTTGCCAAAATAATCCACCACGGTCGAGGCAATCGACCCGTACACTGCTTTCATGTTGAGCAAATACTTGAGGCGGTCGACTTCATCAGGAACAGAAATAAAATGTGTCGTTGTTGGCATATGCAAACACTTAAGTTAAATTAAATTGGCTATGCTTGCGATATACAGCGTGTTCACACACACACAATTTTCATCCCGAAAAATGACTAAAGAATCCTTACTAACGAAACGTTGTATAAAGAATCATGATTAACGAAACTAACGAACGCTCACACACACAAAAACAAGGTCCCAAAACAGCTGGCATTCAGCTGCACGAAACATCGTATAAGTGCGCAGTTTGCTACTGCGCAGTGTGCTGTCTTTTTTCTGTCTGCTGTCACGTTAAGCCACGCCCCGTTATACGAGTGTCGTATAGCGAATCATGATTAGCGAATCGACCGGGCGTTCACACACAAAACGAGCGTGATTCTTTAGTCAGCTCTCGTACGAAACGATGTTCAAACCCCCGTTTCGTTAATCATGATTCTTTATACGACGTTTCGTTAAGTGAGCGTTTAGACATACAATTTCCGTCGTATAGCTAATCATGAGCTGACTAAAGAATCAGCTCCTGATTAGCTATACGATGAATTTTTTGTGTGTAAACACGGGGATAATTGGCGAAAGTTACATGGACATTATTTGGAAATAAGAACTAAGAATTCATTAAAAAGAATACTAGTACGAGGATCTTATGAGCATTACAGGCAACGCTTTCATACATAATCCTGGCTTATTTTTTTTGTCATATCTTCATAATTTTCGGCCCAAAATACATACACGTTTGTATATACGAATACTTATATTTTAATTTTCGTCATGAATAGATTTGCAATTTGACCTGTAAGACAATTTTACTAAGTACCTTTTATACATGTCTGGATAACTTGTTTCTAACACGACGTGTGTTTTCGATCTACTGATTCAAATGACGTCATGGCCGTTCAATGCCACTCTTTATGTGTTTAAATAGAAAAGATCAAAAAAGAAAACTAATAATTTAAAAGCGAGAATCCTTCTTTCTCATGAACCACATTGTGAAAAAAAATATGTGGAAGGGAAATTGACTGTCGGTGCCATCCGGCAACATTTTAATTTTTCTTCTCGTTCATTGGTTCGATTTACCCAAGTTCAAATCCTATTGAGTACTTAGGTGTTTACAAAATGTTCAGGGTACAAAGCTATACTAGTTCTTCAAGAAGGAGATATCACATTACTAAGTTAGGGAGATCGATTGCCAACGACCTTTTTGTTCGTTGTTCTTGTTGTTTATTTGTTTAACTATAGAAAACGCCGACGCATTATTATGTACACAATACGTATATTCTAGGTTTAACCAAGTGTTAATCAATTTTATGACTACACCAAGCCGGAGTCGTTCTTTAACTTATATCATGCCAGATTACATTTGATATTCTGCAGCATATATAGATATACACTGCATGTATTGTACGCACAAAGTGTGCACCTTCGAGACAGGCAGAGTTAATTAAAGAGGGGGTTTATAGCATACTGAATGCAGTCTCTTGAGAGGGGTTCTGCGGCAGTCGAGTGGTGGTTCATGTATAAACACTCCAGACACCGATCAGGTGCTGAAACAAGAGGACACCTCCTTCACGGTTTTAAGTCAAGGTTACACCAACAAAATAATATGTCGAATATTGTGTTGCATTTACCCATTGCCTATGGGAATAGTCCTGCGTGCACGGTTGCCCATAAATGAGGTTGTTAAACCTATTCTAGGGAACATGTTAAAATCGACATCATTTTATGATGTTAGAGATATATATTATATATAATTTGAAATACAAATTTAAGTTGCTGAAAAGGAGGACACTTATGTCACGGTTTTAAGCTAAGTTTAGAACAAAACATACTACTAGTATTAGATTGTAGTGCAGTAAAATTGGCATCTGATGATAACACGGATATATATCATTTTAAATACAATTTTAGTTGTTGAATAATATAATTTTTTTATTACTGAACGGTTTCAAGCTAAGTTTAGACCGAAATAATTATGTCAAATTGTGGTGCACTAAAATTGATGCATAAAATGTTTATAACATTGTTGACTACATAATATTTTTTTTTTTGCAATTTGTTACAAAAATTAAATTGTTGGGTGATAATAGAGAATATTTGATTGGATTGCCCAACGCCCCAATGTCTTTTCTTTGTACAGTTAAAAGAAGAATAAGTCTTTGGTATTACCTTTGTAACGCACCAACACTTTCCACGTGTTCTCCTCCGCTGCTAACTGTTGAAAAGTTGACAACGATGACGCATGTCCTGTGCAGGAACAGCTTATCTCACCAAAGCTGGGTCGTTGCACACAACACCCACCTCCTAGGGGCCTGCAAATCATCCAGACCACGAGGAGATGGAACACCTTGTTCTTTAAATGTCCCCAATGGAAGAGGTGTCTAGGTGTAAATCAGAGTACCTCGGTGGCCATATCAACATAAGCTTCATCGAGCGCAATCACCATTCCCCAAAGAGTTTCCCCTAGTTTATAAATGACAGCGACAAGATGATGTGCTGGGCCATCCTGCACCTAATACGAGAGCTGTCTAATACGTACTCCACGCACATGTCGCTCGATGTGCTCCTCCAACTGAGCAACAACATGTTCATTTGCCATACATGCTTTCATGTTCTTTTCAAAGAAAATGGCCCAATCACTTGACCGTTTCCGCAAAGTCCAACCAAATGGGCAATTTTTGACGACTGATATCAACATCAACAGTGTATTGTGGTGGGTGTCCAGCCGGCGCATATTCGCTGTGTGTATTTACGCTTCTCCTACCGTATACGATTACATTTCGCCAGAAATTTGCATCACCCTCTATTCATGCTATCCGCCATCAAAGGCTATAGCCTTCTTTGAAAAACTATTTGCATGAGTTGGTGCTGGACATGAATTCTGTATGGATGCAAATGCAGGTACAATCTTGCTATTCGGTTACCATGGTTACAGGTTATTGTTGCCAACCATCTAGCACTGGTGGTCCTAGAAGATGCAAGATGATGCTTAAAGGGATCTAGTAACTTTGTTGACATGTGCAAAAAGTGATGAAGGGTTGATGCAATGTATATTGTTGTTATCTCATATGTCCACAGGGTATTGTGTGAAAATTTCAAGTCAAATGGACATTGCATGGCCAAGTAATGAGCGAAAATGAAAAGTGATATTCACTAACTCACTGCACTCACTTTGTACACGGTAAGAAAAACTCCGGGGGAGTTTTTCTTATCTGAATACTTCAATCGTACGACACGCGACCTACTGGAGACCAAGGCGACTGAGAGGAGACGTCTCGGAGACGTCTCCGCAACATATCCATGGTGACAAACAATTCGCCCAGAAGTCGCGGCGGCGACTTCCGGGCGAATTGTTTGTCACCATGGATACGTCGCGGAGACGTCTCCGAGACGTCGCCTTGGTGATATTGCAAACCATTTTCGGGTCTCCCGAGTCGCCGCGACTACCGCGACTGATCAGTCGCGGCAGTCGTGGCGACGTCTCCGCCGGTGAGATACGCACTTAGAAGGCCTGTTCCGCTTTAACATTTTATACGTTCTTATTTCCTTCCTACATTTTCCTTCCTCTGTTGTGGCTGATGATCCCTATTAATTAACTAGGGTATGCAAAGGACAAGGACAAAGGCGAACGGCGCAATTTTTGTATTTATTATTATTTAAAAAACAAAAAATTGTGTTTTTTTGGGGGGGGGGGGAGCGAAAGGATGGTACGATTTTCATGTTATTTCCAGAAAATGGCATACATTTTGTGAACAAGTTGTCAACAAGACCAATCGTTGCCCGGGACCACTGGTTTAGATGGCCGAGACCGATACAAAAAGGGACCTTTCTGAATGGGGGGGGGGGGGGGGGGGGGTGCGTACGCATCCAACACACCCCCTGGCTACGGGCCGTGGGTAAATTAGATATTTACCCCCAAATTAGAGGAGGCAGTGGACTTCTGCAAGGGAGATTGTGGGGTAGCGAAAAACCCTTTTTAACCACCCCTTCAAGATGTTCTTTTAGGGGCGACCACCACCTGCCCCTCCATTTCCGATTCATTTATGGCACCTCCTGCCCTGCAATTGCCTCTTTACCAGGACCATTAGCTGCCGTGTTTCATCATGAAATTATCTACGATTATCACCCAATTTGACTGTCATGTTTCATGTTCTATAATACGACTATCAGCCCTTCACCATCCATTGCATCATTTATGTTAAATAGTTTCAGTATTATCAGGCATTAGTTTGATATTGTTATAAATAGCACAGTAGGTTTGAACAGGCAGTAAGTTTGCATTATTGCAACAACTACTTTAACAAGCCGCTTCTTGTATAATCGTAATCAGATAAGGATGCATTTTCTTGTCATTTAGATACAGTACATGTGCAGTAGAAAATGATGTAAGCTTACTTAATTTATTATTACAGTGTATGATTTTCGAACTTTGTGTACTTTCGAGTACTTATCTTGTCAAAATGGTGAACGAATTTATATACACTCAATTTAAATGCAAACACACACGCACACGCACATACATACGCATACGCACACACAAACACAAACATAAACACAAACACACACACGCACACAAACATACACACATACACACACGCACGCACACACACACACACACACACACAGACACACACACACACACACACACTCACGCATACGCAAACACACATACACACACACATTCATACATCATCACCCTTCAAAGGTATTTTCACGCCATAATTGAAACTTATATAAGAATAATCAGTATTTTAATATTTACATTTCGAGGAGGTTCATCAATCTCTCATGAAGAAAAACAAAACTTAAGTCACGAGGAAATGGAGACAAAACAAGGATATAGGGGAATGAGATTTGAGAGTTTGACTTTTATTAGGTAAATTGGAATTTGGCAGAAGATTTACAGAAAATAATTCATTCCTTTTTTTTGTTGACGAAACATGAAACAAGATACGCGGAAATCATTTCTCTCAATCCAGGTGTTTGATTAATATAAACATTTTATTGGTTTCTTCATGAAGGTTTTTGCATGGCAATGAAGTTTCGTCGCTGTTATAGAATTCAAAGATATCACCATGGTACCAATGCTTGGTTTAATAATCCCTTTGATCATATGGTAGTCACCGCCATGAAGAGTGAGGACAGTCAAGTTTTAAAAACAATTATTACAAAACTTACATTTTCCCAAAACGTGCCGTTCTGTGAATTAACGTTTGATAAAAGCACGAGCTTTTAATGGTCATGTTGTATGAATATACGCGACAAACGAACACCCCATTTGGGTCCCGACGCACGTTTAAACCTGTGTATAGCGACCACAACATTAGCGCTTGAGCTTGAGGCACCAAGTAGGTCGCCTTTGGTTGCTAAAGGCTCCAATTCTGAGCATGTCAATGCATAAAACAATTAATTAAAAAGGCTTAACAGACACCAAGTACTTCAGACTCATAAACAAACATTATTCGTGCCCTTCACTTCAGACTTCAGTACCTGATGCTGATACTGAAATGCGTCAAACAAAGACACTTCACTCAACATGACAACCGACTTTGACATCTAACAAGTACTTTAATTGCCGAGGCGGGGTGTTTCCCCGTGTTTCTAATTCTTTGCAATGCTAATCACGGCGCTTGTTACGTAATAATAATAATAACTAGAATTGTAATACTTGTTTAGAACAAGTATAGGTGGGCTGGTCGAACTAAAATTTAAGACATAATCAAGGGCTCATTTGAGATAGCTTATTGTCTCAGCTACAACATACTCGAAGTTCAGCGTAAACGAAGCTAAAACGAAGAAGATATTGGTCGCGAAAGACGGGAATGTAGAATCCAGTTTTGAAAAAAAGTCATGTCCCATAGAGAATACACGCAAAATGTTAAAAAATGACATGCCTCCTTAAATCGCAAAAATACGCCATGATGCCTTTGTCAAAATGAAAAATCGTGGTTATTACATTTGTAGAAAATTGTCTCAGCTAGAACATATCAAAATTTGGAAGAAAATCGATCAACATTTACAGAGATACAATAAATTTTCCAAAAATATGCTGACGTCATAATATGCAAATTGAAATTTTGAGTTCGGAGGCCATTATGATGACGCCATGAGTTAATTGAGGGTCAAATGAGACATGAAATCATATCTCCGACTCATAATCTATCCAAATATGAAAAAAAACTTGGGAGTTCCCATCCATTCTGAAGAGTTACAATGAATTTTGTATAGGCATGTTTTTGCCCATATATGCTTTGTATTACAAGAGCTCGCGCGCACGGACATGTTTCTTGAACGGAAGCTCATTGCGTTTTTACCAGTCAGAAAAAGGTGAACAAGGTATCAAAATGCTTGGAAAGATGGGCTAAATATGATAACAGAGAAAATTCGGCGATTCTATGTTGCAAAATGCCAGTACGCGCGAAAACGCGCGCGCATGCGCGTGTGCGCGTTTTTTCGTAAAATGCTTAAAATGGCCTAAAACGTATCCAAAATGAATTTGCGACGATTTTGAGCATTTAAAAATTTTGCGCGCGCGCTGACGCGCGCACGTACGCATGCGCGCGCGTTTTTTGACCTGAAATTGACCGGACGGATATTGACCTTGATCATGATAAATATGAATGAGAAACAACTTTTCGTTATGAAGATATGATCATGAGAAGATATTCAGAAAATTTTACAAAATGGCGCCTAGATGACGTCATCAGTCAAGGTCAGGGTTCAAAACCTTATTTTGCTTTGTCCATATGCCTATATATATGTGTGCCGAATTTCAAGGCACTTGATTGAGCCATTTTCAAGTTATCTTGCTAACAAAAAAGTGATTGGAAATAAGAAAAATAAAGAATAACTAGAATTGTAATACTTGTTTAGAACAAGTATAGGTGGGCTGGTCGAACTAAAATTAAAGACATAATCAAGGGCTCATTTGAGATAGCTTATTGTCTCAGCTACAACATACTCGAAGTTCAGCGTAAACGAAGCTAAAACGAAGAAGATATTGGTCGCGAAAGACGGGAATGTAGAATCCAGTTTTGAAAAAAAGTCATGTCCCATAGAGAATACACGCAAAATGTTAAAAAATGACATGCCTCCTTAAATCGCAAAAATACGCCATGATGCCTTTGTTAAAATGAAAAATTGTGATCATCACATTTGTAGAGAATTGTCTCAGCTAGAACATATCAAAATTTGGAAGAAAATCGATCAACATTTACAGAGATACAATCAATTTTCCAAAAATATGCTGACGTCATAATATGCAAATTGAAATTTTGAGTTCGGAGGCCATTATGATGACGCCATGAGTTAATTGAGGGTCAAATGAGACATGAAATCATATCTCCGACTCATAATCTATCCAAATATGAAAAAAAACTTGGGAGTTCCCATCCATTCTGAAGAGTTACAATGAATTTTGTATAGGCATGTTTTTGCCCATATATGCTATGTATTACAAGAGCTCGCGCGCACGGACATGTTTCTTGAACGGAAGCTCATTGCGTTTTTACTAGTCAGAAAAAGGTAAACAAGGTATCAAAATGCTTGGAAAGATGGGCTAAATATGATAACAGAGAAAATTCGGCGATTCTATGTTGCAAAATGCCAGTACGCGCGAAAACGCGCGCGCATGCGCGTGTGCGCGTTTTTTCGTAAAATGCTTAAAATGGCCTAAAACGTATCCAAAATGAATTTGCGACGATTTTGAACATTTTAAAATTTTGCGCGCGCGCTGACGCGCGCACGTACGCATGCGCGCGCGTGTTTTGACCTGAAATTGACCGGACGGATATTGACCTTGATCATGATAAATATGAATGAGAAACAACTTTTCGTTATGAAGATATGATCATGAGAAGATATTTAGAAAATTTTACAAAATGGCGCCTAGATGACGTCATCAGTCAAGGTCAGGGTTCAAAACCTTATTTTGCTTTGTCCATATGCCTATATATATGTGTGCCAAATTTCAAGGCACTTGATTGAGCCATTTTCAAGTTATCTTGCTAACAAAAAAGTGATTGGAAATAAGAAAAATAAAGAATAACTAGAATTGTAATACTTGTTTAGAACAAGTATAGGTGGGCTGGTCGAACTAAAATTAAAGACATAATCAAGGGCTCATTTGAGATAGCTTATTGTCTCAGCTACAACATACTCGAAGTTCAGCGTAAACGAAGCTAAAACGAAGAAGATATTGGTCGCGAAAGACGGGAATGTAGAATCCAGTTTTGAAAAAAAGTCATGTCCCATAGAGAATACACGCAAAATGTGAAAAAATGACATACCTCCTTAAATCGCAAAAATACGCCATGATGCCTTTGTCAAAATGAAAAATCGTGATTATCACATTTGTAGAGAATTGTCTCAGATAGAACATATCAAAATTTGGAAGAAAATCGATCAATATTTACAGAGATACAATAAATTTTCCAAAAATATGCTGACGTCATAATATGCAAATTGAAATTTTGAGTTCGGAGGCCATTATGATGACGCCATGAGTTAATTGAGGGTCAAATGAGACATGAAATCATATCTCCGACTCATAATCTATCCAAATATGAAAAAAAACTTGGGAGTTCCCATCCATTCTGAAGAGTTACAATGAATTTTGTATAGGCATGTTTTTGCCCATATATGCTATGTATTACAAGAGCTCGCGCGCACGGACATGTTTCTTGAACGGAAGCTCATTGCGTTTTTACTAGTCAGAAAAAGGTGAACAAGGTATCAAAATGCTTGGAAAGATGGGCTAAATATGATAACAGAGAAAATTCGGCGATTCTATGTTGCAAAATGCCAGTACGCGCGAAAACGCGCGCGCATGCGCGTGTGCGCGTTTTTTCGTAAAATGCTTAAAATGGCCTAAAACGTATCCAAAATGAATTTGCGACGATTTTGAACATTTTAAAATTTTGCGCGCGCGCTGACGCGCGCACGTACGCATGCGCGCGCGTTTTTTGACCTGAAATTGACCGGACGGATATTGACCTTGATCATGATAAATATGAATGAGAAACAACTTTTCGTTATGAAGATATGATCATGAGAAGATATTCAGAAAATTTTACAAAATGGCGCCTAGATGACGTCATCAGTAAAGGTCAGGGTTCAAAACCTTATTTTGCTTTGTCCATATGCCTATATATATGTGTGCCAAATTTCAAGGCACTTGATTGAGCCATTTTCAAGTTATCTTGCTAACAAAAAAGTGATTGGAAATAAGAAAAATAAAGAATAATAATAATAATAATAATAAAGGCAATTCTAACGAAATTATGAGGTGGTCTGTATGATGTACAGCCCACCTAATAATATTTGCGATTTATATAGCGCCTAATATGATTGATAATCATCTCTAAGTGCTTTACAGTATTATTACCCCGGTCATCGGACACACACTCACAATCATTCCGCACATGACGTGCACTCTCTGCTCCCTTGGGAGCAATGCATTCTGGCAGCCATATGGCGCACTTGACGGTATACAAGTACAATTGCATACACGTCCCACTCCTACCGGGTCCCCATTTATACACCTGGGTAGAGAGCAGCAATGTGGATTAATTGTCTTGCTGAAGGACAAACGCAGTGGGCAGGGTTCGAACTCGGGATCTCGAGATCAGAAAGCGCGCGCTCTACCGATCTTGCCACACCACGTCCACGTACGACCAAACGATGCATCTTGACTTCAGAATTTTATAGAAAACTACACATGAGCATTTAACAGTGCAGCTGATTTTCTCAAGTGTCTTGATGAGTAAATAAATGACACATTGACACATTTTGCAATTTCAATTTTACGTAATTTAAAGATAATACAAACATTTAATATCATTTAGGGGAGACGTCAAATTGATCACTATCGTCCTACCGCGGGATCCCGCTTGGGACGATTATAGCGCGTATTCGTATTCGAATCTGTGGGTTTGATCGTTCTTAGCGGTACGCCGCGGCTTCCCGATCAGCTGTCACCAGCTGTGGAGCGGAATTCGTCCCGACGCAGCGGACCTCTAAGCGGCGGGCCGCGGGATCCCGATTCTTGCGCGCGAATTACCAGATCATTATTGCCGCATGCATTGCGCATGTATACATATTATGTACGAGTACCGTACACGTACCTACGTTGGTATGTGTACGGTACTCGTACCGTATACATGCAAGCCGCACGACTGCACGATATCCGCTAGCCGGCCTGTGTAATGTACGTACATGTTACGTATATTGGTGTGATGGAAGATTCGAGTAGCTAGGTCTAGTATAGAGCCACCAAATCATACTCAGAAATCAGAATGCCCTGCATATGCTATACGCTAATCTCTGCTGGAGTGTGGCCCGGAGTGCGGGGCCAGACATTATCAGATCAATCTATCTCGATCTCATCATCACATTCATGACGAAATCTTGAACGTGACAGTCATCCGCAATCCGACAATACTTCCCTTGCCCTTGGTTTGCTCCGAGCCGACATATCTTGGCTAGAGTAGACGTTAGTCTTTTGCACAAACGAGTCAATATACAAACAAATCTGGGTAGCGTTAAATACATACCTTATTTAAAAAAAGGCTGAATATTGACCAGAGCTAGAGTTAGTTGCGTCAGCTGTTGATGTTATGTTACCTGAGGGCCAGCTAGGCGGATCACGCTAACAATAACAGCATCGACAGTCCAGGCCCCGGGCGCGGCATAGTAGCTAGGCCGCGGTAGGCCATGCATGAGCTAGACAAAGTGTGTACGTCCAATTACGATCATACGCACGTGAAACTACCGACGTACGTACGTACGGTGGCGGGGCCCTGGGCGCGGCCTCCCGCGGCGGAACGATATCGTTCCCCCGCGGTAAGACCATGCATGTACATTCCCGTCCTCCTGCAGGGGACCGGGGGAAACAAATTGGTTTCAAGCGTTCTGCGGTATACTGCGGCCCGCCGATCGGCCAGGCTCGGGCCCAAGCGGGATCCTGCAGCGGGACGGCAGTGATGAATTTGACGCCTTCCCTTAAATTGTAATGCCACTTCATATATAATTTCAATTTTCGTTGTGGTTGTGCATGCAACAAACAGACAAATACTTAATTAAACTACGAACACATGCGTGTACCGATGCCAAATAATTACACACGTGCATATGGGCATGATATACATGCGACCAGAAATTCAAAATGGCCGCCAACTTGTCTAACGCGACCACCTGGCTATAGCGACCACTTTTCGCCGGTCCCTTGAGTGGTCGCTATAGGCAGGTTTGACTGGATGTTCATATTTCAGTTTGAAGGCACGACGCGACACCGCTCTTGCTCTTGATGAATCGTCAGGTGCTTCTTCAAAGGATTTCTCGTCGCTGTTGATAAACAGAGGATTAATACTTATTACTTTTTCAACTAACCGTTCATCTTCGATTTTCATCTCATCTAACTCCCGACACAGTTGTTCTTTCTCAGCCTCACATTTTATATCAAGCGATAGTTTATCTGCATCTAACCTTTTGATCACTTCGTAGTAAGTTTTGTCAAGCTCGTCAAGGTGTTTCGCTACTTTTCCCTTCTCTACCTCGATGAGATCAAGATGCTTGATCGTATCTGTCATCTTCATTTCGGTCTGCAGAGCAAAATAATCAATGTCGGAGAAATGCGAAACCTGATAATCTGTAGTGCTTTTCACCTCGTGACCATTCATTTCGTGTTTCAGCAGGCTACATGTGGAACAGATTAACTTCTCACACGTGATGCATACATCGGTGCATTCATACACACCTTCCCCTGTCGAGTGCTCTTCGTGACAGAATACCTTTCTCTTAGGCACCATATTGCCCTGTTCCACATCATCCGCGCAGACGACTACGTGACTCGCATAGGATTCCAATTTGCCATGGTCATCATGGCAGTCTTCGCACAAGTAATGCTCACAATCACAACAATAGTACTCCGCTATCGCTCCGCTTCCACAATTACTGCAGTACTGCGCACTGGTGTTAATGTGACTGGTACCTGCTTGGTCTGAGACAATGCCTTGCACGGGAAAGTTAATCGGCAGACCTGAGACACCATCCTCCCCAACGGCAGTATCAAGACGACAGACCGGACAGGAAATATTTCTGCCTTGCGCAGAAAGGAAACGCGTGAAACATGCTTCACAGAATGTATGCTTGCAGGAGAGCTCCTTAGACTGAGCGAGGTGTGTATTGCAGATCGGGCACGTCAGGTTCCTTGTGACAGCGCAATCAAAAGTTGCCATCTGTTGGAAAACATAGCAGTAGAAAGGATAAGAAGGAAGGATAAGGACCCACACCTGAGTGATCCCGATATCGCCTATACATACGTGATAAGAAAGGAATGCGAAATATCAAAGGTGTTAAGACAATATCGACTTTTTTTCTTTATATAACAACACAACATTATAAAAAGAATATATATAAATGAAAAATAAACTTCGCTCTGACTTCTAAGTCTTCCGGGACGTAAACATGATAAGTAGCGGCGATTACCTTCCGCTAGAAAAAAATCTTCTTTTTGTAAGATAGAATTTTAGAACTGGAAGGCCAAGAGGCATGGGGCAAGAATTGCAACTCTGACTTTGTGATGTAATTTCAACAAAACCCAAGGAGTAACTAGCTGCTCCAAGCAGGTCAGCAGTACGAGCTAAAATGACACCAATAATATTTACTGGAGTAAGTTGTTTTATGAGACACCCTTGGCAAAAAAAAACCGCAATTAAAGGCAATTTGGGGTGTAGATCCGTGTTGCCGGGACCCAGTAAAAAAAAAATCAACAAATTGTATGTAGAAAATCACTAGAGTCAGCAAGATTCAACCAACATTCACCAAAGTCAGAAAGAACATTGAGGATCATTGGGACAAAGTGACCGAGATCATTGAGACAAAGTGACCGAGATCTTTGGGACAAAGTGACCGGGATCATTGGGACAAAGTGACCGAGATCATTGGGGCAAAGTGACCGAGATCATTGGGGCAAAGTGACTGAGATCATTGGGGCAATTTGACTGAGATCAGTGCGACAAAGTGATCGAGAAAATTGGGACAAAAATATATCAGGACCATTGGGACAAAGTGACCAAGAGCGTTGGGGCAAAGTGACCGAGATCATTGGGACAAAGTGACCGAGATCATTGAGACAAAGTGACCGAGATCATTGAGACAAAGTGACCGAGATCATTGGGACAAAGTGACCGAGATCATTGGGACAAAGTGACCGAGATCATTGAGACAAAGTGACCGAGATCTTTGGGACGAAGTGACCGGGATCATTGGGGCAATGTGACCGAGATCATTGTGACAAAGTGACCGAGATCATTGGGACAAAGTGACCGAGATCATTGGGACAAAGTGACCGAGACAATTGGGACAAAAATATATCGGGACCATTGGGGCAAAGTGACCGAGATCATTGGGACAAAGTTACCGAGATCATTGGGACAAAGTGACCAAGAGCATTGGGACAAAGTGACCGAGATCATTGGGGCAAAGTGACCGAGATCATTGGGGCATAGTGACCAAGATCATTGGGGCAAATTGACTGAGAACATTGGGACAAAGTGATCGAGAAAATTGGGACAAAGTGACCGAGATCATTGGGACAAAATGACCTAGACCATTGGGACGAAGTGACCGGGATCATTAGGACAAAGTGACCAAGTAACCGAGATCATTGGGACAAAGTGACCGGGACCATTGGGGCAAAGTGACCGAGATCATTGGAGCAAGGACAACATTATAAATGTTTGTATTCTCCCATGTCAAGCTTCCAGGATTTTACTTTCGATTTGTTATTTAGAGTGAGAATTAAAATTATAAGCAAACTCTTTCGGGTGTGCATTTTTGCTGCGGTGAAAGATGGATAGCGCCGCATTTTTATCTAAATGTTTTCTATTAGTTTTCCATTTCAAACTTTGCTTATTGATTGAATGGAGAAATGTGAAAATTAAATTAAGAAAGCCTCTGTAAACAAACTAGGGAAACTGGCGCAACGTTGCGCATGTTAAGGTGCAAAGCATTATCACGCCGTCAGCTCCTGGGAACCTTCAATTTGGTAAAATGCAATACTGCACCTATATCTAGGTGAAGTGAAAATTGCACCTTACGGTACAGGTTAGCTTTTGCAAACCACAGGGGTGCAACTTTGCACTCTCAGGGATAGTGCAATTGTGCAATTTTTCTTATATTAAGCCAACGTAAGTATTTGCTATTCAACGACCACGGCTTCGGAAAGAATTAAGCATATTTTATGATATTAACGAAGTTTAAACAATGTCAACAAACCTTCAAAAGTAGTGTTGGCAAATTCTCGACGAATCCAGAATGTTTGGTACTGTCTAAGGACAAGCTATCATACTGTTAGTCTGTGTGTTATATCCTCACTGGTAATTATAATCGGCGCTTATGATGTTGTAAAGAAACAATCCATCAGAAGTGATTAAAGGTGGATGCGAATGTGGATGCAACATTTCCGAATGATAACGCACACTATTATTGATTTACTCAACTCGTGTTCAAAATAAGCTTCATGCAAATATTCTGGAATGATCCCGTGTGTTTACAAGTGCCCGTGCGGGGAAATATATAAACAATAATTGAATGCCACTGCACGCGTATGTAAACACGATACGCACTTCCCTTTTCTCGAATAGAAGGTTAGAAGTTGGCTCTGAAAACTCCAACTGTACTTAAATGCACCTTTTCCTGTAGTGGAAACTTTATTGTACACACCAGCGCCTACCAGATAATACCCAATACAAATAATATATCTGTGAGCAGATTGTAATAACAACGACTTAACTATTCATGCATGAGAATCCTTTAGAATTTTTTATATCGGTTCTTTCTGAACATGATTATGGAAATACCAAATGTGGACTTTGACATTGTTGATGTTAAAGGGATCTAGTAACATTGCCCCGAATCCTCAAAACTTACTTGGAATTCAATAGTGGTTCTCCCATATATACCTTGTTGTATTTACATTATATTATCAATAGAAGCATGGGAGATGTTCCGGTTTCGAATTTCCTTTTCTTTATAAATAGATTCACGATTGAAGTGGTCGGATTTTTATAGGGTACCACCACCTAAAAATAATATTCGTATACATGAAATAAGGTAACATATTTAATAGTCCATTCCAACAAATATGTTTCCAGAAAATGTGTCCGTCGCCAAAAAGGATCGAGGCCGAGACCACTGGTTAAGTTGTGTAAGGGGGATGGTCGTCAACAAGACGGAGACCGATACAAAAGTGGACCTTTCTGAATACTGGGGAGGGTGGAGGGGTGCGTATATATACGCAACCAACGCACCCACTTTGCTACGGGCCTGATTTACATTGGGAAAATTATGTACGAAATACCAAGTTTTCTATTCATAAGCATATATATGTCAGCACAGTTTACACTACAGTAGAGAACAATCAAAATCGACATACAATACAATGTATGCATGCATTAATGGTAACGTTTGAGTCCTTGGGGCCAACCCATAACCAAGATATATATACGTACAGGGGCGTACATGCAATTTGTGCAAACTGGTGCAAACCTGTGCAAACTGTGAATAGGGATGTCTTGTGCCAACTCCATATGCATTTATTTATTTCGCGCACACACGCAGATTATTCGCGTGGAAAATTAACAATGTTTTCATTTTGAATGAAGCATATTTGAAAATGATTTGAGGAAGTCAATAAAAGTCAAATGTGCATTCTTTTATGGAGAGGTATTATCTACATTTCTATGCACCTTCGCCACTTCTGATGAATTGTTTCTTTACATTTAGCGCTGATTTATGATAACCAGGGAGGATTATATACACTCAGACTTATAGTACACATAATTATAAACCCATATGAAACTTGGCTCTGTATATAACTAAACATTTTGGATTCGTCGAGGATTTTGGAGCAACGCTTTTGAAGGTTTGTTGACATTTTTCAAACTTCGTACTATCATATAGTTCTTTCCGAAAACAAGGCGGTTGAATAACAAATACTTACGTTAACACAAACAAGTATTCATGCAAGAATAACAATAAAAGCACGGGACAGGTTTCTGTTTTTCAAATTTCCATTTATTCAAAAGATATTTACGACTGAAGTGTTCAGATGTTAAACTGTGTATACTGGATAATTTGGCTGTGTACAAAGTAAGTGTAATGAGTTAGTGAATATCACTTTGCATTTTTGCTCATTTCTCGGCCAAAAAACATCCAATTAACGTGAAATTTTCACACATTACTTTGTGGACATAATCAAATCATACCAATACACGTTTCATTAATCTCTCTTCACTTTTTGCACTTGTCAACAAAGTTACTAGATCCCTTTGAGGGTATCAAGGTCCCTTTGCGTTTTCACTGCATCATCATGGGCCCGATACAGTGGAGTATACGGTGCAGTTATCTGCAAACAAACGACACCTAGACCATTATGCGAATCAGGCAAGTCATTTATGAACGACAACAGTATAGTGGCCATGGGACTGTACCTAGTGTAGTCCAGGTTGGACCGTGATTAATTTATTGTTTCCCAACATATCCACTTTACGAGAGACATCCATCCACCACCACGTGGTGGTATAAAGTGGATCCCTCTCGCATTGGATCTATATCGTAAAGTGGATTATGTGTGGTTAATCGCCGTCCAGCGAGCAGGGCGGGAAGGAGGAACAAATCAATTCACCACGGTCCAACCTGAACTATACCTTGTGGCATCTTGGAGTCAACTTTGACCCATTCAGATTGTTCTCCTTCAACAAGTTTTTTGCGGCTTGTCAGAAATTCTCCAATACATCTATGTATATCCCCCCCTTATACCATCATCATGTAAGTATTGGGAATATCGCAATCAAGCAGGTTTGGGCCCTAATCTTCCACTCTTGTATCCTTTTCCCGCCAATTATCCCAACAGATGGCCCATTTTGAAAGCGCTGTCACGAGGAACCTGACGTGCCCGATCTGCTTTACGCTCCTCACTCGGTCTAAGGAGCTCTCCTGCAAGCATACATTATGCGAAGCATGTTTGACGGGTCTTTTATCTGCGCAAAACAGGAATATTTCCTGTCCGGTCTGTCGTCTTGATACTGCCGTTGGGGCCGATGGTATTTCGAGTCTGCCGACTAACTTTCCCGTGAAGGGTATTGTCTTGGACGTTATATTTAAGGCGCAGCACATAGTCGTCTGTGCGGATGCTGTGAAACAGGGCAAGGTGGTGCCTAAGAGAAAGGTATTCTGTCACGAAGAGCACTCGGCAGGGGAAGGTGTGTATGAATGCACCGATGTATGCATCACGTGTGAGAAGTTAATCTGTTCCACATGTAGGCTGCTGAAACACGACAGGAATGATCACGAGGTGAAAAGCGCTACAGAGTATCGTGCTGCGATTAGACGCATTAAACTCATAGAAGCAGAGAAAGGAAAGGTAGTGAGACACATTGATCAGCTCAGTAGACAAATTAACAGGACATACAACGAATTGACCAACAGGTTGGAAACAGATAAACTAGCACTTGACAGAAAGTGTAACTCTGAGAGAGAAACACTATACCGGGAGTTAGATGAGATGAAAATCCATGATGTACATTTTGTTGAAAGACTGATAGATTCGAATTCTCAGTTTATCAAAAGCGGCGAGATGCCCTTGGCAGAAGATACGGTAGCCATTCGAAGATCACTCCGCAATCAGTTAACGAAAGTCCTTCGTGAGGACGATCCATCAAGTGCAAGTGTACTAGCGGTGTCGGATCGTGCAGGCAAGCTGAAATATCATCAGGAATTAACAAGAGCACAGCTAGGGGATATAAAGTAGGCTGTATCGAGTCGAAAGCCGATGTGCACTCTCCACTGTCGAAACCATGAATTGCATGACTGCCACGCCAGACGGTAGGATGGCTGTAGGATGTTTGAGACGGGCAGCTGCAGCAGAGAGTGCTCGAAAGTTTCTTGTCTGATGGCCGGTGTGCTGTTCGTTCTAACAAGGATGTAACTAGTAGAAGCATATCATAAATCCACCAAATTTACTTAGAACGCTATATAATTATGGCGGTTCTCATATAGCCTATATGTATCTTGTTGTATTGTACTTCCATTAGGAGCAAGGAACAGGTCTCAGTTTTTCGAATTTCTATTTCGTTATTAAGATATTTATGGTTGAAGGGTTCAGATTTGAAAGGCTCATTTGAGAGTTGTTTAAAATGGTATATCAAATAGCAATAGTTGAGCTAAACATGTCTTAATATACGCTATGCCACAATTTCTTCATATATTCTTTCAGCTATTTTGAGAATATAATGTACAAAATTAGTTTGTCGTCGTTATGAAGTGATTTTTGTTTGTACTATTGGAAAATGATTTTGTTTGTACTATATTTTATATACTGAAAGCTCGACGTGTGTCAATTGAGGTTCAAAATATGTTCATCAAAAATAGTTTGCTGCTTAAAATGTTACATAGAATAGCAATAGTTGAGCTAAAAATGTCTTAATATTATACGCTATGCCACAATTTGGTCATTATTTTCTTATAGCTATTTTAAGAATAGGGCCGATAATGTACAAATATTAATTTGTCGTTGTTATGAAGTAGAGCAGATAAAACGTGATGTATTTGTGCACTCAGCGTCATCGTATACGGTGGGTTGAGCGGAATGTTATCCACAACTTTAATAGGTTATTTGAATACGAATAGAGCCAGGCAGTGAATGGGTGTGATCATGATTCGAGATCATTCCAGCTGTCTACGGTTTTATTTGAAGTTTAAATGAAGAGGGCCCCGTTGTAGAAAGAGATACAATCGATTGTAAGTTACACTTAATTGTAGGTCAGGGATTTGCGCGTTTCAATCAATCGGATTTGCTCATTTAGAACACATGATCTGAACTTACAATCGATTGTATCTCATTCTGCAACGGGGCCCAGGTCTCGTTTTTTCGAATGTATATTTCGTTATAAAGACATTTATGATTGAAGTGCTCGGATTTGAAAGTCTGCCTTGGGAGATTTTCAACCAGTGGCGTACCCAGGATTTTTTTAAGGGTTGGGGGGGGGGGGGGGGTTATTTTTTAAACAATTCCAAGCCGAGACCAAGTACCTTCAAAATTTTCGAGACCGAGACCAAGTACCTTCAAAGTTGTAAACCCCTCTCAGTGGGGGGGGGGGGGGGGGGGGGGGGGGGGGGGGGGGTGTCTGTAGAAAATTTTCGAAGCCGAGACCAAGTACTTTCACAATTTTTGGGCCCGAGACCAGAGATCTTTGAACAATTTTGGGGCCGAGACCAGGGTTTAGTCGGTCGCGACCAGGTTTTAGTCGTTCGAGACCAGGTTTTAGTCAGTCGAGACCAGGTTTTAGACGGTCGAGACCGCTTAAAAGTAGTCTCGAGACCGGCTAAAATTTGAAAAGGGGGGGGGGGTTCAACCCCCCCAAAACAGCCATTTTTTGGTCAAAGAGGGGGTTTGAACCCCCCCCCCCTGGGTACGCCTATGTTTTCAACTGTAAACAAAGTTAGGGCAATGAGGAAGCAAATATTTTTGCTCTCTGAAACAGGTCTTTGTTTTACTTCTAATTCGTTATAAAGATATTTATGGTTGAAGTGTTCGGATTTAAAAGGCTCATTTGAGAGATGGTACTTCTATTATAGTCAATGGAAAGTTATTTGTGTTTGTACAGTATTTTATTTACTTTAAGCTCGACGTGTGGCATTTGAGGTTCAAAATATGTTCATCAAAATATAGTTTGTTGATTAAAATGTTACATAAAACAGCCGCAGTTTAGCTGAAATGTGGGACTGTTTTAATATTATCCACTATGCCACAATTTGTTCATTTTGTTAAAAACTATTTGAGAATAATACAAATATCAGTTTGTCAGTGTAACGAAGTATTAAAATCAGATAAAACGTATTGTATACGTGTGCACCCAGCGTCATCGTTTGGTGGAATGTGATTCACAATAATGCCTAGGTCACAAATGATCCGGGCGCCCTACGATTATCTCCCTACGGCGGATTTTCTACGATTTTGGGAAATTGTGATATCGTACGATGTCTGTGGTGTCTTAGAGTAGCAGTCACATAATTTGCCGGGGCCCGTACGATGACTTTTGTCTTAAAATAAAACATAAATCGCACGGCTCCCGTGAACACAATCTGAGTGCCCGTACGGGTGCCTTACGGTGCTCTTACGGTGACTCATGGGCGTCGATACCTTACGTAATACCCATTCATCAGGGGGGGATTGATGAATGGATCATCCCCCCCTGATCAATGGGTATCAATGACAGATCGACGCCCGTGCGGTGACTCCACGGTACCTGTACGATTTGAGTGGCCAAATATTCAGTCTCAAAATCGTGCGATATTCGAAAAAGGACTACAGTGTCCTTGCTGTGCCCGTGCGATGCTCTCTATGATGTGTCTACGGGCTTACGGCAAGTACAAAATCGTACGATGCATTTATTTTTTTTAACTCTGCGTTAAACAAATTTTTGACATCGTACGGCGAGGAAAAATGCAACGGCGACCGCACGATAGCCACGGTATCCGTGCGGGCGCCGCACGATTCCCACAAGATTTCACCTAAAAGTGGCGCCGTAGCCCAAATCGGAGCATTTGTGACCTAAGCATAACTAGGTGAATTGAATAAGAATAGAGCTAGGCAGTGAATGGGTTTGATCGTGATTCGAGATCATTCCAACATAAATTGTCGGGGATAAAAGCGAAATTCAACATATTTGAAGAAGAAAAAAACCTCACGTGTTACAAGCACAGAGCAGCAGCCAAATACACACGTGCATTATGCACGCACTGTGACATCTGCTGTGCCACAGCTACATAGCAAACATAGCAAACTAGCGATCAAACTTTACATAACAAGACTCTCACGAGAAACGCCCCATTAATAGGATCATAATGGCCGCAATACATGTTATCAACAACTCAGGACATTGACGAACCACCAAACCAGTGGCGACCCAAAAAAAATGCGACCAAAGAGTGATGACCGGTACCTGTTGAGTCGATGATGCATGCAAGGCAGGCCCGTAGCTAGGATTTTTCAAGGGGGGATGCGTAATAAAAAAAATGTAAAAACGGGACTCAGACCGAACGTGGCCGATACCGAGACC
>JBAMJV010003047.1:290000-345000 GCA_037951105.1 Echinarachnius parma | reverse complement strand
AAATGGGCTTCATTATACAAACTAGTCAAACATTTGATCTTATAAAACGTCATATTATTGGATCGCGTATATCAATGCTAATTAAATATTCGATCTTGTTTAAAGGCTACAGGTTTGTTGCTTATGTTTAATATACCAAAACGCAATCGCTGGGCAATTAAAAGGACAAATTGACGGTATCGATAGCAAAAAACGATACTTACTTTTTTGGAAGAAACAACATTTTGACATTTTGGGCAATAATATTTTTTAAATGCCAAATCCAGTAATCTTGTTTAGTGAAACAGTTATTTAGGCTATAAAGCAATCAAGTCGTTTAATTTGGCCTACGCTCAGTTCTTTTTAACGGAGTTATTTACGCATTTCTGAATTTGCCCTTTTTACATGCACGATATCGCGTCGATATTGGGCATGAAAAAGGACAAAATGCGTATTGCCCTTTTACGCGCATTGATAATGCACAGGCAATGCGCGCAACTTGGCGCAATAATGGGCAGCTAAAAGGGCAAATCCCTTTTTGTCCTTCGTATTGCCCATATGATATATATTTTTGATTTTCTCAAAAAGTTGGGCACATATGGGAATTCTAAACATATCATCGGATAGGTTTTAAAGAACTCTATCTGAAAATAAAATAAAAACAAAATCGATATTCGACGATAATATCGGCCATTTTGCCCTTTTTATTGCCCAGCGATTAGGTCTATGAGCTTTCTGTGGTATTTTTGTATTAAGTCGGTAGAAAAAAATGCATATCGAAAGGGAATTAATTTAATCTAATTTTGATGTACAAAGATTCTGTCCCGCATCATAATAATATAGTTTACAAGAAAGCATACCATGCATGAATAGTCCATCAATAGCGTACATGGGGTCGAGAAAAGGGTCCGCCTGGTTCGAACCACACACCCAGGCGCCAACGACAACATAACCACTATTACCGCGATTATACAAAATCGATTCTTCTCTACGCATTTATATGGAAGTCATCCGACATGAGAAAGAAATAATTATCATCTTTAATATGCGTTGTAATCGATTGAAATTAATACACAGTGAATTGATGCGGTGGATATAGCATCGTCTCCATTTCTTATCCACTCCGCAATTATTGTGAGAGGACCCCCGTTTTCCCGCCTAAATATAGATTGTTATGACATCGTGCTGGGCTAATCAATACCTCATTGATTTAGCCTTAAGTCATTTCCCCCCGTAGCCCGTAAGGGTGTAATTCACATACACATAAAGTACACAACAGTGGCGTAGCGTGGTCGGATTGATTGGGGGGGCACGAAAATTATTGGGGGGGCACACCTTATGTATTTCTTTGTTTTTTCAAAAAATGGCCCCTTATGTTTTCTATTGTTTTTTCGAAATTATTGGGGGGGCACGTGCCCCCCCGTGCCCCCCCGTAGCTACGCCACTGGTACACAATACAGCAAGTTCCAGTATGCAATGGGTTTAGATTGGGCAATTCCTTCGAAATTGGTTTCTTTCCCCTTTTTTTCAATTATTTATGTTATGTTTTAGTATCAATGGCTTTCTCTCTGTTCTTTTTACCAATTTTCTATTCCCCTCTTTGTCCCTCTCCCACTAATTTTGATTGTTACCCGTCCCGTTCATCATTAGGAGTTTGATAGTTGATTATTAATTTTGAAATATCCGAAAACTACTGTCATTCACTTCTCTGGTAATTTTCCTCGCTGTCAGACTGTAGTTCTGTAGGTCTAGTACACGTTATAGATGCAACTCGGAATATAATTTCTAGATTGATCGCGCAATATTATTATCATTATTATTAAGAATGTGAAATTAGAAAATTAAGATGAGGTAATGATGATGTTGTTGTTGTTATTATCGATGATGTTGATGATGGGAACAATAGGTATTACTTAAAGGGAATGGTATGTAATTTGTAAACGGCGCTTCTTAAAGTGCGGTTTTCAAACGGAATAATCACAGAGAGAATGTAAAATTAAATCAAAGATCTAAGTTGACATTACATGCTGAAAAGGGGCTATCAAATGATTGAAGAATCCACAGGAATTATACAACTGTAATAACATGATAAACCAAATCAATTCATGACCTGATTTATTGCATAGGAAAGCAAAGTATGCAATTTTGTATTACTTGAGATGCCTATTTAAATAATTGTGCAGCTTTAAACAAACTGAAACAACTAATGAATTAAATTCGTATTCAATTGAATGTTATAAGCCTATTGAACGCAAAAGTGATAAAGTCCCGGTCACCAAAATATACTTGCTGGTTATAATTTGTTCAGTGTACTGAATATACCACCTGAAAATTAAAATTGTAACCCGTTATACCATCCTAATAGTTCCCATGGAATGGAAAACGTGATACACCTGGGGGTGTTTCACAAAGATCCTAAGTTGATATTTGCACTAAGATGGTCTTAAATATTATGGAAAGCCATTAGTGTCTTGAAACAGTTTTATAAAAGTTATGTTGAAATGCATAAAATTAATGTTGATTCAAATCATATATATTTTCTAATTATCAAAGAGATTCATAATCTTCACATAAAATTCATGAAATCTCTTTGATAATTAGAAAATGTATATGATTTCAATCAACATTTTATGCATTTCAACATAACTTTTACAAAAATGTTTCAAGACACTAATGGCTTTCCATAATATTTAAGACCATCTTAGTGCTAAGATCAACTTAGGATCTCTGTGAAACACCCCCAGGGCCCATAGTTAAGAAACCCCGCTAGCTTAGTTTCTCGCTAAGGATATATTGGATAAACAACGTATCCTCTTAGTTGCCAACTAGGTTTAACTTTATATAATAGAAAACACAATATTTGTTATCCCAGATAAACCATAATTTATGTACTTGGAGACTCAGAAAACTAATCGTAACTAACTTAGTTATATCAACCATAGACTTTAGCATGGAATTATTATAAGCTATTGCAGGGCTTTGGGAATACGGACCCTGGTTCCCGTTGACATGCTAGTAGTCGGTCGGAGCTGCCAGTACGTTGTAGAGTAGGACTTTGTTGGTAAGCGTGATGACCGGGAACTGGGTTGTATATAATTATTCATGATGATTGCGATGATAATGTTTCCCCTGTTTCAGTGATCATTTGGGTAGTGTGATGCGCTGCAGAAAAAGAAACGATAGAAAACACATTTATGGTTAATTATAATATCAAATATCATAATAATGTGGTATGACATAGTATAACATTGGGCCAGCCAACCAATACAAATATGCATAATATAAAACACTAATTTGTCTATGATTTCATTTTAAGTATAATCACTTTCACCTCTTTAAGTAAGTTATAATTAATTCAAAAAATCAAAATCCAGAAATATTTCGCCATTTCCTATAATGATATAATTATGTAATATATGGTTGGTCTAAAATGTCAGGGTGGATCGTCTGGTCTTATATTAGAGTCATAAATCATAATCATATAATTTTGTTGATCGTATCACTTAAAAATAACTCTGCCGCATGCGTATCATATTAAAGTGATTATGTCACAATAATTGACCTTTTCTTCGTCTTTATACACGCTCCGGACTTCTGATAAATTTGTGACCTGCACCCAACTTCTCTATTGCTAATTTCATAAATATTGGTTCATGTTGATCATTTAGCCTTATCTGCATGATTTCTGATCCCTTATAATTTTTGTTTGTTACAGTGAAGATCCTTTCCTTGGTAATTAGAAGCAAACAGAAAATCCCGATATTCCTTCATTTAAGGTCGGCAAACGTTACCTTTTCTTACCTTTTTCTTAGGTAAGAATATCAAATCTGGCCATAACTTTACAAATATCTTATTATTTTAATCGTTAAAGCCTATGTGTAGGGTTTCAAAGAAATGATATCCTAATTGTTTCTAGTCATTATCCAACTAACTCCTCTAGTTCTGCTTAGGTATCGGGACAAAGGGTCGCTTGACATCCCAGTCGTATATAGTATAACCGTAATATGATGTCCCGGATGGACTGGAATGTCAAGACACACTTTGTCTTGATGCCTTTGCAGATGGATTCGCATTGATAATGAAAACAAAGGACTAGTCAAATTTCACAGGTGCGACATGCTTTGAACTGGTAATTTCTGACTTTTTAGCATAATATTTATAGATTAAAGTTATGCCATTGATGAGAATTTGGGCCATTTATTACAAATAATTATGGTTTATACCTCATTGGTGATCTGTATCTGACGCATTTATAGAGTCCACCAGTAGCCACGTGCTTGCATAAAATCCCGTCAGTACCAAAGACCGGAACAATCAGTTCTTCTTTCTCCACAAACGACTCTACACTGGCCCGTGGCGCCGCTTTTGATGTCGTTGAAACTGCATGGGTAGAAATAAATAAATGAAGATTTTGTTAATTATAATGTCTTAATTTTGTGAGTACAAAATAAATGATGGTATATAAATAAAAACATACACATATGAAAAATCCCTTCCATTCCAAATACAATAGATTTTTCTTTATGCACGAACAACGCTGCACTGGCCCGCCGCATTTGATGTCGTTGAAACTGGGTAGAAATGAATAAATGAAGATTTTATGCTGTGAATAAACTATAATTATGATGGTAAACTAATAAAAACACACGTAAATAAAGAGTCACGTAGTGCCACCCCCCCCCCCCCCCCTCCCCCCTCCCCCAAAGAACGATGACGGTGAACATGTGAAGTGGCTTTTTACGTCGTTGGAGCTGGGCGGGAAATACACGGAAAATTCAGGATTTTGTTATAATATATTTCTGTGGTTGTAAAGGAAAATTCTTACATTGATAAAAAGAAGGTAAAGTAATGAGCCATTTCCTCTAATCAAGCGATATTGAACTTAGGCTTTAAATAGTTCATGTCGGGTAAAATGACATAAAGGAGAGTTTTTCTTCCGCTATACTCGTTCAAATTCAATGATAATGCTTTTGACAAATAGCATGAACGATGGTCTACGAAATTACACGATATAAAAGCGGACATGCACGGACAATGTCCAAAATGTCAAAGCAATGACGGATCTAATCGAGTGGAAATCATTATAACAAATCCCAACGCACCTCGAGTGAAAAGGAAATCGTGGTGGCACAATATTCATTTAAAATGGTTTACACAAACCATGGATTTTATTAGGCTTCCCTACCAATAATATCCATGCCCAAACCGCCAATTTCTGGCACCGTAAAATGTCATCGCTTTAAACTTAAGGACTGGGCAAACATATTTACTTTAACAACCCTCGTTAAAAATTAATTGCATGCCATTGATGTCCATGTCCCCGAGGTATCTTCATGACACAGAAACTTAATTCCCTAATTTAATTTGACAAATTCGAATAGAATAATAGAACAGCGCGTAAAGATGCTGAAATCATAGTACTTTTTATCACATCCCAGTTGAAGAATGATAAATACTATGATAATACATTCGTTATTTTATTGTGCACATAGCTGCCACATTCTAAGGGCAATTTGTGCAAGTACGTGTATTGTTGAAAATGTATCTTTATAACATTGCAGGATACATTATATGATATTATATTCCACATACTAAGAATCTTGCTCTACGATTGGTCAAAAGTTGATCACGTGATGAAATATAGTTTCGCCCATCATTGATGGGAGAAGAAAAGTTCGTTACACTGTGTACTATCTTGGGTGAAAGTGCGTTGCACTCACTACTATCTTCGGTGAAAAAAATGCGTTGCACTGTGTACTTCAATTGTTCGCGCGCAAGTACGCGTGCGCGCGTTAGTGCGCAGAAAGGTAGCGCGCTGGTGCGCAACGTTTACGCGCGGCTACGCTTAATAGACAATGGTATTTCAAGCGTCTTTGACTTTTAATCATAAATCTTGTTCATGTGCCGGATTTACGAAATCAAAATAAAAGACTCGATCAATTGCTCAATATTATAAACTTGTTAGCCCTTTTTGTTAGTTATAGGTCGTTTGTGATCAAAATAATTGATGTGGAATATAAAGCAAATAATCACCTTTTGGTTTCAGGCGATGACAAACTATCACTTCCTCGGCGATCTGAATGTATACGCTATCTTTCCTCAGCTTCGCTTCGGAAAGATAGCTACATCCAGATCGCCTCGGAAGTGATAGTTTGTCCCATCACCTTCACCAACGGTAATTATTTGCTTACCATATCGATAATGAGACTGATGCCGAAGTTTTGGGAAAGTTTGTATAGGTTAGAAATCGTGAATTTGAGAGCAAATTGATGATATGAACATTCTACACGGCTTTCAGGGAACTTGTACAGACGATCCAACCGTTGTATCATATGTTTTCATAATCATATTTTGTATTGATTGATATGATCACGTTTCAATGTGTTTAAAGCAGCCGTTAATGCTAAACTTGTTTTCTTTCAAAACACAGTCATTACAAATATGACATGAACATAACAAGTTAACAGAATATGGTGTTACAATAAAATGATGTTGAGACCTTGTTTGAAAGCAAAGTTTGTGGAATTAAGGACCCTCATATGGCTTAAGAGTACATGCGTACATGTACTTGAACTTATATAGGATTAAATGAACAGAATGTATTTAATTGTTTATCGCGAAAACATACAAAATAAGTGCATGACGAGCGTAATAAACGAATCTGAATAATTATGCTCATTTGTTTTACACGACAGTTACAATCATATTTTCTTTAAAATCAAGGCCAACCAACGGCAGCCATGCATATGAACCGTGGTAACGTCATTTTTATGACAAATAAATGTAAATCTTATATGGTGCCCCTTTGTTTGAGGTATAATCCGATAAAAACATGGATAAGATTAGGAAGAACGTGGTCAATTTCGCCCTTTTATTTCAGGTATAGGCCTGTGAGATTACGAATAAGTGGTTTGTGTCGTTTTTTGTTTTTGTTTGAGGTAGGCCTATCAGATCATGTAGAAACGGTATACGAATATATAGTGTACAGTTCCCTCAGAAAAAGCTGCCCTTTAGTATGCGAATAAATATTATGGTATGATTGTCAATATCATTTGGATAGAGCGTTCGTGCCCCAGTCCTTTGATCACGCACTGCAAAAACGCGCCAAAATGGAATAGGTCTAATTTCTTGATTGTCAGAGACATTCGTGATACGTACGTACCTGAATTAGTCCATTCTATTTTTTCCAGTTATTGTCTATTATATCGCCCACCTTCTCTCACCCCTCCCTCTCGCTCTCTCTCTATATATTCTGTATCTTCCTTTATGTTTTTATCCCTCTTTCTTTCCTTCTCCTTCCATGTCTTTTCTTCTTGCACTCCCCCTCTTCCTCCCCTTCCCTCATTTCCATCCTCTCGCTTTTTACCCCTTCTTTCATTTTCCTCCTCCTTTCTCATCTCCCCCTCCCACCTCCTTTTCTGTATCTTTCTGCGATTTGTTTGATATAATACTATTATATACACGCACAGAGTGACGTTTTCTCTATAATTCTCCGTCTAATCATCTGAGTGGTAGTATAACTATGTTAATAATGACAGACATCCAAGGTCATAGTACATCTTTGATACTTAACCCATCTCATATCGGTACCTGGTGTACCATGGATTAACACTGTATGGGAGTCTTAAATTAAGAATACATTTGTTAATTCCGCGGGTAAGGATCGTGATGGCTGTCTCAAACGAAGCAATTTGAACGACGTAGTTGCGTGTTTCGGTAGCAGAATGGTTGATAATCATAAAACTGGAATATCAACATTGTCTTGTTCAGAAAAAAAAAATTAAAGCTATCTTCAGGTACAGTATGTCGATGAAATGGCATTGTATGACTGAGGAGATGTTCAGTGAATAATTATGACTAGTCGAATGTAGATGGGCTCATGCTAATTCACAGGTTATACATTTATCATACGATCATAATGTGATCCATTGTATTATTTTAATTATGAGTTTTTAGCAGGGTCTGTGAATGATCTAAAAATGACGCTGTATTTCAAAAATAAAGGAATGAGAAAGAAAAACGAATAGGCCTATTTATCATCGACACAATGCAATATGACATGATCATTGACAGAAAATTATGAATTGTAACGAAACGCTTGTACTAATTGTCTGAATCAATCTATATTATTCTTAACAAAATAGACCAAAGTGATTGTACAATCGTCTTAATTAGGTACAATGTGTGAGTAAAGAATTAATGTTATAATGTCACCGAATAATACATTGTGCTAGCGCACAATTTATCACAACCATCAAACACAATGGCCCGGATTCACAAAGGAGGTTTGTACAAACCATGGTTTAAACCATGGTCTTCATCAATGGAGTGCTGCTTGTATACAAATTAAAAACAATTTCTAATTTCTAATGATATGATTGTTAGTGCTTGCTAACCAGCAAATTTTACCATCTGAGAATACAGACATTTATGTTGTGCATTTAGTAAATGTGTATGTCAACATTCTTAACAAGTAAGGAGTTTACATTCTTTCTCCATCAGTTTACAAATGGCACTCCATAGATGTAGACCATAGTTTAAACCATGGTTTGTACAAACCTCCTACAAACCTCCTATGTGAATCCGGGCCATTAGTGGCGTAGCGTGGTCGGACTGATGGGGGGGGGGGGGGGTATGCGAATGATTGGGGGCACACCTTATGTTTATCTGTTTTTTTACACAGATTTTCCCTAATTTGTGTTATTTTTTGTTAAATTATTTGCCTCCGCGGCTACGCCACTGGCTCACGTTATACTATAAAGCCAAGAAAATACGATAATTACGTGTCACTGATTTTCACGTACCAAGAATCGGTCACTACACTTTGAAACGCCATGATCCCTTGTGCCCGCCGTGGACTGATGCGTCGCCATGGCTACGATACTCGCGGACATATTTGGTCGTGTCCCTTACCACTACTTACTCCACCTACTCCTTACAACTTAACGTTCTGATTGCGATCGCACGAACGACTGATGTACAAGTTGTTTCATCACACAACAGTATTATCAGAGGCATGGTTATGTTTGTGAGGATAGCGTGCACGTGATAAAGTATAACTGAACTGAAACAAGTTTTATCCCAATCTGCGAAATTTTGTATTATTGTTATGATTATTCGCGAACGTGTATTTATTAATTTTATTCATTTATTTATATCTGTATTTATTTATTTGTTTATTTATTTACTTACTCATGTTTTCATTCGTTCATTTATTTATTAACATACTATTATCGATTATTATAATAAAGGCAAATTCAATAATTATTTACTGTAAAACCACACACATTGCAAATAACGTCTTCATTTTGACACGACTGTTAATTCAACGCGGAAATGTAACAATAACAAAACAATTCTCTTTACTCATTTATACCTCCGTCCTACCTCGATAAATATAACTTTTTGTAAATTCGTATGTAATCAATGTTAATTGGAAATAAAACAAACGATACCCCACGGGTATTGACACTCGTGAAGGCCTTCAGCATTTTGGGTTTTTTTCGAGATATAAAAGCATATAATTACATCAATTAACCCATTGCCCACTGAAACCTGGTTTAGCATGTATCAAATTTACGGAATTTACAACATCAGATCTGGAAGAGAAAGGGTCAAACCATGAAAACCTATATCGCATCGCATCACATCCAGGGATGGCGTTAATAAAGCGGATAAACAATAATTAAGAGTCGTCCATTACAAATCGCTATTAGATTAACGGGGGGAAGCCTATAAAATATTTGCATTATTTTACCCTATGTTTCTTTGAAAGGGTTTCTATCCGTCGGAACAAAGAGGGAAAGGGAAAACCGACGGCTTATTTGATAATGTCACACGGATTTATGTGCCAAAAATAAAAAAAACGCGCGAATCTCTCATTTCGTCATTTTGACCTTCGCCAAAACCATGACGTCATCTCATCATTTATATCATAATCCTTTGTCGCATTAGGTTCGTTAAGTCTGAAATATTGCGCAGATACAGATCTTTGTTGCCATAACGCAAACCCCCTCCCTCATCAATAAAAAAAAACACCAGCAAAAATTCGATTGGAAAAGTAAATGTTTCATCTACACAACGCTAAATTTTATTACATTAACAAAATTAAAAAATAAACACACCGATAAAATAGGACCTGCTCGAATATTTAAGCGATATTTTCTTAATTTATTCACTCATTATTGAGACAACAGCGTCACCGAGTTTGTTTGGATCGCTAATTACGTCCCAAAGCTCCCGTAGACAATATTCTACCAAATTTGTAAACAAAAACATGACAATAATATTATTAGCGATATCATTAGCGATATTATTAACAATAATATTATTGACAAACACCAATCCGCAGCGAGAAGATAATCACGCCCCTTGTGATTTCACCATAATTATCATGATGACTGACTCTGATCATTTAAACATCATTCGTTGTGTAAGTTTTGTTAACACCAAAGAACATGACCCCATGAAATGACCACAATTATTGCGATGTACATTATCTTCTTTTTTGTATTAACTTTGCTTATTTTCATATCCCGGAAATCAAAACTGTGTGTTGATGCAGGGCTAGATCCGCGCTCACTGTACCCGGGGTGCATAGTCCATTTAGTCAGACTAGTGTTATGTGAACACTCTGGGTAAGACTTGTGCTGTGTTGACGCAGTATAATTGGTCGGTTGAGAAAGAGAAGGGCGCTTTAGGTCACATTTTGTATTATTTTTGGAGTCAATCCTGTCCAAAGTTTGAAAGCTATGTAGAAAACGAAAGTAGCTCGGTTTAATATTTCATGAAAAATCCTCAAATTAGACGTAGTTATTACCTGGAAATTTCGGATCATAATTAATAGAGGAGGATAATTATACAAGATGGTATGCATAACTCAATTTATCCCAAAATCGACGTAACGCCTTTCTCACTCTCACCATCCACAGTATGCATCAATATACCACTCAATCATCGGATGACGGTCATTGTTACGCATTATTCGTGTTCTTTTGTAAACATGTATGCATGACAAAATATGAATCAGCAATAATTGGAAATCAATCGTTAAATTAATAAATCCATCTAAAAAAAAACACGATTTAGTTTAACGTCTAGACCGAGATATGTATAGAAAAGAGAGACCACAAACAAGACAGACCTTGCTATAATGATAGAGGAATTCGAAATTAAACATGCCTGGATGTTGAGACAAATAGAAAACAAGACAGCCTCTGGTACAAAGACAAATCAAAACCAACTAGTTTTATGAAAAGAAAAGAAAAGAATAAAGAACGAAAACCGCCTCCATGCAAAGAAATATGCGAATAAAAAAACTAGACTAGATGTAAATAAAACAGAAAGGAATTCAAATCAAACAAAAGATGCATCGACGTTATATGAAAGGAAACAAAGGCGCCTTCAAAATAAAGAGAACAATTGAGGTACAAAAAGGAAAATTACAAACCGAAGAGACTTCGAAATTAAGAGAAAATAATACAACACAAACGAGGCTCAATGTTGTGAGAGTTAAAGGGATGTTGTAACTTTGTAGACATTTATGCAAAAAGTGATGAATGGTTGATAAAATGTGTATTTCTGTGATCTGAAATGTCGACTGAGTGATGTTAAATGAGTAAATTGTAAATGAGTGACATATGGCCAAGTAATGAGCAAACATTCAAAGAAATATTCACTATAAACTAAGTGCACTGACTTTGTACACAGTTTAATTTCTCCCATAGACATGTTTTAAACACAATCATACATAATATCAGTTCTGTATAGCGAAAGAGACATTTTGAAATCTGGAACCTGTTCCATGCTTCTATGTAATACAAATACAAAAAGCTATGAGAGAACCACTATATAGAGTTCTAAGTAAGATTTGTGGATTTGGACATAGTTACTAGCTCCCTTTAATGCATGGAGGACGATGAATTCCAGTGACTCTCCTCGCCTCTCTGATCCCATCCTTTGATCCGTGTGTGGGGGTGAATGGTAGCAATTAGCCAGCGTATCAAGGTGAAATCGATATCAACGGGGTTTTCACTGTCACTGAACCCGAGCAGCACTAAACTTATTAACCATTTCTTGTCTAAATATAATTTGTGTCCTAAAGAGTTGATACATGGTACACCCGATCACCGCAGTCAATGAGTTAAATCATTATCTCTAACACTAGTATTATTGTAATTCACTCGGAATGATAAAAATCATGCATGCCATGGCATTGACGCAATACCGATATGTCCACAAACTTAACATTTAGATACTACTATATAAATGTTAGTTATTAATAGGCCTACATTAATTATTGTGTTGTAATAACATTTACATGAAGCGAATTGTCACGCAACACTAATAACACGTACTATGAAAATTAATACTAGTATGTTGTATTATCCTTCAATGTAGATATGTATGGTACTCGAATGTTTTCCACCATTAACATGATTAAGGAATTTAAGAGAAGCAAAATTTAACAAAATGAAAAGGTGCGCCAAAAAATTATTGGGCTTTGCCGGGAATCGAATCATATATTGCGGAATTGATATATATCAAGCTCTCACCATCCAGTCATTAACTTATTTAATTCAATATACGAAAAAGAAAAAAAGAAGAAAAAACGCAACTACAAACTATATTTGTATTCTTGGTTATATAAATTGTCTTGCACACGTACACGGTAAAATGATTATTGTACACTACTATTAAAATGAACTTTATTGATACAAAAAAACGAATGTCCTTTATGATAGATCAAACAAAAAGGTTGCATGCTTATTCGTTTGTAATTTCGCTAAATTGATATGTCAACTTAATAACTACTGAAGCTGTTAAATAAACTATTTTTACACAGCGCTTCCAATTTTGCACCATTTAGTGGTCAATGATTTTATATTTTGCTGGTTGATTGACTGAAAATTACATTTTTATAATTTGTGTGATATTTGTTTAACGCTAATACACCATCAAGTGATCTACTTGTGGCCACTTAGCAGGTTTGAAATGACGTAAATGACATGGATTGGCCCAAAATGGTACATTAGGTCTTTATAAATAGGACAATATTGCTGTAGAGGATTCGGGGGTATTGCTTTGTTTATAATACGATAATTGCCGCTAAAGTACGGTTGGTATTTAGATGAACGAAGGTGCATGACCATTTCGTGACCCAAAATAATGAGCCCGTGAAATAATTAGTTTATGTCTTTCGATATCAGATTTACAAATATACAATTTGCTTTTTTAAACAAACCGAGATGAAAGCGGCAAGTCAATGAACGGAATATTAGAAGTGGCCAATTTAATAGAGCCTATATACTCGTAGGAACGCGCAATGCACCATGGGAAGATTATAACCTGACCCGATTTTCATACGCGTGCAAATAATTTTCCCGAAATGATATAATTTGTACATTACTAGTGACGAGTTTATGGTGAGTGAAAGTGTTAAAATAATATACCTTATTGATCTTATTGATATTTTGAATGACATGACTCCGTTGTGTTTAGACATTCATGAAACTAACAATGTCTAGTCACTCTCGGCTACTTTAGAATAACATCACTTAATAATTGTATCGATCTAATCCTTTAAAATGTTGCCACATTTACGTGCTTGTTTTGAGTGGATTTATTTCCCCCATTATTTGATCAACTTTTGAGAAGAAGGCTACTATAGGGTCCCCAGTATGCCAGGTGCAATTATCGAATTTTCGGCCGTTATTGGGGGAAAGCCGATAAGCCGTTAGCAACTACACCCCAAAATCAGTTGCTTCTACGTCATTGCGAACGCATTTTCATCTTTGTGACTACTATTATGACACGTCATCATGCGCGCAAGCCTTTAATTAACTTGCTGCGTTACATGGAATCGCTATAAACATTATTTTTTCATGCGTGAGATGAGGCGCGAATAAACGCGAAGTGTTACTTTATATGAAATTTAGCATGGTTTCGATCGCAGCGCGCTGGTTGAGCACGAAACAACATGCCAAATGGTTCCATACTAAAGTGATATTTCTTATCCCCTTGTGTACTCAATATGAATTTATACCTTTCCCCTCCATTTTAAAGAAACAAGGGAAGACAAAATTTAATAGGGAGCGGTTGGAATTTGACGCCCGACTGACGCCGTAATCATGAATAAAAGGCACCGCCCGGGAGTTCAGCGCAATTACCCTCGCAAGGCGACACTGATGGATCGTGTGTATTTAGAGTTCTCCTATCCAAATACCATTGATTTATTTTAATTTCAGTATGTAAATACGACATGAAAATAAAAAGGGACAGTGAGAAAAAAAGGTGAGAGTCGTCACTCGTCAGGAGGGATCATGGGTTGTTGCCGACGTTTTGTAATTGGTTCATTGCGATTTAGTGTTATTGTTAGTTTTCCTCCAATGATATTGCCCACGCTACACGAAAGTTTTGCTACACAGATAAACAAGCGAAATGGTGAAGTATGGTGGAAATGTATTGAAACAACAAACTGTACAGATTTTCGTAATCTATTATATCGACGTTGTTTTTCTTGATTTCAGCTCACCTTCTCATTTCACTCTGTATGTCCTTCCCGTGTGTTTTTACAGCAAAGTTTGTGTTGTTCTGATCTTTGTTAAAAACGAAAATTATTTTGACAGTTATACACAAAAACACGCACACGTACGTACGTACAAACTTACTGACAGTGCACGCAAACACACTCATACACATAAGAGGATAAGATTCCTTGACTATTGTTTTTACCATGCATATACACACGATTATGTAATATATATTTATGCTTGTGTGTATGTGTTGATTTATCATTATGAATGTATTTTCCCATTCTATGTATTAGTTGAATTTTTCTACAGCAGATTTACCAGTCAATTTACAATTAGAAAAAGAAATCGAAATGTTTATTTGCGTCACAAAGATATAGAGAATTTCGGCACGTGTTAGTTTCTCTTATTTTTCAGTTCGAATTCAACATTTTTAATTCATTAATATTTGTGTAACTAATTGTCGATTGGTTACAGATAAACAAGTTAAGTTGTATTTCTTTAGAAATAAGATTTTTCTCTCCTTGTCAATTGTCAATTATAAAAAATTAAAAAATTATAAAAAACATAAAATGAAATATATCCAAAATATAAATGTTTACAATATAGAACATGATCATTCTTTTCAAAAATTGTAAATTAATTGATTCAATAATGATTATACTAAAAATTATTAAATTACTTCATGAACACTTATTGATAAACATTTAACTGCTGAACAGATATGCTCGTAGAACTCGCTTTGTGAATGACAATCACCTTAAGGGTATATAGCCAACATTAAACAAATAAGAACACAGTAATTTTGTAATACGAATTCGAATAATGACGAGTGGATGAATCCCTCATTTTTTGGCTTGAGAGAGTCGTATTAGGGATCACTTCGTTTAGAGAGTAAGCCTATAATCCACTTGAAATGTATTCACTCTCTGAAATAATGACTAATCTTAATCCACTCTTTTGAGCAAGGTTTCTAACTTTCTATACTACTTCGAGCTTAAATTCAAACCCAGTTTTATTCTAGTCAAAACAATCAACTCTCCAAAAATGTAGGGATTCGCCATTGTTGATTTTATTTGTAGAGTATTGGGTATAATATAATTCATTTATTTATATTAAGAAAATATTTACTATTTTCAAAGATATACAATTAACGTTAATAAATTGAATTAGTTATAATTATGTCTTCAACGAAACATACATTTCACGGGCTTCTTTTAAAGAATCTCTTGACCAACTTTTAGTTGCAGTGATATAATCACGAACTCGCGATTCAGAGAGCAATCACCGATAATTTTACATGATCGAGACTACATCAACCCAATCATACGATGTGATAAACTCGCGTCTTTCCTGCGATGCCTTGCAGCAATATTCTGATGTATGGGTCTAACATTAATGTTGGATAATGTATCAGAACGTTGAACGTTTTGTAATACGAATTACGAATTACGAATTTCGTAATACGAACGTTTTGTAATACGAATTCGAATAATGACGAGTGGATGAATCCCTCATTTTTTGGCTTGAGAGAGTCGTATTAGGGATCACTTAGTTTAGAGAGTAAGCCTATAATCCACTTGAAATGGATTCACTCCCTGAAATAATGACTAATCTTAATCCACTCTTTTGAGCAAGGTTTCTAACTTTCTATACTACTTCGAGCTTAAATTCAAACCCAGTTTTATTCTAGTCAAAACAAACAACTCTCCAAAAATGTAGGGATTCGCCATTATTGATTTTATTTGTAGAGTATTGGGTATAATATAATTCATTTATTTATATTAAGAAAATATTTACTATTGTCAAAGATATACAATTAACGTTAATAAATTGAATTAGTTATAATTATGTCAACGAAACATACATTTCACGGGCTTCTTTTAAAGAATCTCTTGACCAACTTTTAGTTGCAGTGATATAATCACGAACTCGCTATTCAGAGAGCAATCACCGATAATTTTACATGATCGAGACTACATCAACCCAATCATACGATGTGATAAACTCGCGTCTTTCCTGCGATGCCTTGCAGCAATATTCTGATTTATGGGTCTAACATTAATGTTGGATGATGTATCAGAACGTTGAATAATAAAACGTAAGAAAGTGCGAAGCGGTACAAAATGTCAAGGTAAGGGGGATACCATATTTCGTTTTTGTTGCTCGGTTTCCACGCCATAGATAAGACACGAGAAAGTCGTAATCATTTTTGAAAAGTCTACATAAAAGAGAACAATATTATCGCTTGATAATCATCATGTTCGCAAACTTGTTGACGACGTTGATATACATGTATATGACCGGCTACACCAAATACCATCCACTTGGTGGCAAAAATCAAAGGTTATGTAGAGTGGAGCTAGAAATACATGTAAATTGGCAGCGGGTTTAAGAAAATCCACAGAATCCCTTGCCTATAACTACGAGATATCGAATTTCTTATAGATTTAATACATCCAACAAAATTATTGTACTGAATGAGTTAAAGCCGCTGTCACTCTGTTTCAAGTTCACCGGCTCAGGTGTTGAGGATCATGGGTATTACCTCTACCAATTTCCACTCTATGGCCCAATTGGCCTGGGAGCACTCTGACCTGCCACAATCTGTTTTAACCCTTTGATTGTACGGGAACGTGTTATACCACGTACTTGCTCTATAGAAATAAGAACGTCTAGTTGAGCAAGGGTTAATTGTATATCGTGAAGACATATTGACCTAAAGTATCCTTTCGACTTTATTTTTTGTTTATATATAGATGGGTTGTATATCATATCACTCAAAATATATTATAGTTAATACCCTAAGCAGCTTCATTTGTTGGCCTGTTTATTGGATCTATGTCACCAGATTTCTTTTTCCAGAACACCTTAATTATTGGCCCATTTACGGCATGTTATGTCTCCACGTTTCTTAGAAGATCGACACCTTTCTGAGGTACACGCGCCGGTTAATGAGCGCTACTTCTCCAGGCAAAAAAAAACTTGTGTGCACATCTGACCTCAAGTAAGCGGAACATTTTTGAACAATGGGGGCTGACCAATGTATTCTCATCATTCATGAGTGGAATAATCAATGACAAGGTTATAAGATAAAGATAAGACAATGGCTACTGACAGTAACCAATGCAAGGTCAGGAGCCGCGGAACCGGGGGGGGGGGGGGGGGCTGCAGCCCCCCCCCCCCCCCCCCACTTTTTTTGGCTTAAAACAATAAAATACATAAGCATAACATAACAATTACTATAACAATTAAAATGTGGTCAGCCCCCCCCCCCCCCCCCCCCACTTTCAAAACCTTTCCGCGGCCCCTGAAGGTAACCTCCTAACGCGTTACAATTGTAATCCACATCACATCCACATCACATCCAATAGTTTATGAGGATAAGAAATAGGGGGACGAATTCGATTCCAGATGCAGGTGTCGCGTGTTGACGCATTATGTGATTGCTATTTGTGTCTTATTATATATGTAGGCTTTCAAAGAACGACCTCATTTCTGACCCAGTTATGAAATTAATGAAGTTATGTTCGGCAGAATATTGACAGGTCATAAAGGTGCATGAACTGCTAACGAATACACCTCTCCGCAAAAAGGTGTGGTTAAATTTGAATTCTTTGAAGGTACCGTCATTGTGAAAAAAGAATATGAAGTCTTCTTCTTCTTCTTCTTCTTCTTCTTCTTCTTCTTCTTCTTCTTCTTCTTCTTCTTCTTCTTCTTCTTCTTCTTCTTCTTCTTCTTCTTCTTCTTCTTCTTCTTAATCCTCCTCCTCCTCCTCCTCCTCCTCCTCCTCCTCCTCCTCCTCCTCCTCTTCTTCTTCTTCTTCTTCTTCTTCCGTCTTGTCATTCTTCTACAAAAATGACGAAATCAGAAATATTGTGACCCCCTTTCTAAAAGGAACAAATTGCTTGCCAGTACATTCAAAAGTCAAGGACCTTTTAACAAGTAAAAAACATGTGTTAGCTGTTAGAAGACCCTTTTTAAATGACGAGAAAATACAATACAGTTTGCTGGCTATAATTATAGCAAATTAAGTCTTACGCAACTGAGACCCTATTTTCTAATCCGCTTGCCATCACATACACATCTGTGTTACCTTGAATTAATGTACACATCTCAAATAATGCACGGCATTGGGTATACAAATACCTTTCGCCATATTTGTTTCTCAAATCTGACATTTCGTTTCAGCCATAATATACCAACGACTCGATTCTGTTTTCAGCTATACACACCAATTAATCAATATTCTGTTACAACTTTATTTAAGCATGGTGTCTACTTCCTATAAAAGTGACAACATTCATTGTTTATTCTTTAACTGGAAACAAATTTCTCAAATAAGTTCCGTCGAAGTGTATCCATTTCCATAATCTGTCATTTAGGGACAAGAGACAAAACAACTTTCTTAATTGCTTGCATTCGCTTCAATTTTTTTCAAGGCAACCGGGGTATTACATATCAATGGCGCGTCACGTTCGTTATTACAAATCATTTATCAAACGATGATGTTATTTCGTTAAGACTATGACGTGTTGAATCACGTAGCTAGCGTTGTCAAATATTGCTTTCGTGATTATGGACACGTTCACGATAAATATATATATCTACCAGATAATAATAATAATAATAAGGTATTTATAACGCGCATATCACATAATCTCTATGCGCTGTAAGAAATTGAAATAGAAGAAAGAAAGGTTCACAATACTGCGTATTAATTGCTATATCAAGTACAACTGAAAGGTGCTATCCCAGAATAGTGTACATGTACATAAAATAAAATAAAATAGTGATGATTGTTTCAAGTTTATGTTTATTTTGACGATTTGAAACATAAGCCTTACTAATGAAAACTTCAATGTGATAAGAGCTTGCTTATTTAAGCAACCATTCGAGGGAAAATTGACTAATGCAGGATAATATCTTCCCACCGGAAAGAAGAGAGTAATATGTCACAGTGTGAACACATTCATTTGTTTTTTCCAATGTAGACCACATTGTGAGCACGCTGTGTTCAAGTTCAAGGTATACAAGTCCTATAGATACAGTGTAAACAAATTGCGGACGAAATTATAAAGTGTAAGGAGTCAGTAGAAAAGCTGTAGGTGCCTTATGTAAAACTGACTCCATGCAGTAGTACAGTGTGGACCTTGTATCTGCGCTCACCAAACTGTGAACACACTGTCAGCATATACCATTTTCACACATTGTGAACACACGAGGTATTCAATTGTGCTATAAAATAGTGTGTCCTCTCAGGCGCTCAGAGTGTTCAGTGTGATAAGTGTCGAAAAGGTAATATGGTCCACACAGTGTGTTCACACTGTGGTTTACATTATGAAACACATTATGTTCACAATGTGTTTCCGGTAGACCAATATCATGTGTGTAAAGTGATCGTTCATGAAAATGTGAGATCATTTCCATATTCCACTGTATCGTTTATAGACACCATATACCCCAATTTAGCTCGCCTCGACAAATGCAGAAGCTATAAAGTACATATGATGCACTAACACCGGATACATCTGTCAATTTCAACGCGTGGGTTCAATCAAAATCATGCTAATGTCCCGTTAGACCCAAGTTGATATTGACCGATTAGTTGTAAGAGCCGTAATTCCAATCCTAAATGGCCGAGTTGTGATGGTGTTACGGACCTTCCTCCGAGCGTAATTACCGGATGCCGAAGTCGTAATAATGTTAACATTGTACTTTCATGGTGTTGTGCGTCCATCGAATTTATATTGAAATAGGCTACATTTCCAAGAGCGATATCGATCTTTCTGTAAATGTTCTGAGACAATTATACAATTATATTCTAGGATGAGTGTTGATAACGATTCTCACGAGATGCTCGCGTGGATGCGTTTCGCCAGAGAGATCATCATGTATATAGACGTTTCTGATATCTCTCAAATTATGACGCAATTATCTTCGCTGTATTCGCTGGAAGGTTCACCTGAGTCCGTTCTAATACATCCTTCACATTGTCGACAACTTTACTCATTATACCGTAATCATTTTGTTAGGTAGTTCAGTTTTGGTATACAGGGCGCTGCACGAAATAATTTGTTGGTGAGATAATGAAAAACTGAGTGTAAAATTTGAAAGAGCACACACTTTCGATGACAGCAAAAACTTTATTTGATCAAATTCGGTAGAGAAACGGCTGAAATATCAATAAATATATCCGATCGGAATAAATCTGGGGCCCAGATTTATTCTATGATTATTAAAAAAAAAAATTAAAAATGCTTACACTTTTGCAAAGGTTTTCAAGAGGTTTTTAAATAGTTGTTGATGATCTCTCTATTTAAGCATTATTTCAACAAAACATCACATGAATACTTTTGTATGAAAAATGGTTGAAACCAATGCTTTTTTAGAGAGCGCCCTCTTGTGTTTTAATGGCTCTTTTTTTAATGATATCGGGCTTTTTACTTTAATAGTCGTTTGTAATTTTCTATACCTTTCGAGCATGGTGGAGTTATAAATATTAGTTTGTAATGTTATTGTGCAAGTTTTGGTTACAAAAGCTCAGCCTTACCAAAACTGTATACTCTTAGACGTAGCGTTTACAATATTAAGATCCAATAATTGCATTCGGTACGGAAGTGTTGACATTGATTTAAAAGAGAGATAGAGAGATGGGGGGAGGCTGTTTTGTTTTCAGTGTGCCGTAATTATATATTTCTTTCTTATACGGACAGATTAAAAGGGATGCCTGTAAAGTGTCTAACCCCACGAAAATTACTTGGAGCTTCCTCGTTTCTCTTCTCCCGTGTTGTTTAGCTAATGGTTAAGAGAAGAATAAAATAGGGTTAGATTTTTTTTAATGGCCCTTTAGTATGACGATATCTATCATTCAGCTCAAGAACGCTAATGAACGGTCATAAACCTCATAAATGTCATACAGCCCCGGGGGGGGTACTCAGATTATAGTAGGACGGGGGTGTGCGGCTGAGACCTCCAAACCCATACCCACATCTAAGGGTCCTTTTGCGAAAAGGGGACCCATGTCTAAGGATTTTTTTTCGCCTGCGGCGCATGTTTTGGGCGTATTTCCCGCTGCGGGGCATGTGTTTTGGCGTATTTCCCGCAAATTTTGTGGTTTTAAGTTAGCGAGCGTAGCGAGCTTGAAAATTTTTGCTATTTCACATCGGCAAACCCAAAAATCCCGTATAAAAAAGGGGAAATTTGAAAAAGGGGACCCATGTCTAAGGATTTTTTTGATGAAAAGGGGACCCATGTCTAAGGACCTTTCTTGAAAAAGTCACCCTTCCGAGCGGCACATCCCCGTATACCCAATATACGTGAGTACCCCCCCCGGGCATACAGCAATGTTCGTTGTAAAAGCTGACGCATATTTTCGCTTTTTTAACCAGGAAAGCAGTGTTCTTTTTCAATGAAACTTCCACACATCATTCGGACATATCTTACAATGATTTTGGTACAGGATTGAAGTCTCAAATGTCATTTTGGGCAATATCTGACACTTTACAGGTGCACCTTTAAGGGGGCGTAAATGATATACACGTTTCCTTAATTCCGTCATAAGTGTGTGTCTCGCGGGCACACAATTTAATTACTGACATTATTATTCCCACCTCAAAGATTATATAATGCGATGAATGATAATTATTTTGTTTTCGTGTGAGAACGATTCACAAAATTATGTGGCCGTATATAATTGTCGTATAATTATATGACTCAACCAGTGTTTTTGTTTTGTTTGCAGTTGGCACTGGAATTGTGTTTATACATCTTGACTTTGTAATGCTTGGACATGATTTGACAATAATATACATATTTTATGGTAATTATAAAGAGCGATATACTTCCGAAGATTTCTTTCCAAAAATGTAACACCCGTATAATTATTATACATCTTCGGTGTCCATAATTGTGTGTGTGTATTTTCAAATGTTTGATACATTACGAGATCGGATTATTTACAACTATTACAAAAGTTTCGAAGCCATTCCTATCTAAAAATCAATTCATTGTCATGTAATCCTCAATGTAGCTTTATTAATTATACTGATATAGCAATGCAATATTTTAGGAAAATGATTAATATTTCAAGTAGAATAGACGCTTTAGATTTTACCCGTCGTCTGTAATACAGATACATTACGAGATCGGATTCTTTACAACTATTAAAACAGTTTCGAAGCCATTCCTATCTAAAATCAATTCATTGTCATGTAAACTATAGCTTTAAGGATTATATACCGATATAGCAATGCAATATTTTAGGAAAATTATTAATATTTCAAGTAGAATAGACGCTTTAGATTGTACTCGTCGTCTGTAATACAAATACATTATTAAGAGATCGGATTATTTACAACTATTCAAAAAGTTTCGAAGCCATTCCTATCTAAAATCAATTCATTGTCATGTAATCTATAGCTTTAAGGATTATATACTAATATAGCAATGCAATATTTTAGGAAAATTATTAATATTTCAAGTAGAATATAGACGCTTTAGATTTTACCCGTCGTCTGTAATACACTTTCAGCATGATAATGCGACATATGAACAGAATACATAGAAGAAGATCGGGCATCAACTATACGATGATAATCTTGTTTGATATTTACAGTGTCAGTGTACCCGTATACGGGCAAAAACAATAAATTATAATCTACTCTTGAACTGCATGATATCATTGTAATACCTATGACGCATATTTCATGTTTTAATATAGATTTCATGCATTGATAACTTTCTTTTCTTGTTTTTCTCATTAAGTTTTAATTCATATTTCATGCATTATTAACTGTATTTTCTTGTTTTTCTCATTAAGGTTATAGTTTTAAAACTAATTTACATGTAAATCAGCCTTTTAACAATAGGGTTGCGGACAAAATATTATAGCCTCATATATTTAGTATGAATCACCCGGGTACGGCCATGCGGCTCTGGTTAGTAAGTCTAAATAGAGAGAAGGAAAAAGAAAGATGGACGTGTAAATCTGCAAGAAATAGAGAATTTGAGACGTTAATTTAACACCACGAGGCCAAGCCATTACCGTCATAAACTCTGCTGACCACTCTCTATCGGATTAGATCATAATTGGAATAATGATATACCACGAACGAACGGGTGTACCATCATTAGAAAATGGCAAGACGATGTCAATTAATCATTAATGATCATACGGGTATATATGTGTCTCAAAATTAATGAAAGCAGAGCTTTTTTATTCATTGTTTCGCATTAATGTCGCATTAACCCATACTCTTCCAAGAAAGTAATTCAAAGTCACGTGGATTTACACAATATAATACACGTTTTCCCCGAGGTGTTTATTACGTTCGTTTATAATACTATCTTGTTCGTCCAACATTAGTTGTGAACGTGTTAACGATCAAGTGAACACAGCCCCATTTGGTGGTCATTAACATCGGGGTGAAGTAGGGGGCAAAATGTTATTGGAACTTGTTGAAATTATTACCGTTATTAGAGTTGCACTGTGTTATCATCTTTATGAATCCCGGTTTAAATCTTGCATTTCTGCTACACGTTTTGTTGTTTAAATTGTTCAATTTCGCATGTTATTTTAATACTAACATTACCTTTAGTTTTTAAAATAGTAATATTTTTATTAATACTCATGCATATTTTGTAACATCCTTTTTTTTTTTAAATAAACATATCATTATGTTTAATTTACCACACTCGTTAAAACAAACCCCAAAAAGATGGCGATTCCATTTCCTGAAATTCTTTGCACATGATAACGTAGCATGATCAAATATGAAATCAGACATTTTGAAACGTAAACTTATCATTATGCGAGGACAGCTTTTTGTTTGTATATTTAAGTCCTCAACAAAGAATCGATGAGAATGCATAAACAGTCTGAATCCGGATATTTAACCATTTGTGGACTGTAACAAATATTTATCAGGATCTGGTATACATGGAATATATAAAGTGAAGAGAGTTTATATTGTATTTGATGCCGATTTTCTGGTTTCCCGCCGTTATTCCCGCTTTTTTTGTCGCCAGTTTTCCTAGCGCACTTTTCTCCCACATTTTTTTTTTTCAATTTCAATGCCCAAAGTCGGCATGCGGCGTTTACGCGGATGCGGCGATTGCGCCGGTATTTACGGTATTCCAAAATCAGAATATTATATATTATTCAAAAGATTACAATTTGTCCACACATCATGATATAAAGAAGAGGATTGTTTTTGTTTAGGTTATTGCACTGCATGAATCAAAGTATGCATTGTACATGCTTCAAACATTTGGACATGATTGAAAAGAAGAACAAAAATGTATATTTGGTCATTATCAACATTCCTCACATGAGATCTATAAAGCACAACATGGATATTTCATTCATCTAAAGAAATACTTTAAAAACATTAATCGAAGAGAAATGTGGTGTTTGATTACAAAAATATATCCTAAAATATTGTACTGAATGATATTAACATGTTCGTAAATAAGTAATTCTACCACAGTGTTATAATTCATTATTTACAAACAAGTTTATCATTCTGTACAATGAAAGGTGTGCGGACAACAGTACTGTCGCATTATTTTATATACACTATACAAGTTTATGCAGGAAATGCGATTATTGATGTTAAGATCATTTTACTGTATACATACTATACGGATTGTATAGTGCCTTACGTAACTACGCCCCTGGCCATGATTCTAACAACAGCAACAACAACAACAACAAGTTGACAGGGGCATTCATGAGCCTGGATCATGAAGAGAAACGGCCAAATGACATTTTGGTGTGAAAATAAACAACACAGAGGTGTGAAAAGCACGTTAAACATGCACGAAGGTGGGTTGAAGGTGTCGACATCGTACTTCAAGTTTAAACCGCGTGTCACATTCATTCTTAAAGGATATGATCATGTGACAAGCTTCAGTTACTGACACGTGACCACAAACCCTTGAAAGAAACGTTTAAGGTGTCCACTTCATGCAAAGTAATATACACTTCACATCAAGTGGACTGACTTATTTAACAAAGTATGTTCATATACGATGACTGAATGTTTTTCGAGGGAAAATGTACCAAGCTTTAAGAGGAAACCCAACATTTACTGCATTAATGATGAATGTGACGACTGCGACTATGTTTTGTTCACGGAAAGTGTTATAGCTTTAAGACGAAACCTGGGAATTTAATGCACTGTTTTTAACGACTATGACTCCTTTTTCGCGGAAAGTTGTACACCATAAAAGGCATTAGGCTTTAAGAAATGTACAGCATGCTGTTGAACACTCAGAGTGAATTAAGACCATCTCCATATGCCCCCTTTAAAGGGGTAGTTCAGTTTTGGGAGAGAGGGCGCGGCACAACACATTTGTTGTGCCCGACGTTTACATGGTTTAGCAGCTTAATTAGACGCTATAATTATGATAACATATACTAGTAGTATTCAGATATGGGTCATACTTGGCACCTCATGAGATAATCATAACAGAGCGGATTAATTATGGAAAAAAGATACCAAATTGAAAAGAATAAACAAAAACAACGCTTATTTGTAGATCTCCATGAATGGAATCGATTTATTAGTAACTTGTGAATAATATATCATTTTTCTTCTGTTTGTAATTATATATTAATTTGTGAAATTATTTTGAAATAAAGAAGACCAGACGGATGTGGTTCAAAAAAATATAAATAAATAAATAACAGAGCGGATTCGCGTATAAGAAGTAGTTTCATATCTACCTAAGACGTGCTTTATAGAAGGCATACAATATCGACATGCGAGGCCACTTTCATGTTAATAAAACAAACTTTTAAAAAAATATCATACATTTGTAAGTATTTCGAATCGCACACAGTATGTGGTCAGGGTCACGTTCCAGAAAGATTTACTATCGATTGTAAAGTTGCAATTAATTGTAAGCTGTATAATAGCTTTCTTATATATATAATGTATATACAACTCTATGATTGTAAGTTAGAAAATATGCACATTTGAACCAATCAGATTGGTGCATTTAGTCACATGATCTGACTCAAGTTTACAATCGATTACATCACTTTCTGCAACGGGGCCCAGATGTAGATAACAAACTAAAACAGATATTTTCGCATTTCAACCTACATGACTATATGCATGTACTTTGAGGAACTACCTTTTTCTTGAGAGCGAGTATCATTTCGATTCAAGTATATTTCACTTTCGCAATTTCAAAAATAAATATTTGAACATAAAATCAATGAACCGTACAAAATGCAAAGAAAATTGCAAAATAACAGCACTCAATTAATCATGAGTCACTCAAGTCACGTAAATTGCGAAATTATGGAAAGCACTGTAACTAGGTGGAACATGTCATCATCGTCATGGGGTAGTAAGTATTGGTTGGGAAAGAGAAGGATGTTACGGCACAATGTAATTCGGAGATAATTTATAATCATTGTTAAAGATCGAAAGTAACGTATAGGAACCCATTTTAGCTCTCTTTTTGTTATTTAATTACTATATTTCCAAAATGAGACATAATTTATTATCTGAATAGTTTGCATCTCGTATGATAGAGGAGACTCCAGCCTGCAAGATAGTATGCATATAAACTCGATTTCACCAAACTCGACTTAACGTCGTTCTCACTCTCACCCGACGATATTATGGTGGCGGATGAAACAACCATTGCACGTAAGTTATAGACCTTATGCACGGCTCTAAGTTATATGCGGTATCATGCGGGTTAGCGGTGCAGCTTGATCGGACTGATAATAATAATAATAATTAATAATATTATTGTTCATTTTTGTATAGCGCTTGTATTGTAGTTAAGTCTCAAAGCGCTCGGAGCGTTTATATTACCTTGGTTTGAGCCGAGCAGCTGACTCGGGGGCACCCGAATGATATATTATGAGGACACACTCAATGTATCTTCTTCTTTTGTAACCCTTATACTACTTATTTGTTATTGCTTTGTTATATTATTGAGGACATGCGCCTCCATGTCCATCTCCCGGTAGCTACATCACTGATGTGGGTATACCATGCAGGCGAAAGCAGGCACGCATGGGGTTAAGACATCCTTCCGCAATACACGCATGTCATACTCTTTGCAGTAATAATGAGGCATAAGGATAATGGATATAGATATTCGCACTTCCACATTCTCACCCACAAACTAGTTGTATTATCTAGCATGAAATATCGACCATTCAAGACATGTTGACCCAATTTTCGTGCTTATGGTCCGACAATTTGGAAGAAAGGCGAGAGGAAAATATATGTTTTGTTCGGTTCACGTGAGTAATGTATCCACATCAATCATGTTATTCGAGATAATTGTTGTGTAATTATACATGTACATTTTCCCCAATGAACGTAACACGAACCGTATAAGAAATGAGGTCAAAGCGTCAGACTACAATAGCGCAAAATGAAACTGCTTGCAAAAGTAAGGAATGATAATTGTTTACACGCGACATACTTTTTTCGCTATAGAACACAAACATCTAGTCTACAAAAATGTTCCCAACTAATTTTAGGACTTGCATAATAAAAGAGCACTTCGTTTTTGATTAATTGCACTGAAATAGAAATAAAAATACACGAGAAAGCGTGTGAATTTTTAATGATCAGTTGAAAATGATCTTAACTACGTAGGATGACACAAAATTGTTAAAAAGGACAGGGGGAAATATTGGAAATATTGCTAACATGACCATGAAAATTGTGTCAACGAAAGTGATACTGATGTTTTTATGTGAACCGCTGGGAGTATGATTTGAATCGGTTATCGGTGGGCGGCGGAAGGGCGAAAATGTCAAGTACAATAAGGTCAATGTTTTATTTAACATTATTCATAAAGAGCTTTCACACTATTTAATATAGACTTTAACCCCCCGAGTTCCATGGTAGATTTGAGCCAAAATACCCATCAGATCTGTTGATTCATTCTCCAAAGCACAAAAAATATAAATGAGGAATGATTATTGTATCTTTTGATAATTGATTTCTTATATATACCAAGCTTTTATCCATTGCAGATGAAATTAATGGAAGTATAAAACTATTCATGTATAGACTTATATCCTAAAGACCTGGGTCAAAATAAGGGCCTATTCTAGCAAGGCACTCAGTGGGTTAACGCGCCGTGTGACAAGTTGTGGTTTTAGTTCATATTGAACGTATAGCCTTCACACCAATTTCATACATAATCCGTTAATTTAGGCGATGTAAGGTAGAGCGGAAAACACCAAATAGAGATTGATCCTCACCGATGTTTTAATAGATGTTTCCTCTTTAACGTTTTGCACCTTGTTAATTGACCAAGCCTATTATTTCAAAGAAGAGCTTACCGATTTTTACTTGTCCTGTATAATCCTTTGAAATGTTATATTTGGCAACACCTGAACGGATGTTTTGTTGCTAGCAGTTGAAAAATTAGTGTACTACACAAAGTTTGTTGTCACGGTGAAATATTCAGAATTACCGGAACTGATTTCGATATGAAGTGGGGGTCATGCTTCCACATACCACTGGCAATTCAAACATTTTGTTTAATGACAATACTTTCGTTCACGTGAAACGTTTATATAAATGCGCATATTTTACAAACAAATTACTGTTTAGATCAGGACTATATTCAATTATCGGTCGTAATATCAACTTAACTGGAATTTTGTATTTTTTGCAGTAGTATATATAGTTTCCAGATATATAATTCATGAAGAAATCCACGGCTATAAAAAGAAGGTGAATGTTTATTGTAATTATAAAGAGACCTTATAAAGCTTAATTAATTATTGAAGAATGAATAATGTTTAGGAAGTTAAATTGTCACGGCCTTCCTGGCATTCCGCAAACACACGAACATACAATGCACAACCGATGGATACATATGCATGCATGCAATTATAAACGAAATAAAATCAAACAGCAAATAAAATTTAGATCATAATTATACGCATAATATACATACAAATACACACAAAAACAGTTTTTGCTGATTTTGTTAGAATACACAACTAGGGTTATTACTATGAAGACGATTGGAGGTTTAGTGGCATTCATCTAGCTTCCGAAAAAAAGAAGAAAAAAAAAGGAAAATATTCTTCTTCCCTCGAATTGTCAAATCAAACAACAATTACAATTTAGATCAAAATACGCATAATATACATACAAATACACACAAAAACAGTTGTTGCTGATTTTGTTAGAATACACACTAGGGTTATTACTATGAAGACGATTGGAGGTTTAGTGGCATTCATCTAGCTTCCGAAAAAAAAGAAGAAAAAAAAGGAAAATATTCTTCTTCCCTCGAATTGTCAAATCAAACAACAATTAAAATTTAGATCATACTTATACGCATAATATACATACAAATACACACAAAAACAGTTGTTGCTGATTTTGTTAGAATACACACTAGGGTTATTACTATGAAGACGATTGGAGGTTTAGTGGCATTCATCTAGCTTCCGAAAAAAGAAGAAAGAAAAAAAAGAAGAAAATATTCTTCTTCCCTCGTTGACAAGTCGTCGCCACCTGCACAGATGTGCGTGTCAACGGTAGGAATTAATTTTTTAGTCGTGTTATGTATCGCCACAGGCTTATGAACACCCCTGTCAACTTGTTGTTGTTGTTGTTGGGATGTATCGACTCAGGCTTATGAACGCCCCTGTCCACTTGTTGTTGTTTAGTTGTGTTATGTATCGACACAGGCTTATGAACAACCCTGTCAACTTGCTGTTGTTGTTGTTGCTGTTGTTATCCTGGCCAGGGGCGTAGTTACGGAGGGCACAGGGGCACGTGCCACCCAATCATATATTTTAACAAAAACAATCAAACAAGAGGTATGGTGGAAATCTTTGAAAAGTTATGTAAAGCATAAGGTGTGCCCCCAATAATTTGTGTGCCCCCTCATCGGTCCGACCTACCGCGCTATATGCCACTGGATATATAGCAGCAAATTTACTAGTATTTCTAGCGTTCTATTTAGCAAACTGCCGACGCTTCGCGACGTTGGCACTGATTATTGTTTTGTAGAAGAAACGGGGGAAAAAAAAAGAATTTGAGGGATATGTCATTAAACCTCAACTGGTATGCCCTTTCTTTGCATCCTGCTTGTTCTAATTACCGACTGACCTGTAAATATACCATTGTTATGTTGTTCAGATTAAAATCCAGTTTATTCAAATCATAAAACATTAAAAAGACATAGAAATAGTCATTACATTTCCCATTGTTTTGGACCCATGGAAGCAAGGACTTTTACGTAGGGTGTTCATAATCATGATCAAACTTGTGTGGCAAAAACACCGCCCAAATATCATGTAACGATAATGATGCACGTGTGTAAAGAGTAAAAGCTTAGTAATTGCAGAATAATTTCATCCAGTCAAAAATACATACTGCATAGCAACGGCGTTGCGACCAACAAAAAAACTTGAAATGAGACCAATACACACCTCTTTAGGCAGTTTCTCACCCCTGTCTATACCAATGTGAATCAGCAAATGTGACAGATGTGATATTATGTTGGTCATTACGTTAAATGAATCCGTTTAAAGTAACCAAAACCATGTTGCTTTGAATCTAACGATCTATTTAGCATGTGCCATGGACTATTTGGACTAGCCATGACGTCAATACTCAAATAAACAAAGGCTTTAAATTAATAAGACTTAATTAGGTTTCTCATTAACCGTTATTATATAATACGAGACATTTATTAAAGTACTATTCAGCGTTCGATTTTTACCAGATGAATGGCCTTGAGAAGGCTAAAATCATTACCGCACGTAATGTTGTCATCCTGAAAAAACTAAAACGTGAAATTAGAACAAAGCATTAAATATTAGTAGAACACGGATACCAGACCGAATCTAAATTAATTGAGCAGATTAAAGCATTCATGCACAAGTTCAGCTCACTGCCCTCGAATATAGATTGTTGTGAATAGCGACATAGAAACTTAAATAATAAACATTTCATTAAACGGTTTCATGATACACGATTTTAACCTCGGTTTATTCCATTACTAGTAAATCATTGTGAACAGACATGGGTGTTTGATGGAAATATATAACTTCATTTATTATGAATAAGTTTTTGTTTTTTTGTAATTGACATTAGTTAATTTATTATACAGATCATTCAGGCTATTGTAGGTTATGATTACATTCAAGGATGGTATAGTGTTCACCGACACATAACAGGAAGATCATTTAATTAATTATCAAGATTAAATCATTTATATTACAGTTCACTGAATTAAATGTTAAATAATTTTGCACTAGACACCTTTATAGCAAATTCACAAATGACGTCATATATATGACAGATTCCATTAATGAAAAATGTAGAACAAATTGTCATGTATGGTGAAACGAAAAGGGATACAATTCGATAAATACTATAATAAATTATCGTGGATATTCGAAATCAATGCAAATTAACGTTTAATTAATTGTAACAGTTTTATTGTTTTGATTGAATTAGTTCGTTTATCACAGATTAAATCTCAGTTGACTATATTCAAGGATGAATTAATGTGCACCGTTCACATATAATATTTCTTTTATTGGGAGGGGCGTTAGGGAAGATAATTTCATTAGTAATCAAGATTAAATAGTTAATATTACAGTTCATTGAAGTTTGAGTTATTGTACACTTGTTTGTCACTAGACATTATTACAAGAACGCCTCCGATATATAGTTTACGTTTTACCATTACAGCCAAAATGACGTCATAAGAGAGATTCAATTAATTAAATTTGGAGAACAAACTGTCACATGGGTATCAAAAGTGATAACATTCGATAATCTCTTTTCTTATTTGGCGTCACGTACTCATTCTGGACATATACTAGGTCTTTTATAGGTACTGTCTGTGAACAAAATCAAACACGTGCATAAATACCACATAAAACATATACACACACATTATACAAACACACATATACGCACGCACACACACGCATTAACACACAAACACAAACACAAACACACGAAAACGCAAACACACTCACACACATAAGTTATGATTTGCTCCCAAGGACAAGTTGCCATAATTTTATATAATTCCCATTATCAAGCAATACCATGTACATATGATGCAAAAATACATTCAGACATGCAGTAAAGGCTTTAAAGGGATCGAGTAACTTTGTTGACATGTGCAAAAAGCGATGGATGGTTGATATAATGTATATTGTTGTTATCTGATATGTCCACTGGGTGTTGTGTGCAAATTTCAAGTTAAATGGACTTTATATGGCCGAGTAATGAGCAAAAATGCAAAGTGACATTCACTAACTCATTGCACTCACTTTGTACACCATGGGCGTCGATACTTACGTAATACCCATTCATCAGGGGGGGATGGATGAATGGATCATCCCCCCCTGATCAATGGGTATCAATGACAGATCGACGCCCGTGTTGTACACGGTTCTGACGATACATTGGATAATTTGATATCTGAACACTTCAATCGTAAATATCTTTCTAACGGAAGGGAAATTTGAAAAACCGAAACCTGTCCCATGCTTTTTTTGTTAATAAGAAGGATTTGGACAATGTTACTAAGTCCCTTTAAGGCTATTTACTCGGTCGGAGAGTTATTCAGAAAAAGTTATTTCCTATGCTGTTTGCATACGATGTTTCGAAATTATCATAACACTCTAATAATAGGAATATAAAACATAATTATATTTAGTATGCTTTACTTTTCTATCAAAGTAAAGATCGATTCGAAACGAGAGCTTGTTTGCTTTTGTTGTATTAGTCACAATACTCTTTCACTGTCAGGAGAAGTGACTTTGTTATAGGGATTGTAAATCATAATTAATTACAATTTTGTATGATATTGCTATTTTTCACCTTAATTTACTGTATAATCTTTCTCATTAGAATGATATTTTGATAGGAGTAATGATAATTACGTATATAGATTTCAAGAGAAGTGAGTAGGAGTTATTAATCGTAATTATCCAAATTACCTTTTTTTTAATTTTTAAATTAGACATTATGTATTATATTTCCACTTGTTTATTTACTTTACAATCTTTCTCATTAGACTGATATGAGCTGGTGGCTAAAGAATGATAATTACTAACATTCTGATAATCAAGACGTGTTATTTAATCGTCAGTCCATAATAATTATTATACGCGATTTCTCCTTTTTTATTTTAAGAATGTATAATAGGTTTCCTCCAGAACGTGTAAATTATGTAATCATTTTATTTGTGGATATATCTGTGCACAGCTTAAATGCCACCTAACTGTACTCTAACAGCATTCAAGTGCGAAAATTGATTTCGTGTGGTTGAATAGATTCGTCATTATTCACGCAAAACGGGAAAATTAATATTCTTCTGGGTCTGTAGTGTATCGTGTATAACACGTAGCGCGTTATATCAGATCGCCCAGCGAATAAATTTGTTCTTTTGCGCAAACAATTATGATTTATAAAATACCCGAGGCATTTTTTTTCTTCCAATATCGATCCGAAACACAAGCCTTTGAAGAAGTGGATAATGCGACAAAGAAAATTAAAACACAGTCACAAACATGACGTTTGTGTGTGGGTAAGCAAAAAAGCAATTTGAAGAAAAAAAAACTGAAGTTGGTGCTATTAAGTGTAGGCTTGATTCTACAAAGGATCTCTCAGTCTATACTCTCAATGTAGAGTCTGATTATCGCATACCTAGCATCGCCTTAAGGGACCGATTAAATTAAAACAAAAGACATTGGTAAAATAGTAAGTGTTAATTACCCAACTTCTTTCCGATGTGAGTGTATATATGCAGGCCCTCGGCATTAAACATAATCAGAGGTTTTAATCAACGACATCGAATCAATCATTTTGTCAAAGCTAATTGGCAATGGACTTGTCAGTTACATAAATTGTATAATGAAATGTAGTTCTTGAAAGAAACATTTTAAACAATGTACCTTGCTAACATATTTTTGTTCATGTTTATACTTGGCCCATAAATCGTTATACTTTAAAACAGAATTAAACAAATTGTTTTTCTTTAATCTTGATTACAAAGTTTCATTTGTCTTGCCCAAGTTGTATTCAAAGTTGTTTGTCAATTCTATACGAATACAATTTACTTATGGATACATTGTAATTGCTTCCTCCTAATTATTACAAATGGACGTGAACTAATGTCTGTATTTCAATCCACACAACCTCACTGCATCTAACCCACGCCAGCCTTTATGTTTAAAGGGATAGTTGAGTTCTGGTAAGGAGAGTACAGTTTTTGTGAAACTGAATTTTAGTAACCAAAACCTGCATCATTACATTACAAACTAATAGTTATAACTAGAAAGGAACACAAAATTACAAATGACGTATTGTAAAGATCATGTTATCATTTAAAAAGAGCCGTTAAAAACGTAAGAGGGCGCTCTCTAAACACTCATCGGTTTCAACCATTTTGAATAAAATATTGTACATGTGATGCTTTGTTGAAATAGTGATTAAATAGAGAAATAACCAACAACTATTTAAATACCTATTTTGTAACTTTTTGAAAAGAGGAAGCATTTTTTTGAATTTTTAACGGCTGGTTCAAAATTCTCTAATAAACCTGGGGCCCCAGCTTTATTACAAATTGTTATATTTATGGATATTTCAGCCGTCTCTGAACCGATTTTGATCAAACAAAGATGATTTTATTATTTAAATATTATGCTCTTTCAAATTTTACACTCAGTTTTTCATTACCTCACAAAAAAAAAGTAGTCTAGCGCCCTCTCTACCAAAACTCAACTATCCCTTTAAACAAAATCACAATTGCAAAATGGTGTAGCATTGGCATACATTAAAGGGGGGGGTGCAACCTTTATGTACTTCTGTATGTTGTTGTTATTCCATTATAGTTATCGAATTATTCATATTACTACATACTATTCGTGAAGTGGCGTATCATTGGATAAGACAGAGGGGTGAGGGGGTCCCTTTTATGTGCTGCTTTGTTTTCTGTTTTGTATTAAATAATTATTTTGGCCATTTTATTGCCCGAGCCTCGCGCCCCGCGTAGCTACTTCATGCACTGTCACTCGCCCACAATACTGTACGTATATATCAGTAGAATAACCCACCCTGATTGTATTCGGTGTCAAATTACATTCGAAGCTTGATTCTTGATAATACTGAAAGATGAGTGGACACGGATGCCCACGTACGTACGACCAAAAAAAAAAGGAAAATGATTACAGAGGTTCAACAACTATACATTTTTTTTTTATCACAGTCGTAATATTATGCAATATGCCTGTGGCCATAATTGAACTTTTGTTTATTCATTCAGGTTCTGATATGACATCACTAACCAATGTTTTGGCTACAGCATCCTTGACTGAGAGCCCTTGGATTCTTCGAATTCTCAGTTTAATTCGGCTGGAGATGAAACATCATTTGATTAATTTTGACATCAGTAGTATAGCCAGGATATACTCAAACAGAGGGGGGGGGGGGGGGGGGGGGTCACCTATTTTTCTTAGAGGCGGCAAAGAGAATTCTTCCCTCCTCCACCCAAAAGGCGCTAAATCCACTTTCCATAAAAAACGAGTTAACGATATCAGCGCATTAATAAGCTACGTAGCTATCTAGACATCTAAATTTTAGGACGAATTACACGATCAAAATCAAAATATGGAACGTTCAATTTTCATATTCCCATAGGCATGTGTACAAAGTTGGACAAAGAAACCCGATTTTCTCCGAAATTGAAAAAGTGGATTTAGCGCCTTTTGGAATACAGAAAATAATGTGTTATTAATTAATTGATGTATTTTACGACAGGAAATGGGGGTAACAGTCTGGATGAGGGGGGGGGGGGGGGTGGAGGAGTGTGGACTCCTGCTACATTGAATGGCTAGACGCCATCACGTGAAAACAATAGAATCACGAACAAGGATACGAGACAATATCAATGCGTGCCCTTGTTTCTCACTGCCATCACACCTTGAAGTATTGGTTTACAGCTAGGGATGTGCCTTGTAATCCTATTAAAAGGGCAAGAAGTGTGATCCCCTATCCCCCCCCCCCCCCCCCCCGGTTGCTACCCACCCGTGTGGAGATAACAAAACGAAGAAATATATATTAATTTTGTCCTTTTAATGTGTTATGCCCCTTATCACCCCATATCCTCCCACCACCATCTCCCCCCACACTTTCGAATCGACCCTGGCATGTATTCGCTATACTGTTTGCAACGTACGACCATCAATCGATTTGAGCCGGGAACGAGATGAAGAAAGAATGGGAAAATGATATCGCTGAAAGCAAAATAAAATTCCAAGAGATGAAGATATCAAAATACGATAATTGTATCCTTACTTCTAAAACAGGAAGGGGTACTAAGCACGTGTTATGATGAAACAAGCTGAAAATGAACGGAAAATTATATCGCTTGGGGTAAAAAGAAACTACATATAGAGGAAAATATGATACTGTTGTCCTGTTTTTAACAAAATGAGAAAAGTAGATCGTTAACGATTTTCAAACAAGATTTGTATTTGATGTTTGTTTTTTTCGTAGGACAAAAACATATTCCTACGTTTTATCTTGTACTTTTGTTTCATAACGAAGAAGATCGTAACGTGCAAGCAGAAGAATGATTATTAAGATGTGTATTGATTTTGCTCTTCAATTACACAATAATAGTTTTTTTAAAGAAGATTAATGCAAATATATCTAAAAATACAGACACAGTGTACATGGATGTAAATAGAATTAATTAGAATTATAACGCTATATCGTGTAAACTACAACGTGTATTTATATGCCATGTCGAACTATAATAGTTCGACACCTTATCTGCTTATTCTGAATAATCGTTATTCAGTATTGTGACCCACATAATTAGTCTACTGTAAGTAATGAAACATTTTTCACCGAGTCATCGAATGTCATAAAAAGTACACGTTCATTGAAATACTCATTGGATTTAAAGAACTGGAATTAACATTATTTTGATCCTGGATAATTATGTCATCGTTCTCATGTTATAGAGGCACATTTAAACCATTGCATACGGGAATCTGGTGGGATCTCTAAATAAAGCTCGATGGGGATTAATTGCCAAATCTAGTAGGGAACAGTTAATACATAGTTTGAATTTACCGAACCAATCTCATACAATAAAAAACAATAATTAAAACATGAAACTCGAAAGCCTTATATTTTGGTCATTAATGGTCTTTGAAGGAGACCAACATTCCCCAAAATATTTATTTGGCATCGGATTAAGTTATTCACCCCACCCAAAGTAACATAATTATCTTTACCGTAATATGCATGTTAAAGACATTTCATAACGTACAAAATGTATCCACATTTGAAGGGATATATTCAGTACAATCATTTACGTTCCAACAAGTAGACGACATATCTCGCTCTAGATAATTATAATATCTTCTATTCAAATTTTATCGAACATAACTTGGGTTGGGCTCTTGTTAATAGAAAGTATGTTTCAATGACAACTCACTCGAGAGTCCGAGACTTAACTTTAAACTCGTCCCAAACACTTCTCAATTCCATGTTCGGATACAAATATTATAATGAATCTAAATAAAGTAAGCCCTTGATGTTTAATTTCTTAGTTTTCCATCGAACATGAATGTTTTGAACTTCCTATGTCCTTGACCATTTGCACATTCGCTCGAAGAAACCTGAAACTACTGTTTCAAATTTGTATAATTTCATCAAAGCATTTGTGCTGGCTTGACATTATCAGGGTATCACATTTCCGATTCTAATCGCACGACATGACCATGTATTTCGATTTACTCTATATAGAAATGGATCAAAACACATAATAAGCAGTACAATTGAATCTTTGATTAATTAGAGTGACTTTCCGATGCCATTATTCAAGAACAATTAAAAAAAAGTGTTTATTACAAACATTACATTTAAAATATCTCCACAAACACTTCCCTACACTTCCGTTTTTTCTGCAATAACGGTAGCTTAGCTATTTTGTTTTATTCAAATTTTTTTTTTACAAAAACACCCTTGAGAACGAATCCACACGCTTTTTTCCAAGCGTGAACATTAGCCCTTTACGAACGAGATTATTGTAATGTTCACAGTCTGAATATGTGACACACAGTGCTTCTGTATGGAATGGGTTAATTATAGTCAGATCAACCATCCACCATGTCCACGTGTTGTGATATGTTCAATTCTTTCTAATTAAGTTTGATAAATTCGCGTCATTGAACATACTAGTATATAATAGTTGGTTTCGCGTGTGAGTTAAATATATACATTATGAATCATTAATCAAAATAATGCACGTTTCTCAATTCTGACCAAAATATTGATTTATGTTGGTTAGATTAATGCCTAAAAGCTGTAGGCTAAACGAAATAATCGATAGCGTAAACAGAAAACATAGCAAAACAAAAACTACATTAAAGGACCTAAACGAATTTTTCCTATGAAGATAAAGTGTCTTTCTAAAGGACACACGTGCCGTGTTGATAACGGAGTCCTACCAAAGGATTGGTTGAGAGCTAGAGTGGCAAGCATATATAAATCAGGCGACAAAAGTGACCCATCTAACTACAGACCTGTGTCCCTCACATGCATCTGTTGCAAGATCCTGGAGCACATCATTCTGAGCCACATGTCCAAGTTTCTGGCAACAAACGACATCCTCACTCCCAATCAACACGGATTCCGGCAAGGACGATCCTGTGAAACCCAGCTTGTGGAAGCCGTTAATGATTGGGCTAGCAGCATCAACCAGCAGCACCAAACTGACGCGATCTTCCTTGACTTCAGCAAGGCATTTGACAAGGTGTCACATCGAAAGCTAGTTCACAAGCTGAAGTTCTACTGAATCCAAGGATCAACTGTCAACTGGATCCATGGTTTCCTGACTGGCCGATCCCAAACTGTGTCAGTAAATGGAGCCTCATCGCCATCAGCGGATGTCATCTCTGGGGTCCCTCAGGGATCGGTCCTTGGTCCGGCCTTGTTTCTTGTGTACATCAATGACATATGTGAAGACGTATCATCATCAATAAGACTCTTTGCTGATGACTGTGTCTTGTACCGCAGTATCCACACAAGAGATGACCACATAGCCTTACAGCAGGATCTTTCCACACTGGCAGAATGGGCAGACCTGTGGGATATGTCATTCAATGTGAAGAAATGTGCCCACATGTGCATTTCTTTGAAGCGGCATCCCTTGAACTTTGACCTCAACATCAATGGGAAAGCAGTTCCCAAAGCTACCTCCTATAAATACCTCGGAGTCACAGTGGCAAACAATCTGAGCTGGAACACCCATGCACAGAAGATCCAAGCGAAAGCTGCAAGAACTCTTGGAGTTGTACGCCGAGCCCTTGGGAAATGTGAACAGAAAGTCAAGGACATTGCATACAAGCAGCTTGTAAGACCCCAGTTGGAATATGCCTCATGTGCATGGAATCCACACACCCAAAGGGAGATCAAACTGATAGAGAGCATACAGAGACAAGCTGCCAGATTCGTCCTTCATGACTATAGAAGAGAATCTAGTGTCACCACCATGCTGTCATCTCTTGGCTGGGACACGCTACAACACCGCCGCTTGCTCAATCAATGCGAGATGCTCTTCAAAGTACACCACAAACTTGTCCAGATCTCCTTGCCTCCTGACATGCGACTTATCACAGGCATCACCAGACCACAACGAGTACAACATCACAGCCACAACTTCAGATTCACCCAACCATTTTGCCGAGTTAACTGCTACATGTACAGCATGTTTCCCAGAGCAGTCCGTGTCTGGAACACTCTCCCGAGCAACGCTGTCACTGCAAATTCAATTCTTGGCTTTAGGGGCGTGGCACTACCTGCCATACAGACTATGGCGCCGCCCCTGCCCCTGAAGATGTTGTAACGAGGGACACACCTGCACCACCTGCACACTGCACCCTGCACATTGTATATAGTGCACGGAGAACAACCACCATCACTTCACCAACACCACATCACCAACAGCACGCAACACAGCACAGCCCTCTCCAGGACAGCGTTAACGCTTTTGGGAGAGTAATTCTTCAAGGTTCAAGGTTGGGAATCGAACCCAAGACCTCCGGACTGGAAGGCGAAGGCTCGAACCAATATAACACAACACTCCAACTCCCACGTACAATAATAAACAAATATACCATGCACTGAGAGCCTCTAGTTGAAATTATGGATTCCGAGGTGACAGGAAAAGCACTATGTTCTGAGGGTCGTAGACCCGAAGAACATAGTGCTTTTTCTGTCACCGAGGAATCCATAATTTCACTAGTGGCTCGAAATAGTGCATGATATATTTGTTTTATATCCTTCGCATAATCATAATCATCGCAAAAATAAATGATTTCAATTAAATTAAAGAAAATATAAAGAAAAACAAAACATTGATCATGGAACCATCACTGCACTGACTATGTTCTGTTTGTGACACTGACCCCCTTTGCGCAATAGTCCTAGCGCAGAGCGCGTATTGCGCTATCTTTCCATTCATGGTTACGCGCATTAACAACTAATGCGCACCCAAATGCAAAACGCGCGCATCAAAGTGAATAATTAATCCGCTTTACATACTACACACGTGTAATTGTATGGAGAAAATAGTTATTCGTACATTACACATACAGCTAGTGCAGTGCACACCGCGGACAATTGTTAAATGACGAATTAGTGTCACGACCACAGAAGGACAACGATGCACAATATGCACCATTGTTGTAATTTTTAAATTCGAATACCGCTACGTTATACATGAAATGCATCTCTAGAATATTCTTTGGAACTTATTGATATTCACGGGTGAAAATATGCTGTATTTCTTTTTAAATAACTCTTTGAGAAATCTCGTCGAGCATCTTTCGCAAGCAAAAACAAGACCTCTTCTCGCAGGGAAGCTTTATAACACGCATCTCTATTGGCTCAATATGATCACCCGGCGTCTATGACGTCATTCATGGAATAGCATTTACTATTCCATGAATGACGTCACGCATAGCATATTTTTCTCCATGGGCATTACTATGTTTGGTCACATGACGCTATGTAGACCAATCACTGAACAGGATTTCATTCATGTAGGATATAATACGTCATATAGGTGTATAACGGATGTACATCCGTTGAATAATTCTTTACTTTATAAATCATCTTTATTTTAAAAGTGTTTGTGCAGTATATCAAATATTATCCTATACCAGCAACCCGGTAATCAAAAAATTCGTGACAAAATATGTTAGTTATTGAGAAATAAACAGGATGCATATACGCTGAAATCCTTTTGCTTTACTCAGTATAATTTTTGTTTAATATAGAAAATTAAAAGAAAAAAGTATATGAAAGGAAGTCTACTCCTAATGATTTCCCGCGTTTCCGTTTTTTATACAAACATTATATATAGTTTTAATATAGGGATTCCCCAGATATAGGTATAGATCTTACTCGTACTTGCGTACTTTAGCATACATTAGCATAGGGAAATTCAAGTTTCCTACATGTATTATATGTAATTATGGACATGAGCGTATCAAATTTCCGGGGAAAAGGGGTGGGGCTGAGTTATTTTGCCCAAATATCTTATATTTCTACTCATTCACAATTCACACACAAAGAAACATTCTTTCGAAAAGAGATGATTTTCACGCTATAAATAATATTGCACTTTGTCCGAATAAGAGCCTTTTGCCCGAATATTGGCGTTTTCAAATAATTATTTCGTACGCCTATGACTTTACCAAGCTCGCGCTTGATTTATGCACACTGTTTATGGACGTCCCCTGGATACCTAGTTTACATTGTGATTTGTAAAATCAAAACAATATACGGATTATAATGTATAATTATAACAAATTTCATTAGTGAAATTAAGAAGTTCAGTATAAAATAATGTAACTTTTTCTGGCAGTATTAAAAAGAAACTCTAAATACAAAGATACATAAATATTTCTTAGTAAATGAATAATAGGAAGCCTATGATATATTCTGTATGCATGGGGGCGAATGAGTTGCGTAACGTGGGCGTGGGTGTGTGAGTGTTCGTACATGTGTATGTATGTATTCGTGGATGAGTGTGTGCGTATGTGTGTGTATAATGCATGTGTGGAGTATATACAGGAATGGAAAATGACATGTTTATAATGAATAGTTTATAAGCTTTCCATGACTTGCTAAGTCCTGCCCCTTTAAATATGTGATTGCAGAGGCGTGGCCAGATGACGTCATTGCAAGCGGAAGTATGGGGCATGTAAACTATGTGAGTTAAATTTGCCTTTAAGTTCATCTTCATCGAAGGAAAACTCTCATCACATTTGGATTTTCCGTGTAAATTGCACAATTCAATTCAGTCCAATGTCGGGACCACTTTAAGTTCCTTGGCGGTGGCATTTGCCTTGATCTTGTGGGTCTAAGATTGTACGTGCATGTAACAGGGAAGTATTAATAACCTTATAATTTAGTTAACAAAGAGGCGAACTCAATGCTTTTTCAAATAGCGCATCCCTGCTGGAAATACTAGGTCGAGAGGGTACCCGGGCTGAATTCGGATCGGTGGTGATGGTGCGTTTTATTTTTACAGTGCTAGTGGCTTAATCCTAAAAAGGTCAGGCTATTTGAGGTCTATCTATACCACCGGGAGGGGAAGGGGCAGGGCATTATGGCCCCGGCCTTTTTAGTGTTAAATGTAATACAATGTAATACAATGTTTAGCACGCTTCAGTATCTTGTCTCTAGCAAGAGAAAAGTAATATATTATCTCTTTATAATGATCACAATCACTTTTGCAATCACTTGCCTTATATTTCTGAAAATTATGAAAATTCTAACACAATTCATGTAATGTATGCTGTATTCCTAATGTATTACTTTGTAAACAACTAATGTTGTTTGTATTATTGTATTCTATATTTAGGTATTTGGATGAGTATTTCGTTTCCTTCCGATGCTAGAAATATAATACAACTTACAACGGATGTGAATTGGATGGTTGCCTTTTTTAAATGCATTTTGGTGCTTTATGGCTTCATTTTAAACCTCTGAGTTCCAAATGAAATCTCAATATTTGGCAAGTCTACATGAATAGCACAATCATAATTATTAAAAGCTTGTTAAAAATTTGAGTGCGTACATAATTATTCACACACGTATCTCTCGTGTGTATTTTGGAACACCTCAATGATTCTATGGGTTATTTGACAAGATACTAATATGGCACTCAGGAGTTTAATATAGAAACAATAACACATTTTGTTTTCAGATCAAAAGACTATATTAATGCATATTATTGATCTTGAGATATGTATTAAGGGCACAGAGATGATTTTCGAGCCTCCCTAATATAGTTTTTGATAGAGACAATTGAGAGAGGTAATTCAAAACCTTTTGACTTTGTATCTACAACAGTTGGATATTTCTTTGTAGTAGAGAGTCTGAAAATGAAAGGATTTTAACTAAATCCACCCGCTGGCTGAACAATCACTCAGTAAATGTCACAAAATCTATTTTCCTTTAAACAAAAATGAAAGTGTCCATAATACAAAATGCACGCACACAAACTGTCATAAAGCACCGTAAAGGTCATCATTGTATTTGATCAATGTAACGTTTCCTTACTTGTGGATTTAAGATTTTCCTTTTGTGTTATGTTACAAATGGGGAGTAGAGGGTAATGTGCGACGCCACACATCCCTCCTCTTTCTTGGATCCTTTCAATACGTTGTAAAAAAAAAAGTAGGTATTATGTTTTCGAGATGGCAGGATCATTTTATTTGACATTTCACGTCAAGTTGAAATCGAACACCATTGTTGACGCAGTGTAACGATTTACGTTTTAACGGAATTTGTATTGAATGACTTTGTGTGGTTTTGTCCAGACGTGTGTTTGGGCGCCAGTACGCATGTAATAGTTGGTCTACATATACTGCAAGAAATGTTCAAAGGAATCAATTCCTACGGAATGTAATTACAGTTTGATCTATTAATGCGAATGACATTATATATGCTCCATCTGCCATCTGTTCCATACACAATAAACACCTATTAAAAGGGATGTAAACAATTTCGCGATGTAACATAAATGACTGTGTTCAGATCTTCATAAGATAGCGATAATAATAATGATAATAATAATAACAATAATAGTAATAATAATAATAATAATAATAATAATAATGATATTAATAATAATGATAACAACAATAATAGTAATAATAATAATAATAATAATAATAATGATAATAATAACAATACTACTACTAATAATAATAATAATGATAATAATAACAATAATAGTAATAATAATGATAACAATAATAATAATAATAATGATAATAATAACAATAATAGTAATAGTAGTAATAATAATAATAATAATATCAATAACAATAATAGTAATAATAGTAATAATAATAATAACAATAATACAATTAATGTCAACAAACCATAATAATAAACATAAAATGCATTGTGAAAGGGGTTTCCTATTACATCTACTTCAATCTTATGATTGTTATTTTTATTAATGATAGTCGTATTTTTTTTTTTACAAATACGACTTCATTTATTCATGTTTGTTTTCATATTATATTACTGGTAAAATAAGTACAGTGTTTGATTTGTATCGTAATTTATATTATCATTATTTTACGGATTATGAGTTTGGGATTAATGCAATTTAGTTTGTCACAGCAATGTTTATCCTTGACAGAACTTCAGCAGTGTTTTTTGTTACGTATACTAATAGGCTAGACACATACACACATCAGCCATCAAACTTGCAATGTTTTTAATGTATTTATAGGTATAGCGTATAAATTATAATGGGAATATCAATAAATTGGGCTTCAATGATCAATGACAGTACGGAATATGCACGTATGACAGTGTACTTATGATAAACGTCATTTTACACATCGTTGAAGAAATCGACTTATACTAAATTGTTCATTCAGTTCTAATCAATATTATCAAAGAAGACACTACATTTATATTGAATTTATACGACATGTGTGAACTAATAGTATGAATGTATGACATTTGATTAAAAGATATATATACACATGCATCTCAACTATTAATGTTCGCTGAAATCGAAATCTACTTTTATGCTTCTTTGTAACAGTTTCCCTGCTCGTAAATTGTATGATATTTTATATCTGAATCAAACACATCAATGTTTAATTTACAGATGTGTGATAATACCGAAGAAGTACTAATACTAAATAGACAAGCAAATGTAATTTGTCACATGTTGTCATGGAGTCTTTATGTGTAAGCTGTGGGAATTTGTTTTGTTATTATCATTGCATCACTAATCTTATATAGATTGAAATTCAAGGTACTATTTCACAGTTGAGTTAATGTTTGACAGTGAATAATGTTGTCTATAATGTGGTCAGTGGTGCCGATAATGTAATTATATTATGGTTTATAAATGTACTTCAAAATACGCGCTCGGTCATGATGAAAGTAATGATGCCATGATGAAAGAAAGTGACCCACATTGGGCTATTTATAACATTACCAGTAAACTCATACACTCCTTGTGACACGAATTTGCATCATCAGTATATACGATGCATAACAAGTACAGACGTATGAGAGTAAGACGGGTGTTAAATTAATGGTTGGCTAAATTGAGTTACGCATACCATCTTGTAAGTCGGAGCCTCCTCCTTGTGATGCCATATCTTCAGATACTAATTATGTATAATATTGGGCATATCCGTCAAATACTATAAATACTAGCAAATTACCCGTCACCAGATCTTTGAGTAAGATAATGTTGTATGTTGTATATTTGTATTTCGTTATTTTTTGTATCTATCCTGTAAAAAACATTTGGTCAATTAATGGAATCTCTGTTTGAATGGTTATGATATGATTTAATAAGTGTATAATTAAAAATACAATCTCATATTCACAGGCATATGCGTACACGGGGGGGGGGGGGGTTCAAATTTCACTTTGATGAAAAAGGGCTGTTTTGGGGTTTCCCCCCCCCCCTCAAAAACATATTCACGGACACCATGAACCCCCCTCACAAATTCTTCACCGACACCCCCGCCCCCTTTTGAAAGAATCTTCACCAGTACCCCCTCTCGAGAAAATCTTCATCGACACCCCCCTCGCGTCGAAAAATATTCACCGACAACCCCCCCCCCTCGAAAAATCTTCTCCTACACCCCCACCACCCCCCTTCGAAAGAATCTTCACTGTTACTCCCTCTCAATAAAATCTTTACTGACACCCCCCTAGAAAATTCTTCACCGACAACCCACCCCCCCTTTCAAGATTCTTCACCGACACCCCCCCCCCCCCCCGGTGGTGATTCAATCTCATATTCAAAGGCATATGGGTACCCGGGTTGGGGGGGGGGGGGGGTGAGGACACCCACCCCCCTTACAAATTCTTCACCGACACTCTCCCTCGAAAATTCTTCACCGACAGCCCCCCCCCCCTCCCCACTCGAAATACTTGACCGACACCTGACCCCTCAAAAATGTTGGTTGAGGAAATAACCACCCCCCCCCCCCCTCAAAAAATATTCACGGACACCCACTCCCCTCACAAATTCTTCAGCGATACCGAAAGAATCTTCACTGGTACCCCCTCTCGAAAAAATCTTCACTGACACCCCCCTCGAAAAATCCCCCACCCCCCATCGAGATTCTTCACCAACATCCCTCCCCCCTTCGAAAATTCTTCACCGCCCCCCCCCCCCCACGAAATATTTGACCGACACCACCCTCGAAAATTCTTCACCGACACCCCCCTCGAAATACTTGACCGACACCCCCTCGAGTTACTTGACCGACACCCCCCTCGAAATACTTGGCCAACACCCAGCCCGTCGAAAATTTTGGTTGACGCAATAACCCCCCCTACCCCCCCCCCCCCCCCACTTGTAAAAACCCTAGGTATGCTGCCAGCGATCACATGTCAAACAATAAACAGTATTAATTAAATCGTTGTCAAGTAGATCAATAACCCTAATTCCTTGCTCTTCTTGTTTACACGTTATTTACAAAAAGCACACATTTTTTATACTTCAGTACAACAAAGTATGCACTTCGAGCAAACATTTACAATTAGCCTGTATTCAGAAAATTAAACCAGTGACAGAGAGAAACCTATTTTGGTAGCCGTATACCCTGTTTTGCCAATTTTGCGAATATCGTGTTGAAAATGTGAACAAAAATCACCGATCAAATTCAGTCATGCATATACGGACATGTACAATCACACGAATGTGTGTACAATGTAGTAGATTGTGCGTTGACAATGCACAGATGCCGGACCTACAATATTCCGCTACCCTGTATATAGTCTATGCAAATTCCCCGCCCGACGGTCGCTTTCGCTTTTGGAATGTACCGTCCGTTTCTTGATAGAAATACATATATTTCATCAGATTTGTTTTAATTCTATTCGAAAATCAGTCATTACAATTTTTAAATCCATATTATTTAAAAGTTTGAAAAACAACAATTCGCAAGCAAATTACGATAGTCTTAATTCAGGCGCACACAGCGGCACACGTGTTATTTCCGATTTGACAGGCATACGATAATGTGCGTAAGTAATTTACAACGTATCGATTCCAGGCTGAACAAAGACTACATAATGAAAGGTCATTTCAGCAACACACTTTTCACGGTACTTCCGTCGCAAGCATGTGTGATGATCAGCGCTCCACGCGACTGCATGGCAAATGAACGTGGAATATTGGCCGATTCATAACTGACCACTGGTCAAACTGACCCCGACCTGACCCAGACCACAAACCTCTATGGGTCATCACCAATCACTACCCAAAGTTTGATGTTGGTGCCTCAATGCACTACGAAATGCATAGATGGACAGACAGACAGACAGACAGACATACATGATCGGCTACTTTAGTATAGTAGAAAGAGAGCAATACATTCGGTTTCTATACATGGCTTTCAAATTATCTTTCCCCGAAGTACAAATAGTGTCTTAGTGTTCTTTGTCTGTCTCAACCGGTTGTATAACTGGAGCTGCAGTATCGTGTGTCTCACAAAAGGAAACAAAGAGACGTCACTTTGTATAAACTCAATTTAGGTATTACGATAATATGAATTATTGTTTGGCAATGTTTGATGTAATACAAAAATGGAACAACCACGCTTTCTCGTGAAGTTTATTTTAGCTCGATTCCGCTGACAATTTCCAGCGAGACGTCTTCTTCTGATGTTTGCAATAATTATATGCATACATTTCATACAAACAGTAATAACTTGACATCAGCAAAAGCAAACGCTGTCAGACAAAGTGCATCAGCAGGAAGCACATAATATATCTTCCTCTTTAACCATCTTTAAAATATTCACATTATTATTGAGATATGCCTCCTGATTGTAATCTTTTACATCTAGTGGGAATTTTTTTAAGGGCATTAGTTTTACGGACGTAATTATCAATTTGACACAGAGTGCCGATAAAGTCTTTTGCGCCCATGTCCTATAGTACGGCTCTCGTCACAATCGACCTGATCGTCCTAGATATTCGAGTATCTACATAGTTGGTATACGGCACATCTGGCCCCGGTATGCAATGACTTAATATGTACTTAAATATGACATATTGTGTACCCTGCAATTATAAAAACCATGCCGCGAGTTGACAGTGGCGTGCCGAACTCGCATCATTAAATCTATTCCAATTGATCAACGTCACGTTTAAGGCTCGAACGAATGTCAATATGAAATTCACATGTAATTGCCGAATTCAAACACAACCAGAGTCCAGTTTCGTTGTAATTACCGCATAAAATGACCGATTAAGTCCCTCCTATATGTACGGATGATTCTAAGAATAGTGTTTTTAGTGCGTATCAATCAATAAGGAATAATTAACTAATATAACCTCAGATCTATATTAAATTGACATTAATACGCCGACCATACAAAACGTAGTCACGCTGTCTCAGAAATGTCAATAACTTAAATGATTTTGATTTGACTTTCAAGTCGCTATGATTAATAAACGGAAAAAAAAAAGGTTTGACAAAGTTTGGTATAAGCATCGATTGACTTTGATCCAAAGGATAAATGGAAGGATGGTAGTTTACAAATAATAAATTGCACCTTTGGAAATGTTTCATATTGTTGACAATATTTCTAACAATGTAAATATCCAAGTTTTCAACGGTCACATTTTATTTTACTTTCTGTGAATCTGTACTAAAAAGGAAATCTTGGTACTACTCAAGAATAAACCTTCAATCTTGATTTCTCTCATTTAACATTATATCGGTGATTGAAGAATAGTTTTAATACGTCGCTTATCATGGAATTAAATATCAGTCATTTAAATTGCGTTGCAAATTATGACTTATTTCAGATTTCTAATTCATTTCACATAACAAATGTTTATTTTAATGGCGTACACATGTATTCAATGTAAAAAATAATAATGTAACAAAAATGGTAAAAACCTATTTTAGTCTTAATATAGCTTTTTATTCAAAAATATATACATTGCTCACGATTTTAATGGTTGTCGTATATTCTTTTTTTAATAAGCATAGAAACGCGTTTAAGTAATAAATTGCAGATCAAAACTGCAGTAACAATTTTTATTTGAACCTTTCGTCATTGTTTATAAATAAAAAATACAATAAATGTTTGGAATACACGTTTTGTACCCATATAATGAAATCAACAGTTCATTAAACCATTATGAGAGAGTAAAAGTGTTCAACCGTGAAGTAAATTTAACGACACTATAATTATGTGTCTATGTTTTCTATGAAACGGTGAACTTGATATCTTTAAGAGTAAATGATTGCATGGGTGAATGCATGAATGAATGAATGAATGAATGAATGAATGAATGAATGAATGAATGAATGAATGAATGAATGAATGAATGAATGAATTAATTAATTAATGAATTAATGAATTAATGAATTAGTCAATATAAAATATGACTGAACAAATATTTGTTCAAATAAATAAATACATGAATTTAAATATGTGTGATATTTCCGCTCTGTTGCTAAAAAAATAAAATAAACAAATAATAAACAAATAATAAGAATAATATATGAATGATTAACTATACTAAGATATAAATAATTACAAAATTATAATAAATGAATAAATACATAAATACACTTCGCTTACCTTCGCCGTTGAAAAACCTCTTCCCCCATCGCATGAATTTGTGTGGTTTGTTGCCAGACCGGATCTCTGGGGGAGCCGAGGCACTCGAGGGTCCACATTGCAGGAGCAAGCAGACGACAATTAGGAGCAGGAGCAGGACGGTTGAGGATGAGAAGGAGGAGGGAGAGGAGGAGGAGTGTGTGGAATGGAGTCTCCAGGTGGAGCAAAGCGCAGCTCCCGAGCGGTGGCCCCCGGTGCTTCCAATAGTAGGATACATTTCAGACAGTGTGTGGTTTGCGTTTCAGTTCAGCGGTGAAAGAAAATCAAGAGTTTCCAAGATTTTTGCCCCGCTATTCGACTATGATTTTATACCAATAACGCCGTAGGAGCAGGGTTGCTTTTTTTTTTAGTCAGTGAAGTATAAAGAGAAGAATCTGTGTCAGTTGTTTTTTTCGAATACACTTTCTTCCAGAGTTAAATGAGGTTTCTGTCCAATGGTTATGGAGTAACGCCAACGTGTGGTGGTAACGTAAGCAGGTTATTCGTGCGTGGACGAGCTCCCGGGACGAATGTTTCTTTTTGCTCCAATCCGCAGCCCGTGCTCGAGTTCAAAAGGACCGAACCAACTGTTGAAAGCTCATTACATTAAACACGCCGACCAACAAGAAATTTCCGAGCGTGAGCGCGTCTGTACCTCACTCGCTTCAGTTTAGTGAGAGTCACTCTCGTTGTTTCCCGCGAGGCTTCGTGAAGTCTTCCGAACTCTACCCCCTCTCTAATTGGTCTCCCAAGTGTGGGAGGTCCTGACGTACTTTGTGAGGAAATATTATCAAACAAAAAAGGCGGGTCCCCCAAAACCATAAGAACGTGATGAAGGAACAAATCAAACAAGAAGCCTTCAGGCCTGATAGTGATGAACGCTATCCAGACAGTGGTAATTATGATTATTATAGGCTCGCTTCGCTTCTCTCTCTGACGAATGATACAAAATAATTGAACTAGGTCTTCTCTCGATGCGATTCCCCGCTCGTTTCTCGCGTACCGAATACTTGTTACTGAGCATAACTATGCATGATGACCTTCTATAGGCTGCCTCGCGGACGCCTCTGATTGGACGGTTTGCTTCGACGTAATGAGTAAGAGTTAGTGACATTGAATGGATTCTATTTCATTACAGACTTCTCTGAATGAAGTTGAGTGCTCCTTGTGGTTTCTTTTTCTCGAGAATATATGGTTATTAACTACAATGTCTAGTGTTGATCAACGTGGGTGTCCGTGACGCCACGCATTGTGTGCAGTCGCGTAAAGAGGGGGCAAGGGGACAGTAAGGTGTTGTCCCTATGCCTGTTTAAATGCGCGCCCCATCATTGGGCACTCATAAAGGGGAGATGGTGGTAACATGTTGCATCCTCAAGGAACGCATTGCAATGTCCATACGCGTACGAGGTGAGAGGCTCAGGGGTTGCAAAAGTCACTTCACATCATTTTACGGGCTAAATCATTATTATTTGGGGCCAAATCCGTTTATGTTACAGCAAAAACCTGCATATTTTTTTCGGGAAAATCGATTACTAAGTACGTCTTGTTGAAGGCATGAAGGAGTTACTCAGGCAAAAGGCCGCAGACCTCTTTGTAAAAGATGCGGCCGTTTGTGTTTGCTAACTAGCGACATTAATACAATTTACCAACTTCAACAGTGTTAAAAGTATGAAGTGTATACCGTCTTACTCCATCAGATATACAAATGGCGCTCCATAGTTTTAATCCATGGTTTATTTATATATTTGAAAAAAAACCTTCGTAAATTCCATCCAATTGTTCTCAGTATCCCCTCTTTTACCCATCTAGAATGGACACGGCTGGCTATACCACTGATTGTCTAAGTATTAACGTAATGACATTGAGAGGAAGTTCCTTTAATCATAATTATTGGCTCTTCTGTACTCATTCATTAGTTTAATTTCTCCTCTTCTTAATTGCCAAGAAAACATCATTATAAAGTAAGTCAACGGAATCTTCATTATAAAGTAAGTCGAAGGCTTTTTTATATACATACTAAGTGGAATGAGACTGTCTCCCCATATTTATAAAGCAGATAATCGATGTAGGAATCGCTCGTTGCTTGGAAAGAAATTAGTACAATATTTGATATTTGTTAAATATTTGCTTCTTTTGACACTCGCAAATTGATAATGTTTACTCGTTACGAATTAACTATACTGTAAATAGTTTCCTTTTTTCCCAGAAATATGTAATTAGCTATGAGTTCCTTTTGGAAATCTTCGGATAAATCGATCATTATCACTAGATGAGAAGAGAGATTCAACCTATAGGCGATGAACCTTATACAGGGAGATCGAATAATTCAAATATAAAGAAAAACTATAAACTTTTATTGTTTTTTTCACAGATATTGAATATTGCAGACATTATGGCACCATGTCCTTTCCGGACTCCCTATACTTTATATAATGAACCTTCAAATTGGCACACTTGTAGAAGAATAGTTGTCTGAACAATCTGAACTACACATATCTATGTCATTCATGTACAATATTTGACTCATCTTATTTTAATTATCGTTATCATATTTAATACAAAATATTTATCTTTGGTGATGCATAAATCGGTAATTATTATGTGGCTGTACTTCAACTGGTAGATTCATGCTTTCCCTTTGTTTTGACCTTTAATCTTGACCGTGACCTTGAGAGACAACATGACCATCTTACACGCTTTTTTGTCACTAAAAAACATTCCTGCTAAGTTTGAAGACATACAAAGCCACGCAGTAAAATTGCAAAATAAAGTGGGACATGAGTACTTCTGATATGATCTCCAGAGCAAGCAGGCGCATCTACATTCTCTGTCGTTTGAAAAAGTGTGGCTTTTCCAGAGCTGACCTAACCTACATTTACACCACCTACATTAGACCAGTCTTGGAGTATGCATCTCCCGCGTAGTCAACATCGATAACAGAACAACAGTCGAATGATATCGAACGCGTTCAGAAAAGAGCCTGTAGAATTATCCTGGGAGGATATACATCATACCAACAGGCTCTCCAGGATCTTCAGCTGACATCACTATCGCTCCGCCGAGAAGAACTGCTATTGTCCTTCTCTCGTAGCCTTCTCACATCCACCCGACATCGCGACCTCTTGCCGGAACGACGTGCAAACGTGACTGGCCGCCAGTTACGTATTAACTCTGAGTCTTTTACTCTTCCGCGATGTAGAACAACGCGTTACCAACAATCTGCCGTCCCCTCAATCATTCGCTGCTTAAACTGTCACTATAAATAACTCTAACGTTTTACCCTCCAGGACGCTAAAATTTGTGTGCAATATTCAGACTGGAATTATATTTTAAAAATCTATTTATCTATATATTATACCCATTCTGCTTCGATATTCAATTTTGACTTATAATTTTGATCTCATTGCACATCAGTTATTTTCGCACACTTTATACCAGACCGATAATTATGGACTTCCTTGCCATGTTGTTATTTTAAACAGAATATTATACCCACATTTCATTTTAGATATTTTTGTATGTGGTATTTATAATTAGAGCATTAAACTGCTTGTTAATTTGAATTTGATTTTGATTCATATTTGAATATATATTTAGTTTATTGCTAAGTGTTATCATTCATTATAGAGTAAAAATTGTTGATTTATGTAATTCTATTTATAATACACATAATCATAATACTTGACTCTGAATATTATATTTTTTTATACTCAAACCGCTTGTCTATAATATTAATTTGATGATTATATGTTTATACTCAAAACTGCTTGTTTGTAATATTAATATGTCGATCTCAAATATACTATACTTAATATTAACTTGTTTACTTATATTGTTGTATTATTTTAATTCCCATTATAATGTAATGTTTTGATGTTAGATCACGTTGTAATATATAATTTTAAATAATCATAATATGATTTATTCAATTACGATGTTGTTAATTTAACTTTGCTTGACTTAAAACTGTTAGCATAACAATTTGTTTTAATTTGATTTTATATGTATTCCCACAGTACGTTTCTCAATAATTTAATATATGCACGGGTTGAATCTTTAATCTGTTTTAGTTTTATGATATGATTCCTCTAATGCCTATATTTTATGCATCAATAGTATCTACTCGTCCTTCACTAGATCTTTGTTTTTCTTTCTTTAATGTCTGTATTGTATAATTATTTTAATGTTCAATGTTGTCAACATTTTTATATACATCATTTTGTAAATTTGATATGTATCAGCTACCAAGCTGTTTTAATCAGATTTTGTTCAATAAAACCATTTCAATTCAAACCATTTC
>JBAMJV010003047.1:0-287500 GCA_037951105.1 Echinarachnius parma | reverse complement strand
CGCAGCGACAGATGCAAATCGTGTATGTAATATAAGACGTTTAGTGATTTCCCTTTTTAAAGAAAAGGACAGCTCATGAAGCCATTTAAAAGGTTAGGATGTATTTCCTATCATTCATTTTTGCAATTTTGTAGAAAAGGGCAAAAGGCGGATTATTTGGAGAAAAAATATTGACATTGCCTTCTCCCGGGAAGTATTGTGTTTTTTTTAACTAAGAAATTGTATATACAAATAGACCAACGAACGGATGTAATCAGTCCTTATACTTTGTTTTCAATGTTAACATTCGTTTTTATTTCATCATAATTATGAACGTCATTGATGAAGCCATTGAAAACGCTGATATTTCTAAATGGACATTTTAAAAAGATGGTATTTTCAAAGTTGGTTTATACAGCAACGGTTTATCAAATTAAAGTTTATTCAAGTTCTTACTTGGTTTGTTATATTTCATCTTTATTCTTAAGAACAAACTTCGTTATTATTGCTCATGCGGTATAGCTTATTTGACCAATGATTGGAAACCACAATTAACGTTAATTATAATTCATGAAAATAAATTTGGAAAACACCGTTCTTTAGATCTTCCGAAACGAGGAATAAATATTAAACAACCCTAGGGTCCGATACTAATTTGTCATGATCGACCTACATTAGCGCTTTAGTAAATTGAGCAACACATCTTCCAGGCTTGCCTTAGCTAGGAAAGGTCGCACGACCGCTTTCATAATAGCTAACAGCTATACATGCGCCCAATGGTGAAAAAAATACCCCGTACATTTCACAGATTTCAGTTTGAGTTTCACTAAAACCGTGCTAACAGGAACACTTTAGCCGCAGAACAAGTGCTTATATTGAATTAGTTTATCCGCATGTTAATAGAAAAGACGGTGACCGAAATCGGCATTATGTTAAAGGGGTAGTACAGTTTTCGTAAGGCCGAGCTTTAGTAACCAAAACCTGCACAATACAATTTCAAACTAGTAGTTATACATTAACTCCATCAAGCTCGAAAGGAAAATTACAAACGACTATAAGTATTTTTTTTAATAATCCTGTTATCATTCAAAAAGAGCCATTAAAATACAAGAGGGCGCTCTCTAATAAAGCATTGGTTTCAACAATTTTTCATATCTATTTTATTATGTTTTGTTGTAATAATAATTATATAGAGAGATCATCAACAACTATTTAAAAACCTCTTTTGAACATTTTTGAAAAAGTGTAAGCATTTTTAATTTTGTTTTTAAATCATCGAATAATCTGGGGCCCAGATTGATTCCGTTCGGATATATTTATTGATATTTCTGCCGTTTCTGAACCGATTTGCATCAAATAAAGTTTGTTCTGTCATTAAAAATGTATGCTCTCTCAAATTTTACGCTCAGTTTCTCATTATCTCACACAGAAATTATTTCGTGCAGCGCCCTCTATACCAAAACTGAACTACCTCTTTAAGTTGATATTCTTCTTTGAATAATTATTCAAACTCGGTGAGCGTAATCTAATATAAACGATAGTTCTTTCCATCGGTACAGCCAGGGTCAGCATATAATAGCGTTGGCAGTGGCGTAGCGCCGGGGGCATGTGCCCCCCCCCCCCCTCACCACCCCATATTTTTACAAAAACAACGCACACTACACGATCCGACAAACGATTGAGGATCTGAACTATACTTCATGCTTAAACACACACGTCTTGTTTTAGTTCGGATACGAAGTTGTTCGTCAGATAGTGTAGTATGTGATGGGTTTTAAATGTTTCGTATGGCGTAGCCAGCGTCGACCGTGGAAGGCGGGTGCATTGAAGGCGAGGCGAAGGGGCAGGGCTACAACGATTCCCACGTCCAAAATGTGACACATATTTAATTAGCCATTAAATTATTATATTAATCCTAAATATGTGTGGGTGTGTGTGTGTGTGGGGGGGGGGGGGGGGGGGGGGGGGGGGGGGGATGCTTTCATTATTGGAATAGGGGGCTTGCCAGTTTTGGTGTTACCGAATAATACGCGAAATAATTATTCATGTATACCTAAAACATTATTTCCTACTTTGCTTCAATGTAATAAAAAAGGGGAGGTTCGCTTAAAACGATAATAAATTATTTCAACATTAAATACCACAACTTGATACCAGACTTACTATATTTTATTATATTACTTGCGACTTGCAACTACATGTATTTATTTCTCAACCTCGAAGGCTTCAGATTCAAAGCAATACTGAATAACGGACATCATACAAAGAAGTAAAACGAATGTTCTCACAAGGCCATTGTCAGCACACCAAAAAGGGCAGTCCTAACTTATGATTGTTTTGTGTGTGTCCATCAGTGTCCATCAAAAAGAGGTCGAGGTGAAAGAAGGTCGCATGTCTAAAAAAAAAGGTCTATTAGCCATTTTGTATGTCTCCATAATAGACAATTGATGACATTGAGTGATCGATTATGTCGCACGTACAAATTTATCAATGTGTGGTATATAAATACATGTCGAAGTAAACCGAGTCGTGATGGAAATAAATTTCATCCCGTTTTCAATGACATAGAAGTGCAAAGGGCTTCAAAGCAGGAAGCTGAATCGCCCACTGGTGGTGTATAAATACCACTTGATTAATTCCATTCCGGTATAATAATCAAATCATATTTCACGGAATTTCTCAGCATCATAATGCACGCCTGAATTGAGTTTCACCATTTACACCAAAGTGCTAATTTGAATAAATACACCAGCACGGACACCAGCATGCTTAGCATGTACTGTAGCTTACATATTGTTTGCGAGGAAGATATTTAGGACATAAATGCAACACTGACATATTGCCGTTATCTGCATGTTATAATAAATAAATAAAATTTCACAAATGGAATTCCCCAGCATCATACAATGCACGCCTCTAGTTTTCCCATTTACACTAAAGTGCTAATTTGAACGAGTACATAAAATAATAATAATAATAATAGACATTTATATAGCGCATATTGCAAAGAGCCTCTAAGCGCTTAAACAATTATTTTATTATTATTACCCATGGTCATCAGGTACATTTCAAACCCACACAATGATATTGCGTACTTTCTCAACTCCCCGGGGAGCATGCCGAGCTGTCACTAATGATTGCGCTAAGGCGACCATGGTACCCATTTATACACCTGGGTAGAGAGCAGCAACATCAACATCAACATGCTTAGCGTAACTCTCGGGACAGTAGGCTATATAGAAGATATTTAGGAAATACACACATCACATATTTCCGTTATAATAAATAAATCAAATTTTCCAGCGTCAAGATTCATGCCTCAAGTTCCCCCATGCATTGACACCACAGTGCTAATTTGAATGAATATATAGCCTACATACAAATGCTTATTAGCTTACATTACATTATTTGCGAGAAAGTTATTTATATAGGAAAAACAAACATACAACACATATTTCCGATATAGTTAATAAATCAAATTTCATGGAATTTTCCAGCATCGTAATGCATTCCTGAAGTTTCCCCTTTTACACCAAAGTGTCATAGGCGTAGGATGCGGGGCTGGCTGGGGGGGGGGGGGGGGGGGGGGCTGCAGCCCCTTGGAGTTTTGCAAACGGCCAAATTCGGGCAAAAATCACCGGAAATTCGGGCAAAATCATTGTCTTATTTGGGCAAACTCATGTTAAATTCGGGCTAAGCCATCGAAAACATGATCATTTTCAAAAAGGCATCAAAAAGGCAAGGACCTTTTTTCTTTTTTTGTTGGCTTGTCAGGTGAAAAAGTCGGAAGGAAAATTATTCGGGCAAAATACCTCAGACCACACCCGCCCCTACCCCCTGAGAAAAATGTGCTCATACGCCCATACAAGGTACTAGTTTGAATACACCTATACATGGTTAGAATGTAGCTAATACCAAGCTTTAATGACATTATTTGCGATGGAGATAATTAAGAAATATATTTAAAAATCTTATATTTGTATGCTGCATTGTTGAGAACATTGTGTTTGTTTTCTTAAAATCAGAACATAACTAGAACTGTGATAAAATAAATATAGCGAAGGATCTGAATAAACGGAATATTCAGGAAATATTGCAAATGAAATAATTGATTGCGTTGTAAGTTGATTTGCAGATATGATACTCCTAATATCAGCATTTATGAAGTGCAATTATTTCAAAACTATTTTGTTGTGTCAATTATTGTACTATTGCCTCATGTTTAACGTTTTCTATCATGATCTTGACCGATATTACAGATTTACCAAACTGTTTATAGAATGGTTATAATGTGTTATTTTTCTGTGTATGATTGTAAATTATTCATCGAATTAGGGAAACAACAAATTTCAACTAAATGTCATAAAAATAGAGCGTTCCCCTCCTAGGGATGCATAATTATTATAGTTATACTGGAATCGGGACGAAAGGCTTTTGGCCACAGTTATTCAGTTAACTTTTTGCAAACCCTGGTATTCCAGTGGTTGCAATTTCTTCACTTTGTTATAATATTTCCATATTGTATACTTTATTTGCCGAATAATCGTTAAAAAAAAAAAAAAATAATAATGATAAAATGATGATGCATCTAGCTGTGTATTTTACAGTGTGTGTGTGTATGTGTGTGTGTGTGTGTGTGTGTGTGTGTGTGTGTGTGTGTGTGTGTGTGTGTGTGTGTGTGTGTGTGTGTGTGTGTGTGTGTGTGTGTGTGTGTGTGTGTGTGTGTGCGTGTGTGTGTGTGTGTGTGTGTCATTATGAAAAAATTGTTTGTTGTCTTTTTTGTTGTCGTTTTTTTACAAGGTGATTAAGATAATACAACTGATTTATACATTTGGTTTGTGTATTATAGGTTCTCTTTTTGTACAGTTATATTGCAATTAGTTTGGATTAAATAACGTTTACGTATAAGAAATTTACGTTGAAAATGTAATGTTTATTTATACTCAATTGTACGTCATTTTATTTGGAGGAATAACAATTACTATAACAAAAAGTGTATGTGCGTGCGTGTGTGTGTGCGCGTGTGTGTGTGTGTGCGTGTGTGTGTGTGTGTGTGTGTGTGTGTGTGCGTGTGCGTGTGCGTGTGCGTGTGCGTGTGTGTGTGTGTGTGTGTGTGTGTGTGCGTGTGTGTGTGTGTGTGTGTGTGTGTGTGTGTGTGTATGTGTGTGGTACTATAAAGTTAGAGGGGCCTTACATTTTGTAAGGAGACACAAGGATAGTGTTGCCAGATCAAGAACATAGCCGAGACCATGATAAAATATAATAATTGAATTTTGACACAATGAACTGATATGTCAATACGTTTTGTTTATAAAAAGAATATTATTTTGAATTATTTATTTTGTGAAAGTTTAGCAATTGATATAAGTGAGACCTCCAGTTTTGGTTTCATATCAATATTGTGTAAATGTCGAATTAGTTTGTTTATATCTCCATAATATAATATCATTGGCATATCAATGCAAATGCACATACATACTTATAAAAACGCACATTTCCGAAACAAAAGTAGCATTTACTCAATTTTGAAATTAATTCTTCTTATATATCTCGTCATATACAATAAACTAATTACATTTTATTTTCACCACATCACGTATTTCTTATATTACAAGAAAATGAAAATGCTGCGGAGACTCGGGTAGTTTTATCAGCATTGAAAAACAAACAAACATCACCATTTCATTAACAATTAGATTCATATTAGTGACATAACTTGCGTTACACTATAGCTTTTAATATCACAGTCTTTTTGTTCACAAACCACATTGCATTCGCTCTTTAATAATAATCACAATCGACTTTTTTTTTACAGGACCGAGGACAAGGTTTTCAGCATTGTGTTGTCATCAGTGTCCTTCCAGATTTATTCTCATATCGTTGATGTATGGAACAATAGGCAACTTCATATTAAAGAGTGAACAAAGCTCTTTGTATCATAATCATAATGAAACCAAACTGTAGCCATTTGACCCCCGAAGTAAAAGTGGGGCAAAACACGGACTTGCAGATGGAGATGCTTGGGAACGAAGTGCCTTCCCAGAATTATATTCAAATAATGGTATAATGGGACTAAACTATAATAAACACCACTTTTAATGAAATGACAACATAATGTGCATGCGTATTAACCGCCTAAAAAAAAATACAAATAATAATGTTTTAAAGGGATCAAGTAACTTTGTCATGTGCAGAAAGAGATGAATGGTTGATGCAATGTATATTGTTGTTATCTCATATGTCCACAGGGTATTGTGTGAAAATTTCAAGTCAAATGGCATTGCATGGCCAAGTAATGAGCGAAAATGCAAAGTGATAGACACTAACTCACTGCACTCACTTTGTACACAGTAAGAAAAACTCCACCGGAGTTTTTCTTTTCTGAATACTTCGATCGTACATATCTTTGTAACGAAAGGGAAATTTGAAAAACCGAAACCTGTCCCATGATTTTATTAGTAATACGAATACAACAAGGTATGAGGGAACCGCTATAGAATTAAAATGTTATTTTGAGGATTTGGACAATGTTACTAAGTCCCTTTAAAACGTTGTCAATACCCCCAAACCCTCATGCGTGAGAGGGTACACCCCTCCGTGTGTATATGGAAACAATGAATAGGAAACAGTCGCCTCAGGGCGATTTTGCCCCCGAAATGTCAAAAAAGACCCCAATATTCATACAAAATAGCCCACCATTCATAAAACGAGCACCTGTACTTTGCCACATAATTATTTAGACAAATTATCAGTGCTATTGCAGACAAGCTTAAGAATTACCCCCTGAAAATACAATTATAATTTTCCGGGAAAATGTTTTGACGCAATAATAGTCATTTTCAGTGAAGCTATATAGTCTGTTCAGCTTTTCAAGGAGAATAATAGCGATTCTCGGAGAATGTCTGTCCACGATTTGGTTTCACAGAAAATAATCAGAATGAGGTTGGTCTGATTTGAACATATATAATAGAACCATTGTTTCTGTTATTGCCCCATCATCGTTCAATTCATTATTAATTAAGACGAGTTGCGTCTATTAGCAACTGTAACTACCATGCCGTGATAAGCAAATACATTTCATAAATATATTACTTTGACTTTTTACGGATGTGTAGTTGCGTGCGTATGAGTCTTCATTATTAGTACAAAAAGTATTTGTTATTGTGTTGGTTTGTTGACTTGCTTTTGTGGGCTATTTATTTTATTACGTGTACGTGCGTGTGCGTGTGTTTGTTAGTTATTTTATATGTGTAATGTCCATGTGCTTAGCTGTGCAAGTTACCTAAACTTACAAACACGTGAACATAAACATGAACATTGAACAATATCATGAGCACATGACAATCCACGTTTTTGTTCACTTCGCTTGTTAATAATGTCTACAAAATAAAGAATGATATGCTTCCATTCGACAAAGTCGAGTTAATGATGTCTAATAAAGCACGACAGGCAGTGACGAAATGAACACAAACTTCTTCTTTTTTTCTTGGGGGGTGGGGGGGGGGGGGGGGGGGAGAGGGGGTCTCCCACAAAAGTTTTTTTTAGAGCGTTAATACAATATTATGTAGACATGAAACTTACAATTCATGAAAATGCATATTATGTCTGAAGGGGGGGGGGGGGGGGTGCAGCCCCAATCCCCCTTCACCTCTGTACACCAGTGGCAACAGGAAATAGATGCGCTGAGAGAGGTTTGATTTTAATTAGATGACCCTTTCGCACGCAAGACAATCATGACCATGCGATTTTTCTTCTGTTTACGCATCCTTTCGAGATGACTGTTTGGGAAGACTCAGCTGGTCTTGGGTAAACGTGGGTCCTCGACATTCAGCCATTGGGAAGACACGATTCTAGCTTTGTTCAGCTGAGCTACATAGCTTGTATACTCCGTGGGCCCTTCTTTATTTTCCTCTCTATAAAACTACGACAACACCAAAGTAATTCCGTATGTGCCCATCTCCAAACTTCTCCCTTTAGAAACAAGAGAAAACAAAAGCATTTTATATCGGTCTTGCGCGTGCCAGTCATTATCATGATTGTTTTATAAAATAATGTAAGTGTCATTTCTAGTGACATGTTTGAATCACTTAAAGTCAGCATAAGTGTAGTCCACATAGTTGTCATTTCGACATGGGGAAAACGTCTCGTACTTGTCTAAATTCGATTTGAGTTCTCTTTTCTTTGGAGAAAAAACAAACAAAGGGCAAGGCGCATGTACGCCTACCATTCGAATAGACCTTTCAATTGTGTTTTATCATTCTCCAGAAATGAAGATTAAAAATGGGTTCATGCATAGTTTGTATGTTTTTATTTTACCATTATTTCTACTTACCGAAGATTTAATTGTTTTGACACTATTATACTGTCATCTCTTTTTCCATAACCATAATAATACCAACAACAAAACTCTTGAGAGCCGTGTACATGTCAAGAATGTACAATTAACTTCGAATAAATAATAATTATGAACGAAGTACCGTACGGTTATCTCAAGAGAAGATAATTATTTTGATCAAGTGTACATCTTACATAATTTCGAGTTAAAGTATAGAAATCAGTAATCGAATAGATGTCAATCATGCCATTATGTGGGTGTTTGTGATTATGTATTCGAGAGTCTCTCGAAAATTACTATTATATAGGTTACGTATATCAGCGTAAACACAAATCCAAAACAAATTCTTTTTCGATTTGTTAAACCGTAGAGAATAATATACTGGCAAGTGGGTGTTATATAAGACTCTAGGCACTTTTATATTGTTAATAATTCACAAAGGACGAAATGGATTCGATTCATATTGTAAAAAGATAGCTGAAGGCCATACTTTTTGGCACAATGCACCTTCATTTTCACCTAATATTTTCAAAAGTAGATTGCAAAATTGAGTAAAAGAAAAACCTGTGCAAATAATGAGAAACTGTGTGCAAGTCAATGAGTGTGGATCACATAATGACAAGACCAATGTCTTAATTATGTATAACTGAGAGTGACTTGTGTAACAGGACCACACCCAACACACTTTTCAGCTATCTTCTGCTACAATATGATTTGAATAAATGTCATTGTTTGTTAAGTTATTTACAATTTAAAGTACCAATACAAGTATTTTAACAACCTCGCATGGAGAGCTGGGACCAGCCTTGTTTTCATTCAAGGGTTTCGAGTGTTTTGTTATTAAAAATTCAAGGAAATAAAGATAAACATGAAGCCTGACCCTGCCCATGAAATAATAGTATGGAATTTTGTTAATCTCTACCGAAATATCTACATGTAATGTCTATTCCCGAGTTGTTGAGCCACCCGGTTGTCACTGAATGTCACAATATTGGCACTATTATACTTCAACCTTCAAACAAAATATACATACATGCAGTGGCGTAGCGTGGTCGGACTGATGGGGGGGGGGGGGGGGGGGGGGGCACGCAAAATTATTGGGGGCACACCTTATGTATTTCTTTTTTTTTTCAAAAAATGTCCCTTTATGTTTTCTATTGGTTTTTCACAATATTTAGTATATGATTATGTATTATGTAATACCCTTCACCATCATATCATTTATATCCATTTTTGCTGCAGAAGAAACTATATAGTACTCTGTCAATATTACCAAGGACCATGGAAATGGTCAAGTGCACTATTTCAAGATTGATTCCTTTTGATAAACATGTCATTGCCTCAAGTATGAATGATCTTGCCGGAGTGTTGCACTAGCGGAGCCAATTCGTTGGTATTTTTCAATACAACACAATGAAATGTACTGCTGTACAACAGCAAAACAAACCAGAACGTCAATGACGTAGCGCTCATCCGCCATCTCGCAACATCAAATATCGCAAATTTCATGTGGTACACTTTTCAACTGGTCAAAAAATAAAAATTTGATGCCCTGGAAGGAACATAAAAATAAAAAAATAAAAAATTAGAGTGAAAAAAATATAAATTTGACGCCCCGGAAGGGACATGGGACATTTTTTTTTTTTTTTTTAAATAAATAAATAAATAAATTAAAAAATAAATAAATTAAAAAAATAAAAAATAAAAATAAATTAAAAAAAATAAATAAAAAAAAAAAAACAATAACAAAAATTTTAAAAATTAAAAAATTAAAAAATTAAAAAATTAAAAATTACCATAATTAATGAATTTAGAAAAATTTCAAAATTCTGTGTAGAAGTTTAGTGTACCAAAGTTAGCTCTACCAGATAAAGCAAACCAAATCAAAATCGGTCGAGAAATGAAGGAGAAGAAGCATTTTTTGTGATTTCGAATAAATTTGCATAAATTACCATAGATAATGAATTTCACGATTCTGTGTAGAAGTTTTAAATCCCCATCCTAGCCCTATCTTATGAAACAATCAGAATCAAAATCGGTTGAAAAATAATGAAGAAGAAGCATTTTGAAAACTGTGGACGGACGGACGGACGCCGGACGCCACGGCATGGCATAAGCTCATCAGGCCCTTCGGGCCGGATGAGCTAAAAATCATAAATTACTTTTTTGAACAAGAATACAAGATACCGAATTATATAAAAATAAAACAAATATCGTTAAATGATTGGGAGAGAAGTGCAGGTATAATTATACAAAATAGAAATGTCTATATTATATATGTCCAATAATAATATTATTATCAGTGTATAATCAGTATTAATCACTTATCTATACTTTGTTGTTCAAAAAGTGACGAACGGGTTGATGTGTATTGTTGTGATTTCACGTATAATGGATGTTATATGGCCGAGAAATGAGCGAAAATGCAAAATGATTTGCTAACTCATTGCACTGACTTTGTAGTTTGTACACAACTTTCCAGGGGATTATTACAAATCTGAACCATCCATCCATCCATCCAATCATTCATCCATACATTAATCAATCCATTCATTCATTCATTCATCTTACATCAATCCACAAGCAAAATCACACAACACAAACCAACAACTCAATTTAAAAACCATGCATGTGTCCTTTTGAATATTCCATCTGTAAAACAGAATATCTATTTATGTTAAGTAAATGTAATTATAGTTGAAATGGATGTGTGAACACATCAAAGAGTGCATTTGCATTCCAACATATCTGTAATTATTTCTCTAGCAAAATACATGAACTTTACCAAAACATACCACATGAAACACACGAGGGCATAATCTAGGTTCATACGTCACTATTCTGCAACACAAATGGACCATTCTCGGCAATACCATGAAGTCAATTAAATAATGTATTTTATTAAAATAATTTCAAAGACATGTATTGGCAGGCAAGACTTTTTATTTTATTTTGGGAGCATGGAAGCTCTATTCAATCAATTTAAAAGTATCATTCAGCATTGATATTCAAATTGTATTGGTACAAAATATAGATTTTCACAAAAAGAACACAATATTTTACTAAATATACATACATTACATTTACAGGGAAACCCCGTTATAACGTGCTCGCTTATAACGAGGTACCGTTTATAACGAGGAGAATCCTTTGGTCCCGATTGTTCCAATGGCATAATGCTCCGCTTATAACGAGCTCGGTTATAGCGAGATTCCGATTATAACGAGGTAAAATCGATAGTCCCGACTACCTCGTTATAACGGGGTTTCCCTGTACATACATTTATCAAATATAATCAATTTTGTTTCAATGTTAGTTAATTTTCAAATCAGCTGCACATGTGCATGCGATATGCAAAGTGATTAATGAGGGGGGTTCATATCGTCAGTACAACTAATAATAATTATAGCACAATTAGGTTAAATTCATATAGCCCCTATAAAGTGGAACCGCTTTATAACAAGCTACCTGATAAAGTGAGGTAATTCACAGGTCCAGGTTCTATGTATTACATTTTTTAAAGTCATGATCCAGATATCTCACGTAAAGAGGTAAATTCAATGGACCCAATGTGCTCGTTAGAATGAGGTTTCACTGTATTATATTATCCTGGTCATACTCATAAGATACCATAGCTGTAACCGATCATCGGAGCGGCATACTATCCCGATCCGATCATGCCTGATCGGGATCGTTTCTGCCGATTTCCGATCATGCAGAAAAATCGGAAGATCGGATCGGCAAAAAAAAAAATGAACCCAAAAAACATATTTTGGGAAAATAAATGAATACCAAAGCAACATATATCCATATGAATAAGCCCAAGTTAATCTTGTATGGGTATGCTTTCATTTCAAACTGATTACCTCTCCTTTTACAAAATTACTCACGGCGATTCTGAAAGGTTACTAAGCTCAGTCCCATGTGATTAATTTGGCGTAACCTTTCAGAATCGCCGCGAGTAATTTTGTAAAAGGAGAGGTAATCAGTTTGAAATGAAAGCATACCCATACAAGATTACCTTGGGCTTATTCATATGGATATATGTTGCTTTGGTATTCATTTATTTTCCCAAAATATGTTTTTTGGGATCATTTTCCAAAGAAAAAAAAAAGAAGTTTTTTTTAAATATTTTTTTAAAAATCCGATCCGATCTCCGATCCGATTTCTATCATCGATAAAATTTTGCCGATCCGACCAACAAGGCCAGTTACAGCACTATAAGATACCATGCCAGCCCGCACACATTGTGTGCACCATCTCCACCCCTTAGGGAGCATTAGTTCCATGTGGCTCATGGACATTGAGAAGATTAATTCTATGCATACTCATTTAAAGGTTGCTCATAACATGTTGTATATCCTAGGTATAGCAATGGAACATTTACATTGTAGATGTGGGTTCTTTAATTTATGTGAAGAGTAATTAAAAAACCCTTTCAGCATTGAAAAGTACAATCGTTTTGGTACTAACAAAGGGTATTCACAAAATATAGCTCATACTGTATTGAACAAAATATACATACATCTTTAACAAATAAAATCATATTTGATTCAAAATGTATCAAGTCTACCAAAAATGCCTGGTTGTACCAATAGAAGTATGAAATCAGTATTGATTGTTCATATTTCAACTTCGCTTTCAAGATATTTATAATTAAATTTGAAGAATAAAAAACAAGTGAAAATTCCTTTTAACTGTGTACAAACCAATGGCAATTAGTCAGGAAATATCAGTTGGCATTTTTCCTCATTACTTGGGCATAATTATGACATTCATTTACAATGTACAGTCAACTCTGCCTAAGTCGAATCTGTTGGGACTGAAGAAATAGCTTCGACTAAGAGAAAATTTGAGTTATGAGGGGATAAAAACAATAGAATATAAAGAAAAGAGTACTTGAATAGACCTTCGACCTAAGCGATTATTCGACTTATGCAAATTCAACTTGGGCAGAATCGACTGTATTGTACAATTTTAAAAACAAATCAACAAATTTGCTGATTCTAGCACACCAGCAATGTAAGGAATACCCTGTAAGCAGGTACAGTGGATGCTTGTTGTAAAGAGCTCTGAAAAACAAAATCCTAAACAAGGTAATTTTACTGGTTCAAACTGTTTATATTCTTTCCTAATATAACAAGATAACTGATACAACCACACTGAAAAAAGAAATTTCCATCAATTTGGACAATAAATTAAAATCAATCAGTCAAGATGGTAATTTGTATGGTCCCAAGGGCCTCGTTATGACGAGGTTCCACTGTACCCATTTAATTTCAACTGGGTCGAGACAAATCTGGTAGGATCTGAACCTGCAACGTTTGCATTACGAGTCATAGATAGGACTGAATTGCTAGACCAATGCTTCTCCACCTTCGTAATGTACAGCACTTATTGTGCCCCATCAATCTAGTTGCATCATTCTGAGGCAACTTATTTTTATGATAAAATAATAATATACTGGATTTATATAGCGCCCAATATGATTGACAGTAGTCTCTAAGCGCTCTACAATGATATTATTACCCCGGTCATAGGATACAATGCAAACCAGCACACATTGTGTGCACCATCTCCACTCCCTGGGGAGCATTCCTTACGATTACATTAGCTCTTCTAGCTCATTGGGTACAGTTCAAACCCACACTATATAACCCTATCCTGTGCACCATCCCAACTCCCCAGGGAGCATACTAGCCACTATGAGCTATATACACACGCACTGCAGGCTAATGAACACCTCACCAAGCACTAATTTTATAATTCTGGGTAAAGAGCAGTATGACAAATTAAATACCGTGCTGATGGATATAAATACAGCGACATTCTATGTTTGAATTTACTTTATCTCCAGCCACTTTGTTTCAGAGGCATAACAAGCTGCATCACTTAGTGAGATCCCTCACACTTTCACTAAGGATTGTATTACTTCCGACAAGCACGAGCTTAGAAACGGGTTTCATGGTAAGTACCACCAATCAAGGATTTTTGTGGCTTGATGGTTAGAGCAATGGTTTAGCAATCCAGATGTCTTGGGTTCAATGCCCAGACAAGGTCAATTTTCTTTGCTCATTCATTCATTTAGTACATTTTTGGCGGAAGTCACATGCCTCGCCATGCTGCCGCTTCTTCACGTCTCCGATGCAGAAGGCCCATCATAGACTGGCCATCTGTTATGAGAGAGGATGATAAGAGAGTAAAAAGAAATTAAAGCAATTATACAGCTTCTAATGGTACATGCAATGAAGTAATGATATGTGACCGGCTATAGCAAAACCCTGCACTTGTCGGTAACAATCAAAATGTAGAATTTCATACCATTAGAAAGGCCTCATCACAAGCTTTCATTTGATGCTTTGTTCTAACAAATTGGTCAATAATTGGCAAAGATATGATTGTTTCAATTTTACACACATGATGTGAACTTAGATTGCCATTTCTTCATAACATGAAGTACCGACAAGTGCAGGGTTTTGCTATAGCCGGTCACATAATAACAATACAACAAAATACTGGAAAGGTGGACATGTGCAAATATTCTGCTCACTCTAGATCAATTATGCATGTGAAAAAAGCAGAAATGAATTATCACCCATTTACTACCAAGTTTATTTTATGTAAAAACATGATGGTTAATTATAATTCATACAATTGCCATTGTGTCTTCCTGCAAAGTCAAATAAGTTGTGAACTTCGATGTCCTAACCAGACTCTTTAACAGGAGATATTAGGTAGAGGGACTCAAAATCAACCCAGCCCAATCACCAAGGTAATTGGGCTCGTAGCCTCTAACTCATTGATGCCAATATACTAGATTGACATACAATTTAAAATAGCGTAGCCGAGCACACATAACCTACCTCACTCATTCAACCGTACCTAGGTTTATCCAAGCATGTCTACAGATCAGTGGAACTAGGGCTGGTCTTGCACCACTGTCGAGCTCTCTCCTTCTGGTTGTGCTTGGAAGACATCTATCCACGAAGAAATCTTGTTTTTGGAGAACGAACGGCTTGGGCCTCCGATAGCTTCCTCGATGCTCGTATTTCAGAACAAAATGTCTTGGGAAGCAACAGAGCAAGAACAGACATGAATATTGGCTTTCATCTGGAGTACACACTGCAATCGTGGGCACAGATTAGCAAGTACTTTCTTTTGTCGGGGATGTTTGATTGGTTGGTTATGAATTTGGATTTTATAGACACTTTCATTCACTTATGATTATTTACATCTGGGATCGCCCTTTATCGTCACCATCCAAGAGACGCCAGATGTACAGCATTGAAACATTCATTATCTGGAATGGAATGTAGTTTTCATTTAGTTATGGGGAGGCTGGTCACATTACTCCCCACTATGACAAAAGAAAGTAAAGCAAATATAAGCCCTTTGGGTGAAGCCACACACAAAACAAATGCAACCACACAATCCCCAATTCCTTACCAGAATTACACAATGAAAATATCATAATTGTAATTTGAATTATTCTTCTCAAAAAGATGCCCACCACCTTTCAGTAGTTTATCCTTTACAAAGTGTAAACAAATGATGTAATAATAATAACTATAATTGGAAAAAGACCCTTTCTGCATTTCTAATTAATCTAAAACTATAAATAAAAGTTAAATACTATATTAATAAAAGACTAAAACTGACACCCACAGACATAAATAAAAGACACCAAAAATAAGTAAAGATATTACCTGATTTAAAGAAGACTATAAACATCTTATGATGTCTTGGTAACGTTATCTGGTGCTACGTTAGATCCTCACATTTAAGCTAATTCATCAGCTAGTTGGTAAAAAAACTGGCTAAGTAAGCTCCTTATGTGATGACTTGGTAACGTAATCTGGTGCTATGTTAGATCCTCACATAAGCTATTTCATCAGATAGTTGTAAATAAAACTGGCTAAATTAGCTCCTTATCCGATGACTTGATTCTCCCAGTAAACTAATCTTCAAAGGATGAAATGAAAATAATTCCTCGCGTAAACTAGTCATCCGATCTTGAATGTTCGATCCTCATGTACACTATTCATCCAACCGCGACTTAAAAACAGATTCTGACAGACTTGTGAATTATTCACTAGGCCACGAAATCAGCCTGTGATCAGTTAGATCCTTCCATCTTTACTAGTAATCTTCTAACACTAACTTGGTAATAAAATCTGGTGCTATGTTAGATCCTCTGGTAAACTAATCATCCGTTGCCTAATCAGCTGAAGACTGTAGTACAAATCTGGCTATATCAGATCCTCGCGTTAATAATTAATTCATTGATGACTTGGTAAGCCAAGTTCGATCCTCACGTAAACTATTCAACTGATGATGTCACAAAATGTGGCTCAGTCTGATCCTCAGAGATAAACTACTCCTCTAACAGCAAAAGGATAATTAAAAAAAAAAATCCCTTTATAATTATAACATAAAATATATCTAGGAAGTATTTACATTAACTCTGACCCAGCAATTTCTAGAAAAACATACTGATCCTTAAGTACGCACCATACCACTAAAAGAAAATCATTCAAATATCACACACTAATCATAGTAATCAGCACACTAAACATGTTATAAAATCAGATAACATTTGCAAATGAAGAACAAATATACAAAACATGTACAATTTAGAAGAGTAGAATGTGAAAGAATTAAATGATTGAAATGACACATGAAAGTGATTAAAAAAGGATGTAAAAACTATCAAGGTTAAACCAGATTTATAAGTGAAGAGGGAAATGAAACGGGTAACAAGAAAAAAGGTTTGTGAGAGAGAAAAGAAAAGATGAAATTACATATCTTAAGACTTGTAAATTACACTAACACAGCCCAGGTCTTTCTATCAAACATTTAATATGCACAAAAGTTTACAGATTTAAAATAACTTGCAAGACCATTATTTCCCACATTAAATGACACGACAGATGCATAAGCCCGTTACAGAAATACCATATAATTATTCAACATTCCCTTAAATTCTGATGGGAGTTTAAGCTCAACTTTAACACGCGCGGAAAATATTTAGTATTGATAATGCTAACACAATTCCACAAGGAGATTCCCATTCAAATTGATTGAATACATGTGAAGAAATTAACAATTTAAATTCAATCAATTCATTCTAATGGCATAAACGCCTGAATCATGAGTACAACTACCGGGATATAATGTCCAACATATTTTAAAAGCATGTCACATACAAACGACTAACAAACGCATATCAAACTTAGCACAAAATAATGTATCGATGTTAACCCCAACCCCCCACCCTTACCTCACTCTATTTACATTATAATACAAAGCAGCAACAATCATCTATTTTACATCCTAGGATCCAAGGATTTTATAGTTGAGGAGAACTTGGTAAGACAGAATGATTACAAAATAAGTACTGAATTTCACAACATTATTTTCCATTTACGAAGATAACAAGTATGGCGTCTGCTAATATTACAGAATTATCATGGGAAGCAGCAGTCAGCAGTCATCCCTTTATACACGGACATGACAAATGTATTCTTGTTAACAATTGATAAGGTATTTGTAGTTCTAATAAGGTTTCATATGAGTGTCGACCCTTTCTTATTATTCAGCCATAACTGATATAATCAACAAAACCTGATTATCCATTCATTATATTTACAGAAGTCAATTCTTCAGAGATGAGCCATATTGACTTGTGATACAATTGCTGGCTTGCACACACATTTAGTAGAGGGAGACCCTTATTTACCCTTACATGATAGAATCTATGAAAGATAAGGTCCGTATGTACAGAATTCTAATGGAAGCAATTCCTTGTCTCCTAGTATCATCCTTACTTAGACTGACTAGTGTTGTGAATCCTGCCTACAGCTGTCAACATGATTTTGATTAGCTCCAACATACATAGTGGATATATACATACAAGAATCATGAGTAAACATTAGTTAATGGAAGGTCCTTTCATTCTACATGATTTGTGCCTGCTAAAGTAATATTGATGATTTCCTGCTGTATAGTAACTACAAATCATAGATGGTCTTTTATTTCTGACTGAACTAAATGCCTGCATATCCCAATTTACTGCTGCCGAGCGATAAGGTATCTTAATAATGGGTGGTCCTTCGTTCCTGACTAAACTAGTATATATCCCAGTTTACCGCTGCGTAGTAAGTCTATAAAAAGGAATCGTCAATCTTTATGGATGATCATGATCCTTCGTTCCTGACTAAACTAGTGTATATCCCATTTTTAACGTTGAATAGAGAGTCTAAAAAGTCCTTCATTCTTTGTAAGTGGTCCTTCGTTCCTGACTAAACTAGTGTATTTCCCACTTTAGCGCTGTGTAGTGAGTTTTTAGGAATCTTCCATTATTACGAGTGGCGCTTTGTTCCTGACTAAGCTATGTTCATGGGAGCTACTCTAGTCTGTGGTTAATAAATCCTGCTCTGGTCTGACGATGTATCCTTTTCTTTCCTTGTTTGTCCCCTGCCGGCTACCATATAAATACATTCTCCCTGTGGTAAACAGTAAATCATAAGATACTAAGTAATTAGGGTTAATTATAAGACACTAATCATGTATAGTAAATCATCTGGTTATTTAGTGGTTGCCTTAGTAAATGTCAGGACTTTTAAAAGCAAGTTTGTTTTTAACACATATGAAACTGATATAAAGTGCACTGGGAATGTAAAATGAAAAGCTCAAAAGGTATGTGACATGAATAATCTCTTCTCCATGCTTCATAACATTTTAATAAATAGAAATATGGACACTAAAGTCGAAATAATGGAGGATCCCCTGCTATTTGACAAAAAAGAAAACGGCACTTTGAATGAAATATCAGAGAAACAAAACAAATAAAAGATTCCTAAAAGAGACATGGGGCCTGTTGCATAACAGCTGCTTCTAAGAAGCATTTTGCATGATAGTTAAATTGCAACTCTAGCTGCAGTTTATTTGTGCTGAAACGCAAGTTGTGTTTGACTTTCTTTCATCTACATTAAATCCAAAACATTTCTGAAAAACGCCCCAGAACATTTAACTTGAGGTATGAGATGAATAATGAACAATTGAACATGTAGGTCTCACCAACTCTTGGATTAGAATCTCTTCTGTCCACCTCCGTACCCGCCTCCAGGACCACCTCCGTAACCACCGCCGTAACCGCCTCCCTGAGCCGGTCCTCCCCCGTATCCGCCCCCTGGACCTCCTCCATAGCCACCAGCCTGGGGGCCACCCCCATAGCCCTGGGGTCCACCTGGGGCACCACCATATGGGGCTGCTCCACCAGCTGAAAGAATGAAATAAATGTTTATTTCCAGGGTCTACAAATTACCCCAACAGCATTAAACTTTCATACTCAATGTGGTTTCAATGCTGTAAAAAAACAAATGCCATCAAATGGAAACAGAAACATATTTTATCGAAAATAATATCGCTAGTGATATTCGTTTGTCTCGCAATGTATGGTCAACAAGGAATCTAAAAGATCACGACGTTTCGTGCGCTGCTGCAACACTTTGTCAAGTGATATAATCTAATGTAAGCAATCGTGTTTTATACTCTTCGAGCATCTCGCATGAGCGAGTACGTTCCTAATTGGTCAATAACGGGCAAAGTCTATTTCATTGTAGTAAGAAAACTCGAGCAATTCAAATGCCTCTGCCTCATATGGTGACTATTGGAGAAAGAAACTAATTGCACTAGAGGAGACTGTCCCCTACAGTTCCAGAATAAGTGCATAAAATCAAAACACTATTATTTAACATACAGCTATTTAACCCATTCAGGCAGGAATGTACGTAGAATGTGCATTATATACTACTCAAAAAAAGTTAAGGATCACTTTTTTCTTAACTTGTATTTTTCAAAGCTATGAGTGAGTTCTTACCTAGTTCTTTCATTTTTTGTTTGACTAGATGGTGTCCTCATTGGAATAATAAAATGATGCAAGAGACATTATGCAACAACTGAACCACATGTGATATTGATTAGTGTGTTTGAGGTCATTCAGGAGCAAAATATGTCATTTTAAAATTATACACAAAATAAAAAGTGATCCTTAACTTAACTGAGTAGTGTAGTACAATTAAAGGGATCAAGAAACTTTGTTGATATGTGAAAAAATGGCAAATGTTTGAAATGTGCATTATATTTCTGTTATCTGATATGTCCACTGATGTGAGAAAATTCCATGGTAAATGAATGTCATATGACCAAGAAATAAGCAAAAATGCAAAGTGATATTCGCTTACCCATTACATTGATTTTGTACGCAGTTATAGGTATCCACTAGGTAATTATTAATCTGAACACTTCAATCATGCATATCTTTATAACGGGAGAGAAATTTTGACAAATAAAAGCTGTTCCATGCCTCTATTGGTAGGTAATACAAATGTATTGTGAGAACCACTAGTATGTTCCAAGTTAGTTTTGAGAATGTTGACGACGTTACTAGATCCCTTTAAAATCTACTTCCACAAGGTAAAACACTTACCAGTATATGGTCCTTGGTTGCGTCCCCCACCTCCTCCTCCTCCAAAGTTGCCGCCGTTCCCGCCACCTCTGACTGGTCCATAGTTTGAGTTCTGTGCACCGTAGTTAGTCCCAAAGTCATTGAAGTTGCCCCCTGCACCTCCTGACGTGTGGAAACGAGAAATGCAAGGTTTAAAACATTTGCTGATTTCTGCGTATTAACAGAAGCAGGTAATGAACAAATATGTGCAACCTTCATCACCCCTGGTTAGAATTCTTCCTGTCTTTTTATTAAGTTCAAAATTCATTGAAAGTTGATTCCTGGTTCTAATGTATGTTCTGATGTATGCAAACAAGAAATGTGGAAAACGTGCCAGAAACTGCTGATGCAACGGCTCTATGCAGTAGATTATGGGTTAAAAAGGGCACAAATATTTGATCCAAGCAGAATCTACTGAGCACATTTCTATTATGACTTTAGCCAATTTATGTAGTATAATCTCATCACTGACAATTTCCCAAGTTTCATGTAAAGGTTTAATCATATTTTCATAATTCATTTGGATAAAAAAAAAGGTAAAACGTTATTACCATTTTGCCTACCAGAGTTGTAGCCACCTCCGTAACCCCCACCAGGAGCGCCGCCATAGCTGCCGCCGCCCTGATTTCCATACCCGCCGCCATAGCCACCACCCTGGCCACCTCCATATCCACCGCCGAAGTCTGGAATAGAGGAAAGTAATATTATAAGTTTGTTTAAGATTGTCATGCTTGGGGACGCTACATCATTTTGAACTAGGCTAGTTTTTGTGGACTGCACAACAATAAGCCAGAGTGGATGACGCACCCTGCTCAAGATGGCACAGCGTCTGATTCATGAATCTGAACCACCTTTAAAGGGAGAGATCCACTTTTGCAAGCCAAAATTCAAAAGTTGCGAGGTTATTGACTTATATGAAAGGAAATGTCATTTAATAGCATGCCTGAAAAAATTAGGGCTTGACATCTCTTTTTCGTGGAGTTTTAGACCTAAAACTGAATAAACTGAGGGACGTCGGTTATTTAGGTACATACGTATTTTCGGCCCGTGAGTAAGTTCGTACATAGATTTCACGGAGTGCCAGATCGGTATGCATGACCCCTACGTGACCCGCACTAGCTACGTGATCCGCGCATAAGTATACTAATGTGTGAGCGTTTACCAAGCAAAATACCCAAACATCGCTTAACTGACTACATGTAATTATATATTCTTTCTTTTTGAGATCTTTTTCCGTGACATACGTTAACAAATGTCGGCTTCACAATACCTTTACGAGAATTAGTACTATATTGTTGTAATATTATGCTAAATCAGTTGAACTCCTTTATTGACCGATATATAGTTTAAATGGAGGGACGCATTCGTTTTTCATTCGTAGAATCCAAATTAGAGGGCTGTTCGCTCTGATTTTTTGTTTGCGTGTTACATTGATCCCCATTCGTCAACTGAAAGCTGTTCAGACGTTTTGTAAAGTGGACCTGTCCCTTTAAAGGGACATTGTCCAAATCCTCAAAATCCAATTGGGATTCTAGCAGTTCCCTCATACCTTGCTTGTTGTATTTGTATGAACAATAAAAGCTTGGGACAGGTTTCGGTTTTTCAAATTTTTTACGATTGAAGTGTTCAGATGTTAAATTATCCACTGGATCGTCAAAACCATGTACAAAGTGAGTGCATTGAATTGAATGAATATCACTTTGCATTTGCGCTCATTACTTGGCCATGCAACGTCCATTTAACTTGAAATTTTCTCACAACACCCTGTGGACATATCAGATAACAACAATATACATTGTATCAACCACTCATCACTTTTTGCACATTTCAACAAAGTTACTAGATCCCTTTAAGTGATTTTGCACTGATCACCTGGAGGTGATATTAAACAAGGGCTTTAGGATCACAAGTCCATGGTCACAGCGATGTCAAGATTTGGGCCACGAGCATGCGCTACACATCCACTCTCATGTCATTTGGTCCCAGATCTCGATCATTTTGACACCAGTTTGGGGGTCTAGCCGTCAAAGGATCTGGTACTGGATGACAAGACAGGAGAGGTGACGTGTGGCACACGCAGCCATGATGTCATTGGCCCGGATTCACAAAGGAGGTTTGTACAAACCATGGAGTGCTGCTCATATACAAGTAAAACAATTTATAATTTATAATGATATGACTGTTAGTGCTTGCTAACCAGCAAATTTAACCATCTGAGAAGATCAAACATTTATTTGGTGCATTTAGTAAATGTGTACCATCAATATTGTTAACAAGTAAGGCGTTTACATTCTTTTTCCATCAGTTTACAAATGGCACTCCATAAATGTAGACCATGGTTTGTACAGACCTCCTTTGTGAATCCGGGCCAATATGTCCCAGAACAAAGTGCGATCGAAAAGCCCTAAATATTATGCGGTCATCAGATATATACTACAATCTATCTGGCACTTCACATACATTCTTTACATTCCCTAGGGAGTAACCAGCTGGAATGATATTCCTAAAGTTTATAACAAGCCTCCACAGTAACTTTTTTTCTCTACTGGCCCTTTAGGCAAGTAAAATCATTACAAATTTTACTTGCCTGAACAGACAATTTACTTGCCCGCTTACTTCAAGTTGAGACTTCCAGGTAAGGAAGAGCCCGGAAATTTGTAGCCCCCGAAAGTTGGAAAAGTAGCCCCCGAAAATGGAGCCCCCGAAATAAAAATATTAATTTTTTCGCTGATGACATTTGACTTGCCCGACACCGATTTGCTGGTGTCCAGCCCCGTTTATAAAGATGATTCCTGCCATAATCTGGGACAGGAGGTAAGGTTGCCAGAGCTATCTCATGTTTGGTTCTATTCAGAATGTGAGTTGAATCAAAATCAAATTGCCTTATTAAAATTGGAATGAAACAGCAGATTTGTCATACTAACGAGTATCCCTATTTACAAACCTTACACAATTTCCATAGTACAAAGTCAATGCATGCATTTTAAGCATACCAACAGTAGCATGCTAGCTGTGCTGCAAATGCCTACGATTAACAGCAGTATTGTAATGTATGTACGATTGCTACTTACCACCACCGCCACCGGCTCCATAGCCCCCACCTCCTCCTTGCCCGTACCCACCGCCCTGGCCACGGAACCCTCCTTGTGGGCCGCCAAAGCCACCTTGCTGTCCTCCCTCTTGCATCCTCATCTGGCTCATCTCTTCTTTAGAGTACGCCTTCTTTCCTTCAATCTTCTTGCCGTTGATGTAGTGGAATTTTTTCACTGAAATTAAATCAGATTCATGAAATGATACCTAAATACTACATCGGGGCAATTCCAAGCAAACCTGGACAAAACGTCATTGTGTTACCAGAAAATACATAGCCCATTTGCCAAGGGCTCGATCATGACACAGGACCAGCCCTAATTCCACAGATATATAGATATACTTTACGGATGAATAAGTAAGGAAGGTATGTGTGCTCACTGCTCTGCTACGTTCTTTTGAGAATTATGTTATCCTAGCATACTGACATCGAAGAGTTAGAGCCAATGATTCTAATTACCATGGTAAATATGGCTGGTCTGTAATCGGGCCCCTGGGCCCCAATTCCTTCAAATATTGTATTTCCTATTGCCATAAGTAACACGTACTGAAATGTTTACAGTATAGCCATGATTTAAACTTTTTGGTCACACTGTGATGCTTTGACGGTTATCCACGCACACAAACGAACCTCTAAATACTGATCACAAACTTGGTTTGAGACAAAATCAATAGTTCCAAAATTACACATCAAACAATTTGAATGAGAATTTGCACTTCATTTCTCTTGAGCTATGACATAATAGACCACCATAAACAATTTCTACTGATTTTAGAGGTCAAGATCTAGACCACAAAATAAAAATCCTTCATTTTCATTCGGGATCTAACGAATGGCATTTCTAATCATAAGCCAATTGAGGATATGCCCCAGATGACCAGGGTTCATTGAGAATGAATGAAACTATGAAAGCTATCATAAAATCATAACTGTGAAAAAATCATAACTGTCTCCACTGGAAAAAAAAATTACTTTATACTTACACACAATCTGGTCAACGCAGTCTGTGTCGTCATATGTGACAAATGCGAAACCCTTGTGCAGGTGCAAGGACAGGTCTGTGATAGTACCAAACTGGTTGAAGTAATTCCGGATCTCGTTGTCGGTCATCTCCTTGGGGATACCTCCGATAAAGCATTTGAAGGACGGCTTCTTGGGTCCCTTTTCCTGAAGCAGGATAAGATTTTAAATAATTATCTACCAGCCCATAAGTAAGTTTTAAAGGGATCTAGCAACTTAGTTGACATGTGCAATATCTGGCAAAATCTGATAAAATGTATGTTACAGTGATCTGATTTCATGTTAAATGGATGTTATATGGCCGAGAAATGAGTGAAAATGCAAAGTGATATTTGCTAACTCATTGCACTGACTTTGACCACAGTGGATAGTTAAAAATCCAAACACTTCAATCATAAATATCTTTCTAACAAAAGAGAAAGTAGAAAAACCAAAACCTATTCCATGCTTCTATTAGTAATACATATACAACTTGTATGAGAGACTTCTAGATTTCTAATGAAGTTTTGTGGATTCGGACAATGTTACTAGCTCCCATAAGCCAATTACCTTGTTACACACTTTTCCGGGGCTCTTTTTGGCATTTCGGGGGCGAATTCGCCCTGATCCCCTGTGTATTTTTTTCACTGATTCTACTGGGCCCGAATAGGCAACCAATAATAATAATAATAAATTTGAAATGTTTTTTTTTTCTGTTGGGACCACCAGATTCAGGTTGCAGGCTAATATAATATATATTTATATACATTTTTAAAAACTAAGTCCAGCATTGGTAAAGCCCTGACTTACGTCTCTTGCAAGTGCTCTCCGAACATCGACATCTCTGCCATCAAGCCTGTGACCATGTTCTTTCCTCGCCTGCATCACCTTGTCAACTTCCGTACGACAGCCAAATGTGACGAAACCAAACCCTTTAGATTTGTTCTGATCAGGACTGTGGATGATTAATGATAATAAACTACATTCATTTTTTGGGTCATGCATATTGATTTCATGGAAAACCTGCAAAATAACATTTCATCAATAAGGGAAACACAGATGAAGATGATGTTGATAACCTATAGGATTAGCATTTGCCCACTTGCATTTAAAGGACAACTTTACATTTGTATCAGGTCACCCAAAACTTTGTTAGATTATTATTGTACTTGCCTAACCAGTCCAGTTGTAAAGATCAATTTAATTTAGATTAATTATGGAGCTATGCTGCCTACATTTCACTGGAAATAAACACCAATCAAAAATTCATGGTTGGGCAGGGATAGAAATTATGGACATCAAATTTTCAATCAAAGACTGAAGGACCAAAAATGAGTAAACCAGAACACTACTTACTGCCTGATGACACAGCAGTCTGTGATTTCCCCATACTGTCCAAAGTGCACCTTGATGTCATCCTCGTTGGTGTTGTAGCTCAGACCACCAAGAAACAGTTTCCTCTCTTGCTCTGGCTCCACAGAATCCATGGCCTGCAAAATGAAAGGAAAATTGAACATGAGAATCCAACACAAGGGCTAAGCCGCTAAGGCATACCTGTTCTGTCATGTGTAAAATACTCTGTATGTCACACATGACAAACTACATGTACGTGGTACTATTGTTCTATTTAATACCGGTAGCGTCGGTCGTAACCATTAACAACTGGGTCAAAGTCCCGTCAAAGTGAATTCGCCAACACCCCTCGCGCAATCAATGTACACTGCATGCCAGGCCGCGCGAAAAAAATATGCACTCGCGCAATGCGATTCTGTAGGTAGATATAATATGCACGAACAGTATAGGCGGGGACAGCTGGTGAGCTAAGGCAACGCTCGAAATTAGCACAGGCCCGATGGCCCGGGGCCACCAAAAATTGCTGTCGGGCCAGTAAAAAACTCATATTTCCAATGTTTGCTGGCCCGATCGGCCACCAAATGTTGAAACAATTGTGCACAATATTATAGTACTTATTGCAAATATTGATACCTCACAGAAAATACTTGATTTGTGGTTTAAAAATAAAGGAAAGAGAGGTCAATAATCGTATACGGTACATTTTCGCTGTGCATGCGGCCTCCGCGCCCGCCCGCGCGAAATAAGCAAAATCAGCGACTATATACTTGGCGTGATCGCGGAAACGTCAACGTGTTTTTGAATTTATTCCGAAAATGTCAACTTTGGGACATTCATTGGGACAAAGTATTTTACACATGACAGAACAGGTAATAGGTTAACTCAGGTGAGCGCTACCGCGGAGCGGTAGCGCTCAGGGTCGGGCTCATAGTGCCCCCGATTTTTTGCGGTAATGTGCACAATAAGTGTGCTTAAAATTATAGATATGATACGGTACTTACCGTGTAGATGATACATATGTTATGCAACTATGGGGTGGATCAGAATGATGATTTTTCGCTCCATTCCGCATCAAAATGAGTGATTTATGCACCTCCTCGACTTCTATCTGTGTTGTATCGCGACTTAGGAACGAGCGATGATCAGGCGAACGCGCGGGTACGGTCTCCATTCATGTACCGCGCCCGCCGAATAGATGGCAGATCTGACTCGCGCGTTTAGTGGTCGTACGGTAATCGATCGTTCAGAAGTCGCGATACAACACAGATAGAAGTCGATGATGTGCATAAATCACTCATTTTGATGCGGAATGGAGCGAAAAATCATCATTCTGATCCACCCCATAGTTGCATAACATATGTATCATCTACACGGTGGTAAGTACCGTATCATATCTATAATTTTAAGCACACTTATTGTGCACATTACCGCAAAAAATCGGGGGCACTATGAGCCCGACCACCCTAGGGTCACTCTCATAGGCAGGCTGCAGTAAACCAATTTGTGAGACTGGCAAAAATCATAAAATCATTTCTAGCTAAAATCTCACCAATTAATCAAACTTAACATAACAGGGGGTTAGAATTGAATATAATTTAAAACTTACATGAGCTTTCCAATGTCAGAAGCACTTTAAATTCCAGTTTTTAAATTATTTGATCTATGACTTGAAGCTCCAATCTGAGCTTGAGCTTTCTGACTGTGCAGCCCTCAATCACAGGTTTTAGAACAGTTGTTTACATGTTTAGGCTTGTCTGCCAGCCAGTATTATCAAAAGGCTGAAGGGATTATTTCAGAGATTAGTGTCTGAATGACCTAACTGACAATGGGTTCTGCAAAGTACTCTGACTTGTACTATTTGCAGGGGTGCAGCATTTCAATAGGTGTCTGGACAAGACAATAGTCAATACATGTGGCTTTTGTATCGCATTCCAAAGTATATAACAATGAATATAGGTCAATTTGTGACTCTAAGGAATTCTTTACAACCAGCTTTGAACAGATTAACACAATGATTCAATGAAGGCATGCTATAATTGTTTGTTCAACAAAGGCCAAAGCAATTATGCAATTTATACAGACATACACAGCATCAAATTGATCAATAGTGTGAAAAACATCTAGTTTTAAGGCTAGGTAGACAGGGGATTTCCCCAGTGTTTACTTGGACAATGAAGGCAGCTGACTATCAGGCTTTTTTCAAGGCAATGGAGTAAGGGGTTAATGCAGCATGCTGTTAACCCCTTGTCTTGTAGGGGTGGAGCCCGACCCTGAGCGCTACCGCTCCGCGGTAGCGCTCACCTGAGTTAGTAATAGGTATGCGTTCAACTGATGATCGGTACAGTGTACGAATGGGCAGTAGGCCTATGCTAATCTCCCGTGTATTAGCATATATTGCGTGTAAATGTTCCACCCGAGTGGACCATGTACTTTGTAGATGTGGGCGGGGACCCGGTACCCGTGACTTGCCAACATGCAACTGCAAGTTTCAACAACACCACGACCACGACCACGTCCACGTCCACGACCACCACATTCTTGGCCTTGCAACTTCAATTCACACAGACCCGAAACATAATTAATAACTGATCATGTAACATTACTATTTACTTTACAATAATCATCCAGTCTAATAACTGTTTTTGACATATAATATTGTCTGACAGTGTCAGTGACATGTTCACACGTGCTAGCAATACCGCCTACACAGTGCTGGAAAGGTGAAATGCCAATAAATATGGGAAAGCAAGTCAGACGATCAGGAGAAGAGTCGCAACATTTCTGGCATTATTGTATGTCATTACATTAACATTATTAATATTTATCACACAAACGAATTGTTGTCATTGCATTGAATTGTGTAACTTATTCAAATAACCTGGTACTTACCTATTGATCTGATATTTGTGCAAATTGTAGAGGGTCTTCAAACAGCAAACTTCGACTATTTAAGCACTACATAAGACAAAGGTAATGTACGCGAGCGGGGCGTGCGCGCGCGCGTTCACAGGTAGCGATATATGCGTACGTAAGATCGCACGTGCGCGGGCGGGTGTGGTGCATGCACTGAGCTAGTATAGAGCATGCAGAAGCTGTGCTCACATTATCTCAATTAAAGGGATAGTGTAGTTGAGTTTTGGTGAAGAGAGTACAGCTTTGGTCAAACTGAATTTTAGTAACCAAAACCTGCACCATTACATTACAAACTAACATTTATAACTCCACCATGCTTGAAAGGAAACAAAATTACAAATGACTAAGTAAAAAAGCCTGTTCTCCTTTAAAAAGAGCCGTTAAAACGGGGTTAAAACTCACTAAGGACGCTCTCTAAAAAGTTAAAAACCAATTGCCTTAAATTGGTTTCAACCATTTCAAATAAAATATTGTGCACTGTCATGTTTTGTTGAAATAGTGATTATAATAATAATAAATAAAATATATATTTTTTTTTAAATAATTATAATCAACAACTATTTAAACATACATTTTTTAATGAGAGGAAGCAATTTTGGTAACAGCCGGTTCATATTATTGAATAACGGTTGTGGGGGCCCCACAATTATTACAAATGGTTATGTTTATGGATATTTCAGCCGTTTCTGAACCGATTTTGATCAAATAATAAAGTTTATTCTGTCATAACCGTTGTTATGCTCTTTCAAATATGATACTCTGTTTTTCATTATCTCACGAAAAAAATTATTTCGGTGTAGCGCCCTCAGTATACCAAAACTCAGCCATCCCTTTAAATTGCTGAGATTGGTCTACAGCAAAATGCATTTTCTTCCAGTTTGGTCTACTAGAAAATTCACTATTCAGGGACATATGATTATAGATTGGGATTAGGGTCCGGTTAGGGTTAGGTTTAGACCCGGGGGGGCCAGTCAACTATATTGCTGTACACACGCGCGACCAAAAAAACGCGTAAAAAGGGTACTTTTTGACGATCATGGCGCGTCACGCGCGTGACGCGTTTAGGGTGTCAAAAAGGCAAAAATCGGACAAAAAGGGTATGTTTGTGGAGTTCAACAAATACGCGTTTAGGGTATCTTTTTCTCCAAACTTGTTGAGAGCAATTGACGTAGACCTTGTTTAGGGGTATGTTTTAGGGGTTATACTTGTTTAGGGGGCAAAATTGTCAAAAAAGCACGAGAAAATTCTTGAATAGGGTCTAAATTTGACCAATGGATAAAACTTGCTTAGGGTGGGTTTGGAAAACCTGTGGTCGCGCGTGTGTACATCAATTTATTTGAGTGCCCCCCCCCCCCCCCCCCCCCCCGGGGGTTTAGAGCTGGGGAACTGGAAGTTTCAGGCATCATAAATGTCATAAATTAGACCAAATGAGGCAGAGGCGCCGATTCGTTCATTATCGGGCGTAGCCCAAGGTTCAATGAAACACCAATGCCAGCCTCAGTTTAGGTAGTGGGGCGTAGCCGCCAGACCCAAACTACTGGTACGTCATTATTAGGCTAGCCTAGCTAAAAAAGTAACCTTGTGAAACCCATTTCAAATTGTTCGTTATATACTAAAAGGGCAAACGAATGACCATTGCCAGACTTTTTTAGTGGTGGGGCGTAGCCGCCAGACGCCCCCAAAGAACCGACTTTTCCAGCGGCTAGGCTAGCCTAGCTAAAAAAGTAACCTCGTGAAACCCATTGCAAATTGTTCGTTATACTCAAACGGCAAACGAATGACCATTGCCAGACTTTTTTAGTGGTGGGGCGTAGCCGCCAGAGGCCCCCAAAGACCCGAATTTTCCCAGCTATATATAGGCTTGCCTAGCTAAAAAAGTACCCTCGTGAAACCCATTGCAAATTGTTCGTTATACTCAAATGGCAAACGAATGACCATTGCCAGACATTTTTAGTGGTGGAGCGTAGCCGCCAGACGCCCCCAAAGACCCACATTTTCCAGCTAGTGGGCCCCTGCTAGGCTAGCCTAGCTGAAAAGGTAACTTCGTGAAACCAATTGGAACTTGTTCTTTATATCTAAAGGGCAAACGAATGACCGTTGCCAGACTTTTTAAGTGGTGGGGTGTAGCCGCCAGACGCCCCCAAAGACCCAAATTGTCCAGCTAGGCTAGCCTAGCTGAAAAGGTAACCTCGTGAAACTAATTGGAACTTGTTATTTATATTCAAAGGGCAAACGAATGACCGTTGCAAGACTTTTTTAAGTGGTGGGACATGTAGCCGCCAGACGCCCCCCAAATTTTCCAGCTATATAGCAGAAAAGGTTACCTCGATAAACCTCGGATCTAGGATCAGTGAGGGGGGGGGGGGGGGGGGGCGTAAACCTGGACAAACATGCTGACAAGCAACAAAACACAAAAATGTCCTAACTTCTACCAGACATTGCATGTTGTGTTTCGAAATGCAATTGTATAAAACATGTTAAATGGATACTTATTTGCGTCCATGCACTGGGGTGAAACAGTCATTCATTTAATGAATTGTATCTTATCTCCAGCTCTTCTTGTGTGAAATGCCTTCAAAAAAATTAAAGTTCATTACCTCGATGAACGTGATAAAACAAAGTTTTGGTAGAGAGGGCGCTGCACATCACAATTTTTTTGTGAGGTAATGAAAAACTGAGTGTCGAATTTGAGAGAACATGCAATTTTAATGGCAGAATAAACTTTATTTGGTCAAAATCGACCCAGAAACGGCTGAAATATCAATAAATATATCTGATCTTATAATTATTTGGGGCCCAAATAATTAGATGATTTTTAGAAAAAAATAAAAAAATGCTTGTACTTTTTCAAAAATTTTCAAAAGCATTTTTTAAATAGTTGTTGATGATCTCTCTATTTAATCATTATATCAATAAAACATCACATGCATAATTTCGTATGAAAAATGGTTGAAACCAATGCCTTTTTAAAAAGCGCCCTCTTGTGTTTTAATGGCTCTTTTTGAATGATAACATGCTTTTTACTTAGTCGTTTGTCATTTTGTATACCTTTCGAGCATGGTGGAGTTATAACTATTAGTTTATAATGTTACTGTGCAGGCTTTGGCTACTAAAGTTCAGCCTTACCAAAACTAAACTACCCCTTTAAAACCGTGATGATTATGAACGAAAGAGGACATATGAAATTGTTCAAAATGACTGTTTGAACTATGATACAAATTTTTTTTTGCAAAAGCTTGACACGTGTATATAATACTCCGTCATGCTCATAAGAAACAACTCACAGCAACAAGAAATGCATGTCGTGTTTACACTCATACTGTAAGTAGGCCTACTTGGTTGGCACTTGGCAGGGCTTGAGATGCCAACTAATATATATTTTGTAAATTGTAAATATTGAACTGATTATTATTGCGAATAAATCCATCCCATTTCATTTGGGCAAAGTCATCTTATTTTCGGGCAAAATCGTCTCAATTTCGGGCATCTAAAAGTCTAAAAGGCAAAAAGCCTTTTTTCTTCTTCTTTTCCTTGTCAGGTGAGCTGAGTCGGGAAGGAAAATTATTCTGGCAAAATACCTGCCCCCCCCCCCCCCCCCCCCCGAGAAAAACATTCCTCTACGCCCATGTCTAAAATACACAGAGCCTCTACTTTACACCCTATCGTCTCATTTGGTCTACCACGTTTACCTCGTTTATGGCTAAAAAATGCAATATCACCAACTCCACATGGGGTTTTCTTTTTATTAATCTGACTTCATAGGTCCATGAAAGATGGATGCGGGCGGGATGGATGCACGAGTCCAAGGCATCGATATAAAAATATCGATGGTCCAAGGGCTATTGTTGTTGTTGTTGTTTTAAGTTTATCAACACGACTCCGCTAGTACTAGATGTTATATTAGGAATAGATTTTTGTTATTTTATATATGATTAAACAGACTGGCGGCAAATAAAATTAAGTCAAATATTGTAAAATAAATGTTTTGCTTGATATATAATTATTTTTCAATAAAAAATGATGTAAATAAACTTGTAAGTTTGATGTGGATAATATTAAAAACGCCTTGAAAATGCCCTAGATCGTTACGTTGTGTAACTTTTGCTGACTGACTGACTGAACATTTATTGTGTCTGCTGCAAATGTAAGTTAGGTTTGTTTATAAAATATTGATAATATTGTTATTAAGGTTGTATATTTAGCTTGAATGCAGAAGCATGATCATATGTTTAATATGGAAACGAATATTCGCGAATGTATGCAGAGCCGAGCTGAGAGCAGCTGTAACTGTAACTGTAAGCCGCAGCCCAGCCGCAGACAGCAGAGCTACTGCCCACTGAACAGACGCTGTCCTGACCTGGTACTGGTACGCCGCTAGTCTCGGGCTAATCGTACACCGGCGGCCGGTGGGTGGTGTCACACTGCAGCTAGACGAGTGTTGGCTCAATTACTTTCAAATTCAAGGGTTTTCGACTTTCTGGGCCTCGTTTACATGAACTGGACTGTAGCTGTCGGTACTTTTAAAAGAACTCCACAGTGTATGACAGGCTAGTTAAAGGTAGTGTTGAGTATTGGTATTTCCCGAAGTGCCCCCCGATATGTTTTGACTTTTGTGAGATAATGAAAAACTGACTGTCAAATTCGAAAGAACATACAATTTTAATGACAGAATAAACTTTATATCAAAATCGGTTCAGAAATGGCTGAAATATCCATAAATATATTTTTATTCAAAATGTTTTTCACCGGCAATCACCGGGCGATATTTAGACTTTTTATTAAAATTTCAAAAAATGCTCAAAGACTACTTTGAACAAAATCAGAATAGGTTTTTAAAAAGTCTTTGATGATATCTCTAAGTATTGAATCATTATTTTAACAAACATTAAGTGCACAATTTTGTATGAAAAAAGGCTAAAACCAATGATTTTTTTAAATAGCGCCCTCTTGAGTTGTAACGGCTCTTTTTGAATGATAACGGGGGTTTTACTTAGTTGTTTGTAATTGAGTATACTTTTCGAGCATGGTGAAGTTATAACTATTACTTTGTACCGTAATGGTGCAGGTTTTGGTTACTAAAGTTAAGTTTGACCAATACTCAACTATCCCTTTAATGTAAAGGAGGCACCTACATTCAAGTACAACTACAACAGTTACAACGCCATCTTTCATCTTTCATCTACGTCAGTAATAGTTATTGGTCTAAGAATATAAAATCTTAAAATTGTTTCCCTTCTTATATCTATCCCGTTGAAGGTGAATTGGGTTCTAAAAGAAAGGCAACCCAGTGTTCGATATACTTGTATCATCATTATGGCTGCTTCACACGTCCAGAGAGTGAGGGCGCTATATAAGCAGATCCTGATCCTCCATCGCAGTTTGCCCCTGGAGATGAAGGCGCTCGGAGACGAGTATGTGAAAGCCGAGTTCAGGAGACACAAAACTGCCAAGTCGGAGGAGGTTCAGAAATTCATGTCGGAATGGCAGGTATGTACAATATTGGACAGTCAAATAAAGAAAGATGGATGTGTTAGCCAAACCTTCCTGCTTAAAAGTTACTTGAAGTAACCAAAGATAAGTAAAGGAGGGGGCAATAAAGCTACAGAAGGCGGCGATTAATACTTAGTCTTGTCACTCAGTGTGTAAACTTCCCTTCTCCATTCGTTGAGGGCAGAGCACTTTTAAAAGCCTTTAGTGCTGTAACTGACCTTGTTGATCGGATCAGCAAAAATCGATCGATGAAAATCGGATTGAAAAAAATCGGATCGGATCGGTAAAAAAAAAAAAAAAAAATGAATACCAAAGCAACATATATCCATATGAATAAGCCCAAGGTAATCTTGTATGGGTATGCTTTCATTTCAAACTGATTACCTCTTCTTTTACAAAATTACTCGCGGCGATTCTGAGCTTAGTCCCATGTGATTAATTTGGCGTAACCTTTCAGAATCGCAGCGAGTAATTTTGTAAAAGGAGAGGTAATCAGTTTGAAATGAAAGCATACACATACAAGATAACCTTGGGCTTATTCATATGGATATATGTTGGTTTGGTATTCATTTATTTTCCCGAAATATGTTTTTTGGGATCATTTTTTTCTTTCTTTTTCCGATCTTCCGATTTTTTCTGCATGATCGGAAATCGGCAAAAACGAGCCGATCAACCATGATCGGATCGGGATCGGCATGCCGATCTGATGATCGGTTACAGCATTACTTTAGTATGACTTCAAAGAACCATATATAATAACTAATGCTGACAAGTGACAACATTTCATATAAAAGTGTCCTTTGAAATCTCATATCATCTTGTGAAATTTGTTAACATTTATGTTAATGGCATTCCTTGTTGATGTTAAATGCAAGGATTCTTGATCTACTTAAAGCTAATTTAATCTGGAAATAGCTAGGTTGCAAGCCTGAAGGAAATATGACCATAGTTTTTATAAACAATTTTTGTCCCTCCCCAATACCAGGTGCAGGCAGTCAATGGATACAGACACAGTATTAGTGGAACAACCCTTAAAACAGACACCAATCTTTCCATAGAACTATAATTATAACCTCCATGTTATCTCCTGATTTGACCTTTTTCTGGCAATTTTATCCAAGGAATTCTGTCAGCACAACTTTAAAGAGTTGAGGCTCAAAACCACTAAATATGTACAACTCGGATTTTGGAATTTTGAAAAAATAAACTTTTCTCAAAATCTTTGTGACACGAACATAATGAAAGAGGGGGCTTTGAATTATATTTTAGATAAATATGAGCACGTAATGTTGTGAACTTCTAATTTTCTCAAACTTACAGTTTAACATGTCAATTTCATCTGCGTAACCTACGTTACTGCACTTTTTTTTAATTGGCAGTATTTTATTTTTACAGGAAGGCACGTTGAAACTAATTTTTTATTGCTAGCTACAAAATTCAATGCGACGATTATAATTTCAAAGGAAATTACTTTTCTTTCCAATCACATGATAATTGTTAGCCACTGGGAATTAGGGTGTTGGTGAAGGTGGATCAGGTGTTCCACTATATATCCCGCGTCGTTCCTTGTATCTACATAATTCTTGACCATGGCAGCCCTACTCATGCATTGACAGTTTCCAGTTGGATGCCTGTATCACATATTTAAAACAACACATTATCATGAAATGATAAGGAAACAAGTGTCTGTTTAAACTTTAGTAACGTATGTTTCGCATATGAGTCACGTATGTTACACAAATAAAACACACACCTGGATACGATCGGAGTAGAAGAGGTCTTCCAATGTCAACATTACCAACTGCTCTAGACATTCCTTTATATGTCTCAAAGCAATATTTGCCTCCAAAGGACGTATTTCATATTACTTTGTGATAATCATTAACTTTGAAGAATCATATATCAATAACTTCCGATCAGGTCGTGTGAATCCACCTAGTACTCCCCTTATTTGTCTTGCATATAAATATCTTGACTGCTTAGGCAAGAGACAAATGTCTTTCCATTATGTACGTTTATAAATATTACAATATAAATTCTATTCCGATAACATTATTACCATTTAAGAACCCTTAATATAGGTAACGTAGGTTTCACGTAAGTTGCATTGATATACATTTAAACCCTCAACATTTGTTATTGTACAAACTATTAAGATATCCGGCACGTATTTTGTTTGTAAAAGATATTACTTGCATTTTAAAACAATATATACTCCTTTCTACTCCTAGATGCTAAAGGGTGTGAATGTTTTTTTTTGATTATCTGATGTCACAGCATTATGATACATAATATTTTTAATTTGACGTAAATTTGAAAACAAAAACATATTAAGAAAATAATATAAATCATACAGTTGATGCATACATCAAATGTGTAATACATGCACAAATGAAAAATGTAATATAATAATGTTATCACAGTTTCCATAGTACAAAATAACCGCGGAACAATCATGATGTGAACAATGATAATGACCAGAATTATGATAATAAACATACTATTTCAAATAAGCGTCACGGGCGTCATAATTATGAACACACAAAAGAGCTTGCGGAAAAGTGCATAAAAGCTATAAAATGTTTTTGTTTTAAACTGTTACTTTAACATCACTCTTACATCAAACAATTGTACTACCAAATTCATATTTGCATCAAAGAAAACAATTCTAATTCTAATCTGCATCTTATGACCTCAATAATGTGGAGGCAGTTTGAACCTACGCTGAGTTGTTCCCGAGTTGACTCAGTAATATAATATTCCGTTGGAATCCCATTTTCTTTGCCCTCTTTTAATCACATTATATTTCTGGTCAGTTTCTCTATATGTTTAAATTAAATTACAGGGCAATGCAACTCAAGAATAGAGTTTATCCTACTGTATACATCGTAATATACCTGTTTATTATATGTAACATTGCTCCGACTCAGATTTCTGCTTTGGAAGAAATATGTCAAAACTCTATCGGGTATACCACTATTCACGCGAACACTGGAGGCCGCCATTATTAGGTTTGTGTGGTATACGGTCAATGATATGATAATGCATTTAAATACCACCAATTCAAACCATTGTCTGAATACTTGTAGATGCTTTGAAATCAGTGAAAAGTTTTTTGTTCATCCCTAAGCACATACGTCAGAGTTTGCAAAGCATGTCGGGTAATTACAAGAACATGGCCGCTCCCATCATCTTTTGCCGCCGTAAGAATTAGTAAAATGTGAGTATGTTCACGTAAGGATTTCATGGGATCCAAGAGGCCAAAATTGCCAAGTTATGTATCAAATCAAATGTCTGTTCACCCTCTAAACGATAATGATAACCGAAAGCCATAGTTTCATTGCCCTTTAAGGTAAAGAGAGACCAGAGAAATACTATTAGTGTGAAATCTGAAAGTAAAAACAGCTAAATTAAGTTTTAGCATAATAATATTATGTTCATCATGTAAACCATGTTACATCTGATATAGGGACCGAGCCTCGCATGCGTAAGGTTAGCAATGATTTAACTCTAAGGTAAGAGGTACGAAAATATTGCAAATTAAACACATCTCACATCATTCCTACTTCCTCCACATTTGAATTTCAGAATGATTTTCTTTTCTGAAGCATATGTTCTTATTCATGCGTATTATTACAAATTCTAAGTGCAAAATTAAAACATATCTCACATTGTTTTTACTTCCTCCACATATGAATTTCAGATTGATTTTTAGTCCCTGGAACATACGTTTCTATCAAGGCATATTACATATTCTTAGTGCAAACCGTTGTCTCCAAAATTATAGCTTTTTAAGAGCATAGATGAAATAGTAACCTACGTTACTGAGATGAAACCTACGTTACAACACTGACTGTGTAAATAGTAGCCTACAGTACCTGAAAATCCACCTAAGATGTGATTTTGTTTACGCCCATTGATCAAGCATATATGAAAGGATTCATATATTCATTAATAACCAATAATTCGATGTCATTTGGTATACAAATCGAATCAAACTTCAATCGCCGTTAGCCAACTGTTTCAAATATTTGCTGTCCATGCTTGAGAACATGCTAACGGTGTGACATATACCATGGGTTGCTACAAATGTAGCTAGGCAAATGTACGACGCCAGATGGCGCTAGAAAGCACTTGTTCGTGGGCGAGCGGTTACAATTTTACTAAATTAAATGAAAGTTTTAAAATGAACAGTAACGTATGTTACGGTAACGCATGTTTCATTTTCAGTTCTACCTGAGTTTCACAAACGATGTATAGTTGCGGATGAGTTAATATTATTTCATATGGATGAGGGTACCATGTGTTAATGTTTAGTAACTTTCTTGTATTCATTTTGTTGTTTAGTTCTGACAGCGGTGGTAACGTAGGTTACTTTTCTTATCTATACGGTCAGAAACACGCAATCGTTTGTATCTTTATTTCATAGTGCAAATCCAAATAGCATTTCTATTGTTATGGTTTCGAGGTGAGGTAGTATGAAGTTAATTCAGGACGAAAGAAACACGAAATTAAATTAGAGGTAAGGTAAGTAAGGGGGGTTATAAGTCACGGTAACGTATGTTTCACGAAACCTTGCGACAATTTTTATTTGTAAAATTATTGCATTCAATCTTACTTTAATACATGATTATCTTTTTTTATTTGAGGAGTATAGCGATACACGATTTTTAGTATAATTTCTATTCATCAGAGGGCATGTTTTCATTTCAAAAACATGACAAATATGTATAATTTTAGGTTTGCGACACGTGGTTTTTGCTATGTTTACCATATTTAAAAGCTTGTAACTTCCTGAATAATGATGTTTTATTGTTCAATTTTTCAGCATTTATAGATTATATTGTACTAACAACTACTAATGATTGCCAGTCATGCAAACTTGTCAATATGTTGATTTATTCAAAGTAGAATGTGTGCGACACCTATTTCGCCGAATGGTGCATATTTAGTGGTTTTGAGCCTTGAGAGTGAAGGCTTCATCTATTCAGTGCAATGTGTATACAAATCTTATCATATTCTCTGGTATACAAATCAACTGTTACTACCATCATATTGATTGTTTTGTTATCATAATTCTGCAGGGCTATGCAGCAATGCTTTCGGCCCAGACCCAGGGAGTACAAAGAGAAGAGGATGTAAAGCAAGTCGGACTCCACCTCGCTGAGAATCAGATCGAAGAAATGAATGACATGCAAGTCGGTCAGCTGTACGAGCTCTTGGAGGAGACGAAGAAACCATCGCAATTCTTCCAGAAAGAAGATTCATGACGAAGAACATTCTTACAAACAGACTTCTATTGTGTTTGTAACTCTTGTTGATATGAAGGAAAGTTTAGAGAGGTAAAAACACTGAGTTAAATTTGTTTGAAGACTTCAATAAAAGAGTTGAAAGACAAATGCTTGAGTTGATCTGCTGTATGAGATTTTATAGGAGACAAAGAAACTATTGCAATTCTTCCAAAAAGAAGATTCATAGCGATAAACACTACTCAAGATCTTAAAAGTGGACTTCTGTTGCAGTTGGAATACTTGTTGATTTGGAAGAAAGTTCTGAGAGGTTTTGCTTAAGGCGATAAGCCGAAAGAACATTCAGTCTTAATTTTCAATGGATGGAGAACAGATTTGTTGAGATCTTGAGATCACTGGGGCCATGCACCTGCCACCCTGTACTGGTTTGGGTTCAGTTGGAGAAGAAAATAAGACAATTTGGCAAGAAACTAGACTACTAGTAGTTGTCCAGCTTTATGATCTCTTCCTAAAGATAAGGAAAGTCTTACATTTTTTCCAGAAAGGTTCACAAAAATGTATTCTCAGATTTATATCTTGTGTGTGTGACAGTGTTTAATTTAAAGGAAAAGGTTAACGATTATTAAAGCCAAATAACAGTATTGGGAAAGTTATCGAAAGCAGGTATATTGGCCAAACTAATTGATCGATATTGTTGAAATACAATGTAGTATTAAAAAAGGGCTTGTGTGATAAAATACAAACTTAAGTATCGTTAAATGCTGTAATATCAGTTGAAACTTTTATGTAGCCTATGCCGCTGCAGATTGGGCCAAAATTCACTGTTCGCCCCTCTCTGTCTGGCTGGGTACCGTAAATCTCCGTGTATAAGACGCACTCATGTATAAATTGCACCCCCAACTTTAGACACCCTGTATTTTTTTTTAGACATCCTGTATTTTTTGGGGGACACCCTGTAGTGCTGTTGGAATGCTTATACCACTTGTCTAGCATTCATCAACTTATACATTTTCTCACATAAAAAATAGTGGTTAGTACCAAAATTGCACATTTATTGAGTAGTGACATTGATTAGTAATATATGAATATTCATGAGCAGCATATATGAATATTCATGATGCTCATTAAATATGCAATTAACTAAAATTACTAACAACGAATTTTGATATGAGAAAAATGTATAACCACTGGTTAGAAAATTGCATATTTAATGAGTACTGCTGCTCAAGAATGTATGAATATTCATTAGCAGCAGTGTTACTTGCTCAATAAACTTTTTAAAACTATATTTGTTACTAGCTGCCTCGGCGCTTCGCGCCTCGGCAGCTAGAATCGGCGCTCCGCGCCTCAGGATTAATAAAAGAAAAGAATTAAAATGAAATTGATATCATAAGAAAAAAAATTTAATTGATATAATAATAATAATTGTGCGATGTATATAGCGCCTAATATGATTGATAATCATCTCTAAGCGCTTTAAAATATATATATATATATTTTGTATCCTAACAAAAATGAATACAAATTATATATTTTTTTAAATCCAAAAAAAAAATCAAAATTGATATAAATCAATTTATATATATATTTTTTAAAAGTTAAAATTAAATTCTCCCCAGTCATGTGTTTGTAAATTACGGGCATGTTTTGGTAACTTTAGCCATGCGCCGTTAAATTTTCAGGAAAGTGGTGGTATATTTACAGGCATGCGTTGTAAATTTAGCCATCATTTCTGGGAAATAGTTTGATTTTCACATTTTGTGTGTCTATTTTTTAAATAAATGGTGCACAGGCATTTTTTGTGGATTGGTAAGAATTGGATTCTCTCCTTTATGTGAAGAATGGTTTAAAATCATTTCAAAGTTAAACTTGTGCATTCAGTTCTTTTGATCCACTCATGCCTATGCATCATTTGTATATTAATACACATTATATACATCAATTTAGGTGATATTACAGCACCAGTCATGTTATTGACTCATCTTTGCACATACGTACATAAATGCATGTACATCTAAATCATACGCACTACAAAGGCACTCATACTCATACATAATTCAATTTGAATTCAATTTTAATTATACATAGCATATTTGATATACATGCATGCACATTCATCACTTGCAAGTATTCATACAAGTGTACGTACACTCATTCAAATAATAGGTGTGTATTTTGTAGTTAGTGTTCATTTTATCTATATCTACATCACTAAAATTTATGTAGCAAATCACTACATGTTAAGTACTGTTTAATTATAGTGATGTAGGTATGATGTTATACTATATAATTAAGTTAATTGTTTTCAGAATACACCCCTAGCAACCTTGTTCCACACCTGTTCACATTAATGTGATAACATGTATCTGTTCATTAACACTCAACATTTTGTTGCACTCTTTGAATAACTATTTAAGTACAATTGTTTTGATTTTACCAGTACTTTTATTGGCAGTTTTTTTTTTTATAATAAATTCATAACACAGGGCTCGACACTCACACTGGCCCGCTGGCCCGGGGCCAGTGAAATTGCACTTTGGGCCAGCAAAAATGTATAAAAGTAATGTTTTGGTGGCCCGATCGGGCAAGCAGATTTTCAACCTGACATTGAAAAAATAAGAACAATCTTGTTTTCTTCTATGTCATGCTTCATCTATAATCAAAGGGAATAAGAAAGAGTGATATATTGAATAGTAAAATGTTTACTCGTTAAATAACATTGTTGGGGCCAGTAATTTTTCTTTCAGGCCACCAGAATAGGGGAATAAGTTATTTTACTGGCCCGATCAGGCCACTGAAAAAAAAGTTGAGTGTGTAGCCCTGCATAACATATTTACATTAATAAAACAAATTAACAATACATACATGTTAATCTTGAACTTTATTTTTTGTTACTTCATGTAAATTATAATCATTATTGACGGTTTTGAAATCCTTTGTTAAATAAGCAGAACAAATGAGAGAAGCATTGTGTTTACATTTGTCTGTTGTAAAGCATAGTGCCTGCTGTGTGATTTGCTCCTGCGTATAAGTGCGAAGAGAATATACTCGGATTTGACATTTGTGTTATTTGCAGTAGTTCTTGCAAGTTGGTTAAATTTCATTGCGTATGCGATTTTTTCAGTTTTCACCATGAATTGTCTTTGTTGAAACCAGGCGATTGCTATCGACACCTTTCAATCAGGTGCGACCATTGGGTTTTGTTGGCGACTTGGGTTTCAGATGATTGTTATCAGGTACAGTTCACTTAACGTAACTTTAGTAACCAAAACCTGCACCATTACCATGATTACGGTACAAAGTAATAGTTATAACTTCACCATGCTCGAAAAGTATACACAATTACAAACGACTAAGTAAAACCCCTGTTATCACTCAAAAATAGCAGTTACAACTCAAGATGGCGCTATTTAAAACAAATCATTGGTTTAAGCCTTTTTTCATACAAAATTGTGCATTTAATGTTTGTTAAAATAATGATTCAATAGAGATATCATCAACAACGTTTTTTTTTCAAAGTACATGTAGTCTTTGAGCATTTTTTGAAATTTTTCTAAAAAGTCTAAATATTGCCCGGTGATTGCTGGGGAAAAAGATTTTGAATAAAAATATATTCATGGATATTTCAGCCGTTTCTGAATTGATTTTGATCAAATAAATTTGTTTCCGTCATTAAAATTGTATGTTCTTTCAAATTTGACAGTCAGTTTTTTATTATCTCACAAAAAAATATCGGAGGGCACTTCGGGAAATACCAATACTCGCCACTACCTTTAAGTCAATAATTTAGCTTGTTTTTTTTAATCAATCTTTTTAATGAAAATCTATATGGAATAATTCTACCAGTTCTTTAGAAATCAAGAAATAACTAAATATAGTTTTTTGTGTTTTAAAACTTTTTTTTCAAACAAACTGAAAATATGAATAACAAATCACTTTTAAAGGGATCTAGTAACTTTGTTGACATGTGCGAAAAGTGATGAGTGGCTGATACAATGTATATTGTTTTTATCCGGTATGTCCACTGGGTGTTGTGTGAAAATTTCAAGTTAAATGGACTTTAAATGGCTGAGTAATGAGCAAAAATGCAAAGTGAAATTCACTAACTCATTGCACTAGCTTTGTACACAGTTCTGACGATCCGTTGGATAATTTGACATCTGAAAACTTCAATCGTAAATATCTTTTTAACAAAAGGGAAATTTGAAAAACCGAAACCTATCCCATGCTTTTTTGGTCAATTGATAGGAATATAACAAGGTATGAGGGAACCGCTAAAATTTCAATTGGATTTTGTGGATTTGGACAATGTTACTAAGTCCCTTTAAAGATTTTCTGTCCATGCAACGTAAACATTGTATACTCTGTCTCTCATATATTGTGGAAGAGCATGGTTCGAGGTAGTCTGAAGAATCAGGCCAATGTCTTGAGGGTTCTTTCACGAGTGTTATCTTTTCACCTGTCTCGACATAGTCTGAACTCTTCGCTATTCATTTGTGTGACAAAGCAACTTCACCAGAAAGACATCTCCTAAATTGAAATGCAAACTGGAGTTTTAAATGTTTTTCCGCAATTTGCGACGTTATCCCAGAAATCGTGATCGTCGGTTGAAGTCGTGTGCGAGAAGGACGATTGAAGATGATCATCCAGGTGGCAGCCTGCAGTGTAATACTATGCAGACCGGAGGTTTTGTCTCTCAAGATGCATCTTTCAATGGTCTTTTACAAAGAAGTTGCATAAAGTGCTAGACTTCTTGATCAGTAGTTCGCTGAAGCACCTTCTGTGCAGGTATGCGTGTCAGATGCTGTGCCAGATTCCGATGTCCACCAAGCCTGTGGAGAAGTATGGAATTGCAGTGCCCAGCGCGGTTAGTCTGAAGCTACGAAGTGCTGTCTAAACGAATGTCGTCATTCTTTTCAGCAAGGCTTTCACTGTATGACTTGTGTTTCATGATAGGATGAGCATATCTGCAAAAAGAAATAAAGAAGAATAAATTTGTGTTTTAGTTGAGTCCAGATTGAGCTCTATTGGATTACATATTATAAAATAGAACAATAGATTATCATAAGGATGACAAACCCCAACCTTGACAGTACAAACCTATCAATTTGGAGAAGAGGTTGGGGGGGGGGGGGGGGGTGGGAGGGGGGCATTTAGAATTTAAGGTTATTTGTTTATTCATGTATTGTCTCTTAGAAGACGCGCCCACGACTCGGTATGCATAACTGAAAGAACCCATGTTCAATGCAATTTGTATAGCGCATCGATTCTATTAGTCATGCATGCCCAGTCGTGGTCACGTCTTTGAAGAGAGAAGAGAATGCCCCTTTTTAAAAAATTTTTGTTGTACTTTTTTTGTGGCATACATGTAAAAAAACAATTATTCAAATAAACCCCTTGACTACACAAACCAGGTGGGTTGTGTACAAAGTCTGTATACCATTTTCCTGCAGGTAGATGTCAATATTTCAGAATCTTGTAGGGAACAGTTTAAATCATTACAATAGATTTGTCTGTAAGAAATATGCGACCATACAGACATAACAATTGACAGGACAGGAATAATTTGTATACTTCTTGCCATTTGTGTTGTAACATGACTTGCGAGCTCATCCTAGAATGAACATCATTAATTTGTAACGTTCAAAGTTTCAAATTATCTACATTTTCAATACTCACATAATGATATTGCTGGCTCACATCAATCTGGCAGCTTTCTGACGTGCAAGAAACTGAGGTAAGCCTGTAGACTTGCAGGCGGGGTGAGGAAAGCACATAGGCGACATAGCATCTTGAAAGGTTGCTTTATGCATGCAGGCCCAACATTCAAGCTGTGGAACATTACTGCAAAATTAAAAAAAATAAAGGAGAAACAATAAAAATTATGCTTTGAGGCCATAAAAGAAATGACTGGAGCCCATGGTACGGAATTACAAAGCAGCTAATTATTAGATGTCACCCATGTCAACCCTCCGTGGGGGTGAACGGCATAAATTGATCAGGTAGTCGTAGAAAATTTTCAAAGCCGAGACCAAGTACTGTCAACGAAACCAGGACCGGTCTAGACTTTTCGAGGCCGCAATCAGGACCAGTTGAAAATTTAATGTGACCGAGACCAAAGCCATTGGTTGAGAAATAATAATCCTGTAAGGGGGGGGGGGGGGGGGGGAAGTCGTAGAAAAATTTTGAGACCGAGACCAGAACCGATCTAGACTTTTCGAGGCTTTAATAATAAATATCAGTCATAATAATACTCATGGACATGAAAGTTTGTTGGTACATTTATATTTAATTATGAATTAGAGAACAAAATAAATGGAAAACAAATATGAATAAAAGAAAAAAATAATGGACAAAACGAATAATAAGAAGACTTATATTTGTAATTGATCGATCACATGTTATGATCGTTCGTGATCGATCACAATTGGCTATACAATCGTTTACCAATAACTACTTATCGTCGTATCGGATGTCGGCGTCGATGTCGTGAGTTTACGTCTCCGGATTGCTTTGAAATTTTCGTCACTTGTCAGTTGTCAATCATTATTATACTATCAATTGATACGAATTTCAACTGAATCAGACGAATACTTCTGAAATGCCAGAGGCGTGTGCAATTGTATACCTTTATCAATGTATTGATAGGGCTACAAATTTCGCGGAAAGTACGAAAATGTTGTTTTTTTAGTCGAAGTCAACTGATTTTCTGTAAGTAACTTTTGCTGGTCACTTGCAGTGTTCTTGGATCGCACCGCCGACGGGATCAGTAGCGTCTATCGCTAGAATGCTGACAGTGAAAATGACAATAATAATGTCAAAGAGGCCATGAAAGCGTTGATTTGTCGATCTACTTGTTGGAATGCACGAATCCACATATGAGTTGGCTAAACTTCATTTGCACAATAATAGATGTTACTGCCCCCAAATTATGCATTTTATGTGCATGATACATGTAATTGTGCTTAAAATGATACATATGATACGGTACTTACCACCGATGAGTGCACAAATATGTGATACAACTTTGGGGTGGATAAAAATGATGATTTTCGCTCCATTCCGCATCAAAATGAGTAATTTATGCACCTCCTGGACTTCTCTCCATGTTGTATCGCGACTTCTGAACGATCGATGACCGTACGACCACTAAACGCGCGCGTAAGATCTGTTGTATCGTGACTTCTGAACGATCGATGACTATACGACCACTTAACGCACTCTAGGGCCATTCCCGTATATATACGCAACGTTATTTTAACGTGTGGGACTGGGGAATAAAATTTAATTCCAAATCTCTCACATCTTTCATTCTCACTCGCTAAATAATTCCAAATCTCTCACATCTTTCATTCTCACTCGCTCAAAGTAGTAGATGGAATAGTACATGAGCATGAGCCTCTTGACTCGTTAAGCTTGCAGGGGTGCACTAAACGCGCGCGTCAGATCTGCCGTCTATTTGGCGGGCGACGTACTTGAATAGAGACCGAAGCGCGATCATCGATCGTTCAGCAGTTGTGATACAACACGGAGAGAAATCGAGGTGCATAAATCACTCATTTTGATGCGGAATGGAGCGAAAAATCATCATTTGCACTCATCGGTGGAGTGGACCATGTACTTTGTAGATGTGATCGGTGGTAAGTACCGTTTCATAATACATATCATTTTAAGCACAATTATCGTGCACATAAAATGTATTGTACTATAGTATACAGAATCGCATTGCCGTAGACGCACGCCTGCGTTGCGATGTACACTAGCGAATGGGAAACTGTATGGCCAAGTATGCCCAAGTATGCCCAAAAGTCACACTGCCGTATAGCAGTAGTGACTTCACTAACCCCCGTTTTTTTTTGTAGGACTGTATATGACGTTAAATTAATCACTGTGTGTTTTTTTATTTTCTCACCTAACTTTGCAGATCGTGCTAGATGACAGGTTTAAAATCCTCCATTTGGAGGCGTCACGTTGCCCCTAGCTAAATTGAAATGGGCTACAATTTTTTTCGTTGGTCCTGAACTGCACGTCAATCCAGCATCACCGCACACGTAATAATGGCGTTCACCGTGTAGCTAGCGCAAATTGTATTACGTCATCAATCATACGAACTTGTTTTGGTCGGAAGCAAGGCTCATCATCAACTGTTAAAACTGCAAAGTAAAAATGTATAATTTAATTTAATGTGTGTACGTTTTTTCATAAAAAATAAATATATTCCATCGTATTTTATTTAATTCTATTCAAAAATCAGTCGTTACAATTTTTAAATCCATATTCTTTAAAAGTTTGAAAAACAACAATTCGCAAGCAAAATACGGTAGTTTCATCTCAAGCGCACTCAGTGGCACACACTTTATTTCCGATTTGACAGGCATACAATAATGTGCGTAAGTAATTTACAACGTATCAATTCATGGCTGGACGAAGACTACCTAACGAAAGGTCATTTCAGCAACACACTTTTCACGGTACTTCCGTCGCAAGCGTGTGCGATGATCAGCGCTCGACGCGACTGCATGGCAAATGAACGTGAAATATTGGCTGATTCATAGCAAGAAAAGTGGGTAAGTATCAAAAACACATCTTTCAATGATTTAATTTCACCTTATAGATTACAAATGTCATGTCATTAGTGGAATGAATGAACGGGGAGAAACCCTACCTTACGTTTTGATGTAGGTGGGGATGTGGGTACCTGTATAGGTACCCACATGTAATGGGGATGCGTAGACGAGTGTTATTTTTTTCGCTTTTGAGTTTACTTTTTATTAATGCTACAGAACACATACTGGAAAATAAAATCTTGTTTGTTTATCTGATCAGAGTTGGTAATTATTATCAAATGATATGAATTGTGGATCACATTAACAACAGCCTTTTTAATCGCTTGTAAACGTCCAAAGCCTATTATTGGCAAAGTCAAATCGGTGAGTGTCTCCTTCTACCAACACTGTACACAATACGTAACATGTGGGACTGTGATATTAGTTTAATGGGGAATTATAATCGTGCAGACAAGTTCGTGTAAATCACTTACCCATGATTATTGGAAAATCCGATCACCATCGTCACTACTGAAATGGCCGTCTTTTATATAACAGCAAACGATCGACATATTTATTTCACCAGAATATCAACAAATTATGATATTTCGGCCTGTAGCATCGACTGTTCGCGTGCTACCGTCGAGAATCTCACAACAATGTCTTATCGATCGTAGGTCCGAAAAATCAGCCACGAACTCGAGTCTTGCCTAAGCGTAACCGCTGTAATGTAAAAGCGCCCTACAGAAAGAGATGGATTTTTCTGTCTAGCTGTCGCCCCATACCCACCGATCTTTTTATTTTCCTATATAATTTCGGTGCCCATACCTCGGGGTGCATTGTGGGAACGAAATCAGAATGATTAAGATTATTATAACGCAAAACTCGCAAATAATTAATTAAAATCCACAATTATAATTTAACCGTATAATTTGATCGTTTCTTGGTTTATTATTGTTTTTTGTTGTGACGTGCGTACTCTCGCTGGGAAGAAAAGTGCCAAACGGCAATACAAGTTGGTGATGAAGCCTAAAGATGGCAGCCCTCGTAGACGGTTGGGCAATTTTATATATATAGATGTGAGAAAAAGGTATAAGGTGCTGAATGCTACATTTGACAGCAAGCTCTTGTCATGCCCTAGACAGGACTAAACATGACTACAGGGTGTCTAAAAAAAATTAAAAGAAAGAAAAAAAAGTGCGTCTTATACACGGAGATTTACGGTAACTGTGGGTAAACGCTTGCATGGCTGTTGCATGTAGCGTATATGTGTTGGCGATATCGATCAAGCACCTACATTTTTTGGTCTAAATTGCAAATATCTCAGTTAACTATAGGTGGTTTTTTGGCCCATTTTTTATAATTCCATGTTTAGTAAAAAGAACTTAAAATATATTATTTCACATGGTTGGTGATAAAAGCATACATTTAATTGTTTGTGTGTGGGGTCTTTCCTAATACTGCCATATATTGAATTCAATGGGTACCCATTGAAACTGAATTCAATGGGTACCCATTGGCATTGGTTTCAATGGGTACCCATTGATTTCAATTTGCCAAATTGTTTCATTGTCCATATATGCGGTAATATAGTCAATGGGAATCTCACCCTGGGTAAGTTCAACTTAGGATCTTTGTGAAACACCCCCCTGAAATGCCAACAAGAGCCCCTGTAATTTGCAGATTTTCTTTGTAAAATAATTTGCAGATTTCTAATTTGACATGCAAGTTTATGTTATGTCAAGGTATTGGGGGGGGGGGGGGGGATGTGCCTCCTGCACCCCCCCCCCCCCCCCTTCCCATAGCTACGCCATTGCAGGTTTGACTACACAAAGTATAAAGATGGCTGTTCCCACCCCTGTTGGTTGACTCTGACCATGCAGTTGAGATGAAATTTCAACAGAATTTTGTTTTTTTTCTTTTTTTTTGGAGTAAATCAAAGTTGTTATTTCATAGATATCAAATATTCAATTATACAGGGTGTCTCAGAAAGAATGCAACACCTACGATCTTTAATTTCATAAACACCATCGACTAAATGTCATAGTGTTTTGTTTGATTGGGTAGAACATTCTTTTTCCAACAAAAATATACCATGATCATTTATTTTGGGTAAGGCGTTTGGATTCTAGGGCCATTTTTCTGAGGCAATGTCGTTTTCTAAATTTGCTACTTTTCGTCTCCAGCGATGCTCTGAACACTGAGACATTCTCGCCCCACAGCCTCCCATAGAAATAGTTGTACAAAAGAACCACATGACTGCTCTCCCTTTGATAAGGAAGACAACGCGAGCCATACCGTTCGGGGTACTCGATTACGCAACATTGTCTTCCTTATCAAAGGGAGAGTAGTCATGCGATTCGTCTGTACAACTAATTCTATGGGAGGCCTTCGGGCGAAAATGCCTCAGTTTTCCGAGGATCGCTTGAGACGAAAAAGTAGCAAATTTAGGAAACGACATTGCCTCAGAAAAATGGCCCTAGGATCCAAACGCTTTACCCAAAATCAATGCTTATGGTATCATTTTGTTGGAAAAAGAATGTTCTACCCAATCAAATACAAAACAATGACATTTGATCGATGGTGTTGATGAAATTAAACGATCCTAGGTGTTGCATTCTTTCTGAGACACCCTGTATAACAGTTTTTATCTTTATTGGAGGCTAAATAACATGTTCATAGGTATAAATTATTTCTTATATTTGAAATGTGATGTGTAATGAGGAATTATTGTAATATATTGTATCAATTAAAAGTATTCTCAAAAGTAATAATTTTGGATTCAGTATGTTTTCATCTGTATATTTGAGTACCATCATGAGAAAATGACTGTTGACTGATTGATTGGTCAATTTGATTGATTGATTGATTGATTGATTGATTGATTGATTGATTGATTGATTGATTGATTGATTGATTGATTGATCACTGATTAATTGATTGATTATTATTAATACAAACCAATAGATTGAAAATGCATAACTAGTAAAAAAAAACTAAGAGCATCAACAAAAAGAACATATATACTGACAGACAAATATAGCGCAGTGTTGGATGCGCGCTACATGAACGAAAGCCTGATAATATGATTGTTGAATGTAAACTATAATGTTGAAATGCGATGAATTTGATTGCGTCGTGTTTTTACGTTTATATTTGTGCGCCGCGCTCGATCATATCAGGATCATGCGCTGCGCTGCATGATCAATCAATCAAAATGCAGCATTGTTGATATGGTTAACCATGGCGTCTTACAGTGAGAAGTTCGATGCTGCTGTCTCAGTCATCAAAAACCTACCGAAAAATGGTAAGAATGTGCATATTCGTGTATTTTGAAGAAGATAACAACTGTTGACTATTGCCTCTTGTAATTAAACTCTAAGATATAAAGATAGTATTGAAAACGTGACCTTTATATAGCGATTATAATTCAGTTATCGTCTCCATCTCGCAGTTATGATGTGCGGAGGGGTGAAGCAATCTTCGCCAGGTCTGTCGGGGACGATATTTGTGAAGGCCCCGCTCGAATGCGCATTGTATGGGGGACGAATGGGTTACCGACGAATTGATGGATGTATGTGGAAAAGTGGTGGTAGAATGTACCTCGATCGAAGATGGATTCATTTTTTAGGAGATAAGAACATTGTAGAGGAGAAGAAAGACGAGATTGATAATAAAACAAGAAAGAAAGACAAATTAAAGTCTTTAAAAGACAAAAAGTTGATTGTGTATAGCTTGAGCATGTTGAGTTGTATTTGCAGCTGCCATGCCCATGTATGGCATTGCCATATTGGCATTCTCATTGAATTCATTGATTTGTGAGAAAAAGTGAAAATGAGAGAACAAAAATATGGAGAAATGATGACATAAACGGTACCCCGGGGTACCAGACGAAAATCCGCCATTTTGTTTAATTATTTATTTAAAGGACAATGAAATCCAGACGAATTGTTGTGTGCACTATAAGACACTAAATATAATGAATAGTCCCTGAAAATTTGAGCACAATCGGTCAAGAAATAAGAAAACTATCGCTCTTTGAAAAGAGCCATGTATTTCTTCGAGTGACTCAAATTGGCAACGCACTCTGGCAAAGTTGTGGACAACTCCCCATACATTTTGTACACAAAATTTCAATTTTGTTCAATTTTCTCCAAATTTATGTTTACCCTTCGTTCGAGTTCAACATATGTTTTGTAGAATGTTTTTTTACATAACATGAAATAATGAAAAAATGTGACTATGAAGAAAACATTAAAAATGGGAATTTTTGTGTACAAAACATATGGGGAGTTGTCCACACACTTATCAGAGTGCATTGCCAATTTGAGTTCCCCATAGGAATAAATGGACATCTTCAAAGAGCCGTAGTTTTCTTGTTTCTTGCCCGATTATGCTCTAACTTTCAGAGATTATTCCTCTTAATCTCCTCAAGACTATGAAAGCAACATTTTGCTTGGGTTTCATTGCCCTTTAATTTTTAGAGCTGTACTGTGGGTATAGCGTGCATACAATCGCGCGCTGCACTGCATGCACAACGCAATAGCTGCGGTACGGTTGGATGCAAGATGGCGCTACACAACGCGGTACCCCGGGGTACAACGGTACCCCGGGGTACTGCTTGTGTCATCAAATGCAAAGGATGACTGAAAGCCTGAGTTTGACAGTGCAGTGAAGGTGGAAATTGTGATAGAATCAGCTCAGAATAGAAAGAGAAAAATATCAGACATTTCAAGGGCTGAACGTAAAGTGAAACTACAGCTGCAGAAAGATGACAAAATGAAAGGGGAATTCCAGGCCAGATTTAAGTTAAAGTTTTGTCATTATGAAGAGAAGAGTCCAGTCTGTCTAATGTATTACTCTAACACAACAGAATGAGAGGATTCACCAGTGAAAATTTGAGAAGGAATCGGACGAGGAACGAGAGATAATGCATTTTTTAACATCATGTAGAGTCTAGTCGTAGTCATAGAAATTAACCATTTTAAAAAACCTGCTGCAGACTGTTTCAATATTAGTTCTTGCGGCGGTGTTAAGTAGAATCGCGATAGGTTCGGGAGAAAGAAAGAGTCTCTGCACTCCAGTATCAATAGGTCTAGATGGGAGAAGCATTTATTCAAGTCATGTGACCGATGATGTCATAAACACATGTAGTTACAATAATGAATATTCATGAGCATGTAATTCAATCCATATTGAAACATCCTCTTTTGTTTGTTTTGAAGTCCTCTATCTATAAATCTTCAACAATTCTCCAATAAGTGATTACATTTCTATTCACTAAATTGTACCTGTGTTAGATTATTAAATGAAGCACATTGATAATGTTTCAAAGTTACTGTTCTTGTGAATGTTAAGCCATATTGAGTGTCTATTAAAATCATTAATATATCAAATCACAACAAATGTATGTAATGTAACCTTATTCTGCCTTCCATAGACTCATTTTCTGTTTAAAAAAAACTTTACGTATTAATAAAAAACTTTAAATGTGTAATATCATATTTTATGAATTTCTCTCGATCATTTGCAGGCCCCTTCCAGCCTTCGTATGACATGATGAAGCGTTTCTATGGTCTGTACAAGCAAGCCACAGAGGGTCCATGCAGGCAAGCCAAACCCGCCTTCTGGAATGTGGTGCAGACACAAAAATGGTACATGGACAATTATTTTGATTTTGTTTTTCTTTCAATATGTTTCATAAATTAAATTTGTTAATGATTGTGCAAAATATTTATGTATTGAAGACTAACCATCCACTAGGATTAAAAATGCAAGCTAAACCTGTCTTCTGGATTGTGGTGCAGACACACAAATGGTACATGGACAATTATTTCTGTAAATGTTTTGTTGTTTTACATTATGTTTTATAAATTAAATTGTTCATGATTGTGCAAAATATTTATGTCTTGAAGACTAACCATTTAGGTTTAAAAATGCAAGCCAAACCCGCTTCTGGAATGTGGTGCAGACACAAAAATGGTACTTGGACAATTATTTATGTTATGTTTTGTTTAAATTACAATATGTTTCATAAATTAGATTTGTTTATGATTATGCAAAAAATATTTATATCTTCAAGACTAACCATCCACTAGGATTAAAAATGCAAGCCAAACCAGCATTGGATCTTGGATTGGATTCCTCCGGAACATTCCACTAGGGAATTTTAACTGGAGGTGTGGCTTTGAGTGGTCATTACTTTTGGCTTGTGGGCTTTAAAAAAGTTAACAGCTCTGCTTTAAATGCAGAGGTAGTTTTTACAGAAATTACCACATTCTGGAATGTGGTGTATGAGCAATTATTTCTCCTTCTCTTATTCAATATGTTTTGTTTTTAATGTTTAATTGATGTTATTGTTTTCTTTGTAATTGATTAATTTTGCATTATCTTTTAAGTTGTATTTTACTGTATGGGGCGCTTTTTATACAAGCTTATAGCTTTCTAAAGTGATCCCCAGTACACATTTTACACTGTATTATATCTTGTATTTTAAATTGTGAATAAACTGAATTGAATTGAAATTGAATATGTTACATACATTTCAAATTGTTCATGATTGAGCAAAATATTAAAGATATGCTTGGGTAATGTTCGAGGTTTGTACATTTGCAAATAAACATGCTATATACAGCCTCAATTATTTCTCTTTACATTTTTATGTTGTTTCAATATGTTTCATAAATTTAGATTCAATTGCAGATTGTGCAAAATATACATGTTTGTTTAAAAGATCAACCGTTTATGATTTTAAAATACATTATAATCATACTCTGTAATCTACTACCATCCATGTTTGTTATTCCTATTTCTTCATTGCTCTATTAATATGTTGGGGGTGTGTCTGGGCTTTATCTCTCTAATTTCAACCTATTTTATCTAGACCTGTACTTGTCTAATTTCTTTTATCACATGGTTTATTGGTTTAATGCTGTTGAGTGTTGATAACTTTATATACTATAGCAGGGCTCCACACTCACCTTTTTAGTCAGTGGCCCGGTCGGGCCAGTGAAATAGTTTCTTCCCCTATTCTGGTGGCCCGAAAGAAAATTTACTGGCCCCAAAATTGTATTTCATGAGTAAGCTTTTTACTATTCAAAATATCACTCTTTCCTAATATCAAACCTATGATTACAGATGAAGCATGACATAAAAGAAAATAAGATTTTTTCAGTTTGTCAATGTCGGGTTGCAAATCTGCTTGCCCGATGGGGCCACCAAAATATGACTTTTATACATTTTGCTGGCCCCAAGTGCAATTTCACTGGCCCCGGGCCAGCGGGCCAGTGCGAGTGTCGAGCCGTACTGTGTAAAAATGTAGTATGTAAAATTATGTATTGGAGACTACTTTCCAAGCTCCCCTACATGAAAATAGCAATCTTATTGCGTGAAACTCTATGTAAATTTTGCGGGGGCTGTTGTTATTATTTTTGTTGCATTTCAGGAGCTAAATCACACTGACTAAGCACCAGGTATATATATATATTTTTTTTACAGAGTTTAAGATATTAGTGTGTTATCAAAATGTCAACAAACTGTTGACTAACTATCGTACACTGAGTGACTAAGGGATCAGGTACCTTGGACTTTAGACCTGGAAACTTGGTAAATCTGGGATCAGGGCAATTTGTGCAACATGGTCTATAAATGCAGCATGCAGCTAACCCCTCAACTTGCAGGGGTGTTTTTTATGTATGTTCATGAAACATGTTCAAAGGTTGATAGTACTAAGTTTTAACCCTAAAGGGGCTGGGGTGGGGGCGGAGGCAGATTCCGCCCCCCCTCGAGGTTTCACTATATATACTGTATAATATGCTTTTGTTACTTTATTTTCAATGCCAGGCAAGCTTGGTCCTCATTGGGGGATATGCCGAGTGATGAGGCCAAGTGATTCTATAAACAATGTCGGGCAAGCCAGACATTTGTCTGACCTAACAGTGTCTTTATGTACATAAAGATATAAATATTTATAAATAAATCAATAAATGTTTCACTCTTTGCTTCCGTTATTGTATTTTCAATGCCAGGTAAGCTAGAAATATGCGACCAAACTGTGTCTTTAGGGACACATAAATAATCATGGATAAATGTAAATTAATAAATGTTTCATTTATATGCTTCTGTTACTTTATTTTCAATGTCAGGCAAGCTTGGTCGTCACTGGGGGATATGCCGAGTGAGGAGGCCAAAGAACTCTATGTGGAAGAGCTTCTCAAGGTAAGCATTATTAAATTAAATAACAGTTTGCTTAGATCAAACTTTGATGCATATTTGTACTGAATCAATAAATAGTCAAGTATATGCTGTAGTGAAACGGTTTTGGGGGAAATGGTTCTAAAACCATCATTGGTTTACTCCTCTGTCTGGAATTGTTCCCTTTCAAATGACGGAAACTTGCATCCAGGTGCATTTTCTGAGTTTTCCGCACTTTCAGGTGTTATTTCTTTTACATTTTTGTAGAAATCTGGCCGTTCTGATGTAATTTTATCCATCAAATCTAGGTGATATCGAAACAAAATATACACTAGTAAACCTCATTATAACTGATCAATATTCTTGGGACATCTTATACTTATTCCCGGCACCGATGTGTAACCCAAACCGTGAAATGGAAGGTGGTAACCATCCAAACTTTGGGTTACCTTACGGATAACCGTTTCACTTCAGCACTACTTTAGACATTGATTGTTCTGAGCACAATTATATATAATATATGTCTGATAATTCTTTCATGTTCTGTTGTCATTTGTTTGGTGTATAGATTAACTTTCAGAATAATTTGATATTGTATTCCTATTCCTTTTTCTTTTGAGTTTTAGTGCATGTCATGTGAACTTGGTATATATTAAGTGTCGCCATTTGTTCCTTGTGTTGTTGTTTTTTGTTTGATATGTAGACTATCTTGGCAAACTCCAATGCACGGGACATCCCTCATATGTATCAAGTGAGTGTATTCAATGCTCTAGGCTATAGATATGGGGTTAGAATTGATTCTCATAATATTAATCTCATTGCACACTTTCCTTCACATTTTATTATATTCAAAATTCAATTACACATTCTATTTTGCATGTTTATTTTGTTTTGTTTTCCTGAATATATCGCACTATCCGTTGTTGTTTGGTAAATTTGTTGGCTTTCAAATTTGTTTATCTATCAAAGCAACTTTTGTAAAGTCCAGTGCAAAAGAGCACAATTCTGTACTCATGTATATGCTGACTGCCACCCTGCCCATAAGCTTCTGCTATAATCTCTAGAGGATATGCCTATGATTAATATCCCTTGTATTTATGATAGATATGTTAATTGGTTGGTTCAGACCTTTGCTTTGGAATTTTGGGCTTTGTGAAATTAACCCCTTCTCCTTGTGGCCTAGTCGGGGGTAAGTGAAATTTATTTCAATGTTAGTGTCCCAAAACATGGATATGGTGGCCCCAAACATTGAAACAAATAATTAAAAAAACCTTTTACATTGTATATATGATTATTTGGGCAAGTTCTTTAAAGGGATCTAGTAACTTTGTTGACATGTGCAAAAAGTGATGAATGGTTGATGCAATGTATATTGTTGTTATCTCATATGTCCACAGGGTATTGTGTGAACATTTCAAGTCAAATGGACATTGTATGGCCAAGTAATGAGCGATAATGCAAAGTGATATTCAGTAACTCACTGCACTCACTTTGTACACAGAAGAAAAACTCGCCTGGAGTTTTTCTTATCTGAATACTTCAATCATACATATCTTTGTAACGAAAGGGAAATTTGAAAAACCGAAACCTGTCCTGTGATTTTATTGTTAATACGAATACAACAAGGTATAAGAGAACCGCTAGAATTAGAATTTTATTTTGAGGATTTGGACAATGTTACTAAGTCCCTTTAAATCAATATGAAAGGTTAGTGGCTGGAAGTTTATTTTTGGTAGCCCTGGGCCAGTGAGGCAGTGCTAATTTCAAGCCCTGGTTAATGTTTTTTTTAATGTTTTTTAAAATTTGATTTGATCAGATCATCGAAACGATGCCTCAGACTGAAGATGTGATGACCTTTCTGAAGGTGATGGGGCCTTTCTTTGAGATGGTGATGGAGAATGAGGAGCGGGTCGTGACCTCTGTGGAAAAGGTCAATGGCCTTATGAACGGAGGGGTCAAGATGATTGAGAACGGGGTCAATGCTAGAGGTGAGACTTGGGAACTTGTCACTGATTAACTCAAATGTGGTCAACAAATGGTTCTCTGTATTAAACTTGTCTAAACAATAATTTCATCTTTACTTAAATTTATAACAGCTTTTGTTTTTTGGGCCACACATTGAAATTATAATTTGATGTACATAATTTAATTTCTCTTTGTATCAAACAATTTCAGGATTGCAGTGTTAATGGGATGCAAACAGATATCTAGAAGAATAGGTACCACATTGACATTCTGACATTCTCTACCAAAGCGCCCACGACTTGGCATGCACGACTAAAATAACTGATGCTCTATGCAATTTGTATAGAGCATTGGTTCTTTTAGTCATGCATGCCAAGTCATGGGTACACTTTAGTAGAGAATGCCGACGTTCCAATGCCTATAGTGCAGACTTGCACCCATAAAGTTGCGATATCTATGACATCCAAAGAATTAATTGAGAATTGAGTTATGCAAATGAGAATTAAGAAGTTATTAGCAGAAATTAGCAGATTGGTGTGCACCATGATATTTTCAGAAATGGTATGTTGACGGTCATGTGGAGGATGAGTTCCAGATGAACATGGGCATTGAAATATTAGGATGTAAAACTGAATGTACAGTGGATCCTTTTTATAATGAGCTCTTATAAAGAGGTACCTGAAAATACTTAGGTAATTTCACAGGTCCGGGTTCTATGTTTTTTGTCTTGTTATAATGAGGTTTTGCTGTATAAGGAAGCAACAAAACAAACAGAATACAAGAAACAGAGTGACAAATGAATTGATTTTCCTTCCTTTCTTTATTTTTGATTGATAAAACACAGGCGATAATCCCAAAGTGCTCACAAATGGAGCGCACCACGATATCCTGGGAAATGGGGTGTCAAACGGCCACATGGAAAATGGGTTCCACACGAATGGAGGGTTTGATGGATTGCCTAACGGAGAAGGATTGAAGGATGGACAAGAAAGATGGAATGATGAGGGAGAAGAATCGAGAGAGGAGGAAGGAGCAAGGAGTAATCAGACGGAGAGGCCGGGAGGACAGAAGGAATATGTGCTTGTGCAATCATCTCATCAGGGGGATGGTAAATTATTTCACATTATTTACTAATTCGCAGGCTCAAACGGAAATAAATACTTTCCTATTTAACCTGCCGTGTGTTAGAACTATGTTAGTACACATATAATCTTTATTACCTTTTGGGGAGCACCGAACTTCAGCGACGAGCACTAGACGGCCGTAGCATGTCTTTGTATGGCATGTCATGTTGCATACCGGAGGACTTACCAGAGTCCAGGTAGGCATCAGGGGAAGTAACCCCTGTCAAGACCTGTGTTCTAATCAAGAAAACTATGTTATTATTATGACATGCGATCAACTATGTGTGTACACACCTTATATCGATCATACCATGATTATTCGTTAATGAGTATCATGCCACCTCATGCACCGCATCACCGGCGTCACGCTCCAAGTGAACAAATGCATAATAAAATAAACAAATCGAATTCATGAATCATGTCAGTGATGTCCAATTTATTACAAAAGTAAATGCGTGCCGAAGAATGACACCGTAAAGCAAAACAAGACAACGTCAATACATTAACAATGTATTGAAGAACATATAAGTTATGTCTATCAATCCCAATTGACAGAACTGAACCATAACCTCCTCTTAACTCACCCATCACTATATCATGAATCATTAATAATACATTTAAAATGTATTAATTAATTTTTTTTTTTTTTTAAACGGCGTCTAGCTCGCTCATCGTAGAATAAGGTCAATGGCGTCTCACGCCCACGTACTCAACGTGTATAACTCCCGGGAGCGCTCAAGCATGAGCGCCTCCTCATTTACATACATTCCAACCCACTTTAGGGACCAATAGGAAATTATATTATTTACTAATTCGCAGGCTCAAACGGAAATAAATACTTTCCTATTTAACCTGCCGTGTGTTAGAACTATGTTAGTACACATATAATCTTTATTACCTTTTGGGGAGCACCGAACTTCAGCGACGAGCACTATACGCTCCTGCCTCCCCACGTCAAGTCGTTAAAGAACGGGAAGAACTGTGCGCAACATCAACTAAACAATACTGCCCTCTGAAACCTATACAAGGCTTCACAGTAATAAGTCACATTTATCAATTTAATTCAAACAATGCATATTCTCTGCCTCTACACAGGAACCAAATCTAAATAAACTACCCATTTTCAAAGCTGTTCTACAACTATCTCATTGAACCCACCAACGCCCATATCCAAACATACGCCTTTACTATAAAAGGGGACCATCACAACACATTGAGTGAGAATATTCATCTATCCATATTCTCTTTTCCTACAAATCTGCATGGATTCAAATTTCGTTCTCGGGGTCCCTCAAACATAACACCCCACAAATAATCGGCCCTAAAAGGGCAAAACATGCAATATAACAAACGAAACGTCCTTCAACAGAGGCTCCTTAGCCTATAAGGAAAGTCAATATTACTAACATATGACTACTGTATATAAAGCCTCTAACCGTGCCTAAACATCACCGATCCATCGCGTCCCAAGTAAAAACGACAATGTCATTCGAGGGACTCCCTGCCATACATGTCCCTTAATGAATCAGAAACCCACCTCCCGTGTCTCTTAAACAGACGGTCCGGGACACCGATCTCTGCTGCCGCTGTCGCGCCCCGGCGCTCAGGCTATGCAGCCTTAACAACTTAGAATCTCCCCTATCGCCTCTAGGGTTTCCTCAAAAATGTCTCTACATCTCGAGTACGACAATTTACCCTTCCTCAATTTATACGATTGTACCGACTTACAAAAAGAAAGGGGTCTAAAAACAAATTCTTCCGAGGACATATCACCAATGCCTGCACTGCTCAAATACCTGTTGAGCATACGGACTGGGCAGGTAACCTTCCCTGTGGAAGCTATGACCACCCATGCCCCTTCTCTGAACTGATCCGTCTTACTCCTTTCAAGAAATATCTTCATATGGGATGAACAAACTTCAACGTCCATGAGCTTAATGTTAATCTTTTCATAAAACCTAAGGAATCCTGCGTACGCGACCAAAAACATAGAGCATGTTCTCAAATCCTTCATACTGTCAGTATTAAGACGTGTCACCATTCTCCAAAGTATATCCGGCATAACCGATTCCTTCCTCACTACCGGACGTGCCAAAATCCTCTTCATCCCGTCCGACAACAATCTCAAAAACTACGACTAACACGGATTCCTGTCACCCAGAAAACGGTTAAAACAATCAAAATACCATTTCAACGCAAAAAACGCAGTCTCCATTCTGCTATATGGCGCATGTGCCTTCGCTGAACATAAATATCATGTACCTTGCCATCTCTTCCGGGCTATCCATGGACTGTGACCCTCTGGGTCTGTCACACCATTTCCTCCAGACATCGACTGCCCCCTGTGCGTCTTCACTCTACTTCCCGCCCTTGATGCATCCAGCACCCTCTGCAGCGAAGCTTCAAACTGGACAGTATAATGCAGGGAAACAAGCATATGAAAACCAACCTCCTGTGAGGAAGTAAAACCACTTCTGTCGTACCACAAGACCAGTGTGCAGGTATCACATTCTGAAGCTCCAGTGAGCATAGAATCTCTCAGGCAGGACAACCGCAAACTTCTCAAAGTTTCAATGCCAGTGCATTTGATTCAATATACCATGCCCTCCACAGTGATACAGTCTCCGTCCAAGTCATGTCATGCATAATAACACCCTCACCAGCGTATAAAACAATAACAATGTTTACCATCAATCCGCATGATGACCGGCCTATCTAGAGCCCAACCTAACGCAAAGAACCCCACTCTTATACCGGTCCGAACCAAAAACAGAGCTTCTCTTCCGCCCCTGTACCAAAATATAGATAGAGTCTAAAAACATCACACGTTTAACCATGCAAAATGGGGTCGACGGCCATATGCCGGGACCACCAAAGTAGCAACAGCGCTACAAGCTTAAACATGTTTAACAGCCTGCCCAACCAATTCAACCCGAGGCACAAGACACTTATTGTGGCCTTCCCATGATGCCGAAAAAGCATCAACCAAAAATGTCTTCAAACAAAACACAAAAACTTAGAATTAAAGATTGGTAACCCGTATTACAATCGTCAGCAAACCTATCCACCGTGTGCAGCCCCCACACCTAAAAAATGTCATCGAAACTCCCCAATCGACCTGTCTACTGAGACAGTCCGCCCTTACGCGGGATCCACTGAACGTGTAACTCAATATCCTGCCCCGCACAATAGTCAACTACCCCAATGCTCATATGCTGTAAATCTTCCTCGATCATACAACCCTATCTCAAAATAGCCTCTACCCCAGTGTTATCAGTGAGCACCTTGAATGTTTGGGCCTTCAGATCATGACCAAATGCCGTAATTGCCAGTGCAACGGCCTTCAATTCTCTCCAAGTGGAGCTTTACCTTGTTCCTCCTCGGACCAGGTATAACGGAACTCGATCCCTCCGCACTCTGCCGACCAGGCTCCGCACCCGACATGGTTGGCATCCGAAAAGACAAGCACCTGCGGCAAAGAGTATCGAAAAACATGTCTTAGATTCAACCTCTCAACGTTTTCTTTCCAGAAAAACAATTCCTTTATCACTCTGCCCCGGGGAGCCAAACTAAATCTCCTGTCCCAGTGGTCGCTCTCAGCAATAATCATGCTAGAGAACCGAGTTCTCAACTGAACCATGTGTCCCACGACAGGAGGAGTGATATTACCTTCCCCACAAAGCACTCTAATTTCCCGAGTGTATGACAGATCTATAATAATACTTTCAACACATGACATTATGTCCTCCACCCTACGCCGTCTTACCCTCAAAGCACCCTCCTTGGCATCCCAGGACAGACCCAAACACTCGATTTTCTGAGTGAGGGACCACACCGAATTCTCCACATTGGGGACCAATTCCGCAAGGAGCAAATCTGATTTTACCGACTTAGCAACCCGGTCACATTCCAAAAAGGAAGGCGCCCGAAACCAACCATCATCTAAGAACACTACCACAAAGGCATCTTGCTCCTCCAATGCTTGACCAACGGCCTCATCGTCTTAATACAAATATATGGGGCCGTCGACAGGCCAAATGGCAACACTCTAAAAGAAAAGTATCTAACATTGCCGTCGAATTCCCAACTAAGGCAAAGGTACTTCCAGTGCCCTTCAAAAATATCTATATAATGATAACCTGACTTAAAGTCAAACGAAACCATATAGTCTCCTTGCTGAAAATATTCCAGCGCTACTTCCCAATCCTCGAAGCATACTTTCTGTTTCCAAACATACTCATTTATATAGCGCAAACCCCAAATCAATCGCTTCTTACCAGAGCTTTAAACTAATACAGAGAGAGGGTTATCATACTCAAGTACACTAAAAAGCTCACTAACTAAAATCTTCTTTATTAAATCTAGCACAGCCTCGGTACCAAAGACTGGATTGTCTCTGGCTGACTTATTGTTCTTAAAAACCACCGGAGCCGGCGTAAACAAAAAGGGAATTCCATATCCCGAATCGATCACCCCCAATATTTCGTCTGGGACCCCAATCTCGCGCCAAAAGGCAATATTAGCCTTCATCCTGCCACGAACTATGGGTTCTGTTGGGCCTTGCTCGCACTCATAAAAATTAGACAAATCGAACTCGACTGCGTACCGTTCGTCCACACCTCCAGTGGCTCCGTGCGCTCCACTATCCCCGATGTGGTCCGTGGTTGTTATACATGCAGCGTAATGTAATCTCACAAATATATAAATTAGTAGTCTCCTGGCCAAATTTAAATAATCCTATATTAGTACAATTATATTCTTTCACATAATAGCGGAAAACGTAACACTATGCCTCATCATAATAATCTATAGGCCTACACCACGTCTGTCGGTCGCCACCCCCGGAAACGCCATACCAGTTCTGTCATGTGTAAAATACTTTGTAAGTTACACATGACACCGCACACTCCGTGGTGCCTTTGTTCTATACCGCTAGCGTCCGGTCGCAACCATTAACACATTAATTATCAACTGAATCAAGGTGAATTCGCCAACACCACTCGGACAATCAATTGCCCCACCGAGCGAAATTCTATATTCTGATTCTGTATGCTATACACAAACTGTATAGGTGGTGGAGCCGGTGGGAGACGCCCAGAACTCCAGGAACCGCTAACAAGAAAAAACAAAATCAAGGATCATAACATCAAAAGAGGGTATAAAATGTTGTTGCACGAACACCAAATATCACATATAACATTGAGTAAAAGTCCACATCAGGACTACCACTGTAGTAACATACCCTTGTGCAGGTGCACCTGGGGAAAGCAAGGCACATAACGGCCAATTAAGCCGAGCAAATCCACATGTCATACACACTTGCACGATCGACATAAATATCATGTTCCCACTATGGTCCTCATAAACCAGAAACATCATCCACACAACCAAAGGCGAAAAATGCAAGCTCTATCCTACCTTCATCCAAAGTGCTGCTAGAAGCTGGAGCCATCCTTGCCCTTGCCTCCAACGTTGGACTGGCAATTTCTGCGCCAGTGGCTCGGCTTGCCCTAAATCCTCGTCTAATTCCTTACCCTCCCTATATCAGAGACGCTCTCTACCGTAAAGTTAACAAAATGCAGATGCTCTCCAGCACCGCCCGCGTCAGTCGCCATGATAGAACAAACGACCAATATACACGGGAAAATCCATCAAACGAAGAACATCTTGCACTATATCAAAACAACGTGCAAATCGAAGTGCAGGTTTAAAAACGGCGCGCGATATTAAACGGCGTCTAGCTCGCTCATCGTAGAATAAGGTCAATGGCGTCTCACGCCCACGTACTCAACGTGTATAACTCCCGGGAGCGCTCAAGCATGAGCGCCTCCTCATTTACATACATTCCAACCCACTTTAGGGACCAATAGGAAATTATATTCATTGTATTCATTAGATTTTTTTTTTTTTTAACCATAGAAGATGATATGATTCTGTTATGTGTAATTTCCACTTTAATAATCAGGTAGGCTTCTACAAGGTATGTTTTATTCCATTAATAGGTGTTCCTGAATAAGAGGTGAACATTTCTTTTAGGAACATAAGAAAGGTTTGGTGAAATCCTACCCCTTAAAACAGGTGTATCCCTTTTAATGCTATATATGAAAAAGAGCAAAGAAAATGTTTTTTTCTTTGAATGTTAGAAAATAAAAACTTATGCAGATTAATGTATACACACATTCTTCATTCTTCATTCTTCAGCCCAAGTATTTTGTGGACCAAACATTGATTAATTGATTGATTGATCATCTCCAAGATTAGTGATCGTGAATCTCTTCAATGATTAACTTATTGATTGATTGATATATACAGGGTGGCCCACAAATAACGGAACGGGGTACTTGCCATACTAAAGACTCATGATGCCCACCATACTGCATCGAGTAACGATCAACCGTGCGCCATTGTGAGTGTGCGTTCAGCTGTGCATAGAGAAGAAGGGATACTAACAATGGCGCACGCATTGAACGTTACTAGTGGCTATGACGGGCATCATGTGTCTTCATTATAGCAAGCACCCCGTTCCGTTATTTCTGGGCCACCCTGTATATTCATTTGATTATATTCAGCTGAGATAATTCATCTCCAAGAGTCAACTGGAGGGGTTGGATGAGGATGCCCGGTGAGACAGAGTGCAGAGACAGGGGAGGAGGAACATACCTCCAAGACTAATGAGCTTGAATATCGTTGAATAATTGTTTTTTTAGCTCATCCGGCCCGAAGGGCCCGATGAGCTTATGCCATGGCGTGGCGTCCGTCGTCCGTCCGTCCTTCCGTCCGTCCGTCCGTCCTTCCGTCCGTCCGTCCGTCCGTCCGTCCGTCCACAGTTTTCAAAATGCTTCTTCTTCGTTATTTTTCAACCGATTTTGATTCTGATTGTTTCATAAGATAGGGCTAGGAGGGGGATTTAAAACTTCTACACAGAATCGTGAAATTCATTATATATGGTAATTTATGCAAATTTATTCGAAATCACAAAAAATGCTTCTTCTCCTTCATTTCTTGACCGATTTTGATTTGGTTTGCTTTATCTGGTAGAGCTAACTTTGGTACACTAAACTTCTACACAGAATTTTGAAATTTTTCTCCATTAATTAATTATGGTAATTTATGCAAATTTATTCAAAAAATCACAAAAAATGCTTCTTCTCCTTCATTTCTCGACCGATTTTTGATTTGGTTTGCTTTATCTGGTAGAGCTAACTTTGGTACACTAAACTTCTACACAGAATTTTGAAATTTTTCTCCATTAATTAATTATGGTAATTTTTAATTAATTTATTAATTTATTTATTTATTTATTTATTTATTTTTATTATTTATTTATTTTTATTTTTTATTATTATTTTTTTTAAATTTATTAATTTATTTTTTAAAATTTATTTATTTTTAATTTATTTTTTTTAATTTATTTTAAAAATATTTTTTCCCATGTCCCTTCTGGGGCGTCAAATATATATTTTTTTCACTCTAATTTTTTTTAAATTAATTTTTATGTCCCTTCCAGGGCATCACATTTTTATTTTTTGACCAGTTGAAAAGTGTACCACATGAAATTTGCGATATTTGATGTTGCGAGATGCCGGATGAGCGCTACGTCATTGACGTTCTGGTTGATAGATGGAGGGATGGATGGATTGATTGAATGATTGTTTGATTGATCAATGTCTTAATTAATTTGATTAGATTCAGCTGAGATGAGTCACCCCATCCTCATCTCCAAGAGTCAGTTGGAGGGGTCGGATGAGGATGCTAGGAGCGGTGCAGAAGAAGGGGAGGAGGGACATACAGGGACCTCTCAGAGCAGTGACAGCGAATCAGACGGGGACGAGTTTTGTGACTCGGTAGACATGCCGCTCATGAATGGGGTGAGTACCAATAGGGAATAAAAACAATATACATTTTATTGATTAATAAAGCCTGTTAAAGTGAGTGTCCGCCTTTTACAAATCGTCTGAACAGTTTCCAATAGACGGATGAGGATAAATGTAACATACACACACAATTTCAGATCGAACAATCCTAAAATTTGGATTCTACGAATAAAAAACGAATGTGTAGAAATCATTCGCCAGTATATTTTGTTTAACTGATGTAGCATAATATTACAACAATATTGTACTTATTCTTATAAAGGTATTGTGAAGCCGACATTTTTAAAGGTATGCCACGAAAAAGTTCTTGAAAATGAAGAAACAATTACATGTAGTCAGTTTTAGCGAGTCTTAGTTATTTTGTTTAGTATTCGCTTACGCCGTTGTTCGATCATAATCTGTGCGCGGGTCATGTAGGGGTCACACACAGCTGCGGGTGTTCCTCGCATTGCGCCGGCAGCTAACGTGAGCAAAATTTTGTACGGGTGAAGACTCGTAATGCATAATAAAGGTCGTGGCCTCGCAAAATTTATTTTACGGTCTATAACTCCACTTTTGAAATTTGGCTTGCAAAAGGCGGACACTCCCTTTAAGTGTGTTTGGAAAGGTATAGAGATGGTATGAATGGTGAATGAAAGGAAGTGTGAGTGAATCAGTTAAGAATGAGTTTTGTGGCTCTGTGTGAGCAAATCATGAATGGGATGAGTATTCAAAGAAAAAATAAACAATATAGTAACATTTTCTTGATGAATGTAGTATGTTTAGTGTGTTTACATATGGAATAAGTAATGATGACTAACAGGTAGTGAGAGTGAATCAATTAAGGCCTGGTCACATACATGTATCACCGGATAGCGTAAACGGATGCCCGTCGAATAGAAGATTTGCAAAATCAAATTATCCGGTGGTGAAAGTCGTCTCCATTGCTTCATGCACAAAACATTCCGCCGGATAAAACAACGTACATCGCCTGATAAGGAACGGACAAGAAATGCATACGAACAGAGACAAAGAGATTGAAAATGTTACTCTCCGTCGGATATCCGTTTACGCTATCCGGTGATATGTGACCGGGCCTTTAAGAATGAGTGGTGTTTTGTGACTCAGTAGACAAGTGGGGTGAGTACTAAAAGAAATTAAATAATAATGAAAAAACATTTTCATGATTAATTTGAATTCATTGTTTTGTTGTTTTTCTATTTTGATTTCCCTTTCTTTGTACATGTTATGTATGTCTTCCTCCTTTGCTCCCATCCCCTTCTTCTTTCCAGTTGACATGCATGTATGCTCCCCGGGGAGTTGAGAAAGTACGCAAATCATTGTGTGGGTTTGAACTGTACCTGATGACCATGCGTAATTATAATGATTTAAGCGCAGTAGAGTATACATTTTATAGTAGCTGCGCTATGTAAATGTTCATATTATTATTATTATTATTATTATGTATAATTAACTTTGGAATAATTTTCTTTGTAGGTTACAATGAACCAAACGCCTCACATGGAATCTCTGCCCACCATTGATGAAGACGGAGCAGAAACCCATCTCACATCCACTCCATTCAACCAGGCCAATGCAGTTGTAACGGAAGCACAAGTTCACAGTGAGCAAATTAACACTTCTTTTTCATCTTTTGAAGCTCTAATTTGAAAATTCAATCACAAGTTAATCTATAGTCAAAACAAATATGGTAAAGGTAAGCGGGGGTTTGCTTTTCACATTATTTATGTATTCAAACATACAGTACATACAGAAACTGAAGTATCACACTTAACTTACTATTGCCTTGCAAAAACTAAGTAGCAGACCTTTTATATCTTTCCTGAACAAGTATGATCTTTAAAATAGTGTCTGAGTGTACTTTACCCCAATACAGATAATAAAATTAATAGTGTTCAATTGTACAATGCATATTACCAAATGAGCATTCTAGACAAAATGGATGTTTTTTTGTTTGTGTCTGTGCATATAAACAGATCACATAGATGCAGCAGTCACTATGCCCATCTACTCAACCAGTTTTATCTCGACCCCGACCCAAACAGCACCCTCAAGGAGAGGAGGTGGAGAGGTCAGTGAGGGGTCAAAAGGTCAACAGGGTCAAGGAGGGTCGAGACAGGGTGCATCTAACAGTGAGTATCTTACGTTCTTTCTTTGATGTGTCTAAAGCTAAAAGAGTACAAGTGTAAAGTAATTATTAGCGCCGAGTCAACAAGTTTACTTAAAGTTTAAACAATCTTAATCTTTAAACGTTTAAACGCTATAAATGGCATTCATTTAAAAAAACAATTTTTGTTAAACGTTTTACATTTTAGTGAAACAAATGTAATAACTCAGCACTAGTAATTATTCAAAAGATGGATTCACTAACATATATTCAAATGTATGCAAAATCCTTGCTTGATGACCTGGAGACAAAGTATTCAATTAGTCAGGTTCCCTCACATTTAAATTCAAATTCCTTGCCTGATGACCTGACAGGAGGTAATGGCATCCCCTAAGATCACTCTCTATCTCTCTCACTACGTTGTTGAACAGTTTGATTTGGTATGTTTATTTCACCTTCATAGATACAGGCTCACTCCATAATCCAATCAGGCAGACTCCTGACAACTCTCGAGCAGGAACGAAACCTTATGGCAGGGGGCATGGAAGGCGAAGGGGGGGTGGGGGGATGCCGAGTGGATAATGGTAGCTCCCTGTGATCACTGATCCCTGACAACGTCGTGAAACAGAATTACACTCTTTAAACAATTTAATTTCCATTGTTGTCTTTTTTTCATCTTGAAAGGTACCGGACCACTCCGCAATTCGAGCAGGCTGTCAACAGACAGCTTTCAAGGTGGAACTACACCTTATGGAGGAGGGGCCATGGGTGGAGGGGGAGGAGGGATGCCGGGGAGAAACGGTAGCCCCCTAAGGTCACCGATCCCTGACGACGTCGTGGAACAGATCACCTTGTCGCTGGAGAGACTACAACGAGACATGAACAGCGTTCTAGTCAGACTCAATACTCTGGAGACTATCGCCATTTCAAGACACCAGGTACAACAGCCTCATCCCGTAGTCTAATTAATGTAAACATTAATTGTTGAGTCCAACTTACAGTTTTGGCAAGGCTGAGCTTTAGTAACCGAAACTTGCACAATAACATTACAAACTAATAGTTTCGAAAGGTATAGAAAATTACAAATGACTAAGTAAAAAGCCTGTTATCATTCAAAAAGAGCCATTAAAACACAAGAGTGCGCTCTCTAAAACGTATTGGTTTCAACCATTTTTCATACAAAAATATGCATGTGATGTTCTGTTGAAATTATGATTAAATAGAGAGATCATCAACAACTATTTAAAAACCATTTTTGAAAAAGTGTAAGCATTTAAAAAAAAAAAATTTAAATCATCAAATAAATCTGGGGCCCAGATTTATTCCGATAGGATATATTTATTGTTATATCCCTCATAAGACTGTTCTAGCCATGTGATTGGTCGAAACGCCGTCACGTGTTCAAGTATAATTTCTCCCATCAAATCCCAATCTCATATAGTACTTTTGTACAGTTCTTTTTTTGTCGAGGACAACGAACTTTTGGGCGCAGCACGAGAGTTATAGTAAATTGCTGCTTCACATGCACAGTACGCGCATAGAGCGTGTGTTAAAAAGTAGTAAGTAAGGCATCAGCGAATTAATTTTTTTAAAGTATATTTTAGTATCTTGTTAGCCGGTTTGCCGGTAGCTGGATTGTTGGAATTTGATCAATTTTGAGTGAGCAGTCAACACGTCATGCTGGGGAAGTGTTGCCTACTGGCTACTGCAATATTGCCATTGGTATAGCCTAGTAAGTGTATTATCTATTTATCAGTTTGATAAGCCTTAACTTTAAGCCCAACCTAATCATTAGTATTCTAATGACGTTTTATAAAATAGGCAGCAGCATGCATGTGACAGAGTCGTAGTCATGATTGGCATTGTAATTATTATTAACTTAACACCTGTCTGCATAATTATGTAGCTATTGTATGATCCGGTAGCTGCGCTGCATGGATCGAGTTCGTCAACAATTCGTGCGATCGTGTGTTCGATGATGTCGATGGGTCTCAAAGTCAAATCTCGATCTCGATCTAGCCGCGGCTAGCTCGCGTCGTCGCATGCGCGATCTTTCATATGCATGCATATTGCATGTAGTGCATAATCAATGCAGTGCACATGATCAGCTGATTGTAATGCTATTTTTAGCCTACAATTACAATTATGTGTTATGTATTGCGTATCGAGTACTGTTCGCGCAGGCACGCGCCTACGCGGTTAAGTGACCAATCATATTGTGCGGATTGAAACAAATACGCGTAATGCGCCTTCATTGCACACCTTGTTACGTACGGGAATATCCATATATGGGATCGATGGCCGGTCGATGATGAGGGAAATAAAACAAATAACCAAATCTCCTTGCTCGGGTGATGGAGGCAAACTATACGCGCCTCGGTGATCTGCGAAGGTACCATCATGCCTCGGCTATCGCCTCGGCATGATAGTACCTTCGCAGATCACCTCGGCGCGTATAGTTTTGCCATCACCCTCCCAGTCGATGGTTATTTGCTTAATATTTCAGCCGTTTTATTTAAAGTTTATTCTGTCATTAAAATTGTATGCTTTTTCAAATTTTACACAATTTTTACAAAAAAATTATTCTGTGCAGCGCCCTTCTATGCCAAAACTAAACTACCCCTTTAAGCTCAACTTAGAATCTTTGTGACACACCCCCAGTTTGATATAAGCCCAGTCTGAATTACCCTCCACAGCCTTTTGATTCTACAACGATGGATAGGCTTTAGAGCCTTTACTCTGTGCATTAATTATGGTAGTGACAGGTGGCTGTCATGGGATAACTTGCTGTTCTCTCTCACAAGAGCAATATACCCACCTCGGTACCTCACATTGAGAAATTTCAAATTTATGTAAAAGAGACTAACAGATGACGAAGAACCTTGTCTAGTCTTTCCAACTCTATGAATATCAAAGAAAAGTCAATGTCGAGACAAGTTACCTTTTGTTTGCACATTGATTGATGTACAAATAATCCCAGCGAGCTGCTATTTGTTATGTACAAATAACTTTACACAAATTTTTTTTGTCTTCTTTGGAGATTTCTAAGCATTAGAAAGTGGGTAAATATTTAAGTTAACAACAATTTGCTTTTTCCCCATTTGTTCTCTCTTCAGATTGAGACGCAGCAGGCGTACATGAGGGAAGGTCTCATCCCCCCAGGATCTGGATCTGGATCACTCCCTGTCGGTACCCCGTCTCGCTCCTCCTCATCATCACCATCGTGGTGGCCATTCCAAAACCTACCGGTCAGGACCGTATTCTTTCTAATGGTGTGGCCCTTCGTGGTGCAATGGCTGCTTCGCTTCTTGAGGAACAGACGCGCGAGACCGCGACCTCGATGAGGAATATGACATTGAACCTATTATTTCTATTCCTCGTCATCGCAGTCATGGTGGCTGTTCACGGCTTTGCCAGAGAGACCGTTTCCTTTTTTGCTGGCCTTTTGTCATCTAGTTGCTACTTTGGTTGCTAAGGCACAGATAAACCAGACCCTGACCTCAATGAGGAATATGACATTGAACCCTTTTTTCTTTTCCTCATCTTCGCCATCGTCACCATGATGGTGGCTGTTCACGACTTTGCCATAGAGACCGTTTCCTTTTTTTCCCGGCCTTTTATCATCTAGTTGCTTCTGTGGTTGCTAAGGAAACAGGCATACAAGTCCTCAACCTTGATGAGGAGTGCGACATCGACATTGAACCTTTTTTCTTTCTTTTCATCCTTGCCATCAATTGGAATTATGGTGGTTGTTCGCTATTCTTGTTTTGCCTTTTATCGTATTGTGGCTACTTCGGTTTTTAAGGCACAGATGTACACAACCTCAAACCATGAAGAATTTAAACATTTAGAAACTCTCACCATCATCATCTTTACCATTATGATGACTCTTCCTTACTTTACCATCCGGAAGAATCTCTGCGTGCATATATGTGACCGGCTATAGCAAAACCTGGCACTTGTTGGTAATTCATGTTTTGAAGAAATAGCCATTTTAAGTTCACATAACGTGTGTAAAAGACCGATGATTGTAAAATTGAAACAATCACATCTTCGCCAATTATTGACCAATTTGTTAGAACAAAGCATCAAATGAAAGCTTGTGATGAGGCCTTTCTAATGGTATGAAAATCTACAATTTGATTTTTACTGACAAGTGCAGGGTTTGGCTATAGCCGGTCACATATAATAATAAAACCTCACTTTGTCACCGTCCGTTAAAAGAGTTTGTGGTCTGTCTATGAAAGTGAAAATCGATTCCCAGCGTATCTCCACTCCAATACTTTAAGAGGTTTTCATACAGCCAATGTGCACCTTGATTCCAGAGAAACGCGAGTGGAAAAGACTCCTCGACTACAATTTAAGTATTGCAGTCATAATTATAAAATCACATTTGATTGATATCATGATTCTGTTATGTTTTCAGACATTAGAACATATCACATTCAACGAGACTCAAAAATTAGCACCAGATGCTTGCCCGGAGTCACCAAAAATGAGCTTCAGATCACCAAAATGATTTACTTTGTATGTGGGCCACCAGATTTAGGTCTTTGGGCCACCAAACTTTTAGAAGCTTTGATTTTATACTTGACTGACTTGGCCACAAAGAAACAAATGTAACTGGATATAGCAAAACCCTGCACTTGTCGGTAAAAATCATAATTTAAATTCTCAAGTCATGAGAAAGAGCTCATCACAAGCTCTAATTTGATGCCTTATTCTAGAATATTGGGCAATATTTAGCAAAGATACAATGATTGTTTCAATTTTACTAATATAAGTCTTTTACATACATTATTTGAACTTATTAATGCCCATTTCTCCAAAACATGAATTACTGACAAGTGCAGGGTTTTGCTATATCCAGTCACAAATAATAATGCAAAAATAGCTTGTAATGGCAAAATCTCAAGAACTAAACATCAGATTTCAATCAAACTTGGTACCTGAATGTAGTATAGAGAGCCAATGTAGCCATGTACAATTTGGGGGTCATGAGGTCATAGGTCAAGGTCACAGGACTCTTTATATATATTGCATTCCAGATTGAGTTGGATTGCTGATTTCAAATGTTTGACAGGGATCACTCTGGAATCATCTAGTTCCTTTCTTTAACAATTATTCATTTTCCTACTTTGTCAGTTATTATATATTTTGCTAGATTGAAGTGCAACTCACAAATGATTATGAATTGATTGATAAGTTTAGCATAGTAATAATGGATATGTATATTTTGGTTGCGATTACGGAGGTTACTTTTCAATGAGGAAGATAAAAGAAAATGAGTGCAATTTATTTAATTATCTTTTACTACAAAGCCACCTTATTTAATACTATATCAAAGAGTCTAATTAAAATTTAAAAAAACATGATTAATTGAACAAGTTTGAGAGTATCTTACTATAAGGCTTAATAAAAAGGTTACTGTTTGCATTTGTTCAATCTTTTAATGACAACTGTAAGAATGTCTAACCCTAATTTATTTCAATTTGATTATTAGCCAAAGTGTTAATTGGTTTGGGTTTAGATTTTATATCAAAGTTGGCTGCAAAATTATATCAAGTTTTAGATGTCATTTTCCTATACATGTTTTTTTCTAGACATTCCATATGCTACTCGGAATTCAACATTTCCATTAGCTATCTTATTACAGATCTAAGTCAAGTACAGGATTTTTATAATTTATTTTTTTATTTTTTTATTTTTTTTATTTCAGCAACCTGTCTGGCTATGTAAATGCACTAGAAATGAAACTGCGTGAATATTTTCATGGGATTGATTGGTTAACTTAAGATCCTAAATTGTATAAATATAATTATGATTTGTTATCAAGTATGGTTCTGGTATGTAATTACTAATTTATCTCCTGCGGTACGGTGCAATAATTGTAAAATTTCTTTACAATAATTAATTGGCAAACATTTCGCTTTATAATACAATAAAGGTGACTCATTTGGATAATGTAGAGAATGTATTCTAAAAGAAAGGAAGGTTGATGTAGTGTGTGTGAATTTTAATTGACATGTATGTATATTTGGACCTCATGCCTAAGGTTTTGTGCTTGTGCATGGTAATGTATTCAATGTTATTACATTGGGGGTGGGGGGGGGGGGGTAGAGTGGGGACATATTGAAAACAACATTAACAAATGAAGTTTTAAAAAAAAATCTATATAATTTGATTACTAGTTTAATTTAAATGTGTAAGAACTTAGGAAGAAGATGGTAATGCATCTAACTTAGTAATAAGCTATTTTATGTGAAATTATTACAAAGCCTATTTGTCAGTACTTAATGAGAAACTAATGAATTTCTGAAATAAAGTTTTAAAATGTGTGCTTAAATCATAAATAAAGATGTATTGTGATGTGAAGAAAATGTAAATTTGAACAATGTGGAATTATAATATGATCAGATATGTATAACTTTTAAGTGTTCATCAGTACATTTAAATTAAATAATTTGTAAAGTAGGAGCAAAGTAATAAACATTTATCATGCATCTTGCTATTAAGTAATACAAAATAATTTCACACCAAGCTCATTATTTTGATTGAATCATTAATGTTTGGCTTGATGATTATTAATACTGAGCATGGTGGCTTAGCGGTTAGTGTCCGCCTCATGCACGGGAGGTATCGGGTTCGAATCCAGACCGGGTCATACCAAAGACTTTAAAAATGGTACCTTCTGCCTTCTAGCCAGGCGCTCAGCATTTATAGAATGGAGAAGGGAAAGTTAATCACACGAGTTACCAGAGGACTGGCCCCCTTCTGTAGCTATCGCTACATTTAGTAGACGTGTGGCCTAGGGCTAATGAATCAGAGATAGGCGCCGCCTTGTGTGCCAAAATTGGCACGGGAAGGACTTTAACTTTTTAAACTAACTTGATGATTATTGACAGGGTTTGGATCATATTTGGCATCGGGTGAGAGTGAGAAAGGCGTAAAGTCGAATTTTGTCTAAATTGAGTTCTGCATACCATCTTGTAGATCAGAGCCTTCTCAGATGCCAAATTTCCAGAAAATAATTAATTGTAATTTTGGAAGTATTAAATCAGAAATAAAAGAGGTAAATTGGGTTTCTACAAGGCTCTGGTGCTGTATCTCCGAAGTTCAGATAATGACTTGGCGCCCTTCTCTCTCCCAACGGACGATGAATAGATATTTCTCAAATAATCAATCATACTTGTACTGCGTACAGCACTTAGTTATATAGAATGTGAAGAATTTGTCATACAATTGTGTTTAACACTTTGTGTGCCAGGGATTTTAATGCTCTATGGCATTTGTGTGTAATGTAACTCGCACAAAATACGAGCTTGGCACCAGTACGGAATATCATGTCTAATACTAGTACTTGAAATAAATGCATCTAATTATTACAAGAGTAATCAAGTGTGGATGTTTATTATGTTTGTGACTTGATTCAACATGACTTTGATTTTGGTCCAACGTGCATTCTCCACGGACCCCAGCCAGAGTATTTTTAGGACCATCCCTGAATGGGTTAAATATTTAACTCAAGTTTACTATAAAGTACTTGAAAAACAAGTACAAGTACTTTCCATCCCCTTTCCATATTATGTGACACTGCCACAGGCAATCATAAAAACATAGACAAAACATGCAATTGTGTCTATTTGTTTGATTTTTAATGACTATTATACTACCGTTCAGGGAACTTATTTTTGTTATCTGTCCTCTTTAACGACTTTACAACACGCACACAAATACATAAACTCTCATACACAAACACAAGTTCCTACAAACAATTGCAAGAACAACAAAAAAGAAGAAAATGTACATCGCTCTTGGTCTTGGTCTAAACATTTTATTCATTTTTTTCACAAGACACTGGTCAATCGTTGATCTTTGTGTTTTCTTTCAACTACAAAACTGCTTACTATTCCTAAACACAGACACCTAATACTCAATACTGTACAAACATCGAAGAAGGAAAAAAACACGGGACATCAACAACAAAATAGAAAATAATCATCATTTTTTGCAATTGAAACATTGCTTTTGCACCTAAGATTTTTAAATTAAAAAATACAACATTGTAAAACAAAAAGATCAATCAAGGCTCTATTACACTTTGTACAACAAACAAAAAAACCGTTATCATTTTGGTATGTTTTCTGTCGGACTAATTGCATTTGTAACGTTCTACAAGACAAATAAACCACTGCTTGTTCAAAAGCACTAATAAAGCTAAGGAACGACTGGAAATGTTTCACACTGAATCAAATAAAGAAGACATGAGATGGAAAAGTTCATTGAAGAGATGAAAATAATGATAATAAATACAATTGATACTGACAATCTTAATAGCACTCTAGTTGATCTGGTACATGTAGTTGCAGTCTTAAGATTAGCCCAAATTTTATATTAAATTATATTTAAATTTGTATTCATATTTTGTTAAGTGGATCTTTAAGCCAAGACACCATCTACAATTATGTAATATTGCCTGGATCCATATAATAGGGTATACAGTATCATACTTCTACTCACATAGTAATGCTATTGAAAAGCAGACATTCATCAATGTACACCATTATCTATCAAAACCAGTAGTAGGCTGTGCGATATCATATAAATATTAAGATTCTTTGTCTTAAAATTAAATAAAGCAGCCAATTTGCCTATACTTTTTTTTTTATCATGGCCACGAAGCGTGATCCAAAAATGATCCTCTGAAGAGAAAAACAATATGGAACCTGTCGATAAAGGTCACCTATCTACAGTGGCCAACTTTTTTTCTTTTTCTCTTCGGATGTCACTAAATTACAAACAATACCTTCTGGTTATGCGATAAATCGCCAATGACGTAGCTATTTTTTAAGGTTCTTTGTCTTGCCTTGTTTTTGGCTTACATTGTAGTTTATAAAAAGAGTACTCTTTCACAAAGCTGCTTGAAAATACTTGCACCCATTTCAGAGCAACCCGATTTTATTCTTTAGTCCTTTTATTACTTGTCTAGAATACTATTACAATCACAGAACGCACAAACAACGATCTTATTTACATCATGACCATCATTTCTTCCATGGACATGTCTATTAAATATTCAAACAATTCACATTTCTTTATCATTCTGACAATGCCGAGAAGAACAAAAATAACTTGCTTCTTTCACAAACTTACTTTTTAATAGCATTCTGTACAAATTTGTATCATTTAGTCACCATTTCTTCATTTGTAAAGTGAATTTTGAAATTTGCAAGGCTTGAACTTGATTGAAAATAACATCTCAGAAAATAGACTTCCCATGGTTTTACACATTGCACACAACAAATCGAAGTGTAGTTTTTGTCACCGAATACATGATTCAGAAGAGGGGGCAAGATAAACAATGATTTGAGTAAAATGACACTTTCTAACTTAATTTGGAACCTTTTTTTCTAACATGGTGATTTCCAAATCAACGCAAATGATTATACACCATGGCATATCGATGTAATCCCACTCTTTCGTTAAAAAATTGATATCTTTGACATATTAAACATTTCACCAATCTCCTATTTATTAAAGTGTATTATTACTTTCCTCTTCATTATAATGCGTGCAAGATGGCGACTTTACTTGGAATGAATTGCTAAACAATCACTTCTGGCAAACTTGATCATCATTTACATCAAACAGAACCTTAACTTCATTCTGAAATACACTTTTCAAGAAAACTGTGCTGCACATTCTAGCACAAGAAAAACATATTACGACCTACTAAAATGTACTAACTATACACTGTTGTATAGATTACGTCACAGTTTGTAGAATATTTGAACACGTATATGTTATGTCACATTTTATAATAGAATATAAAATATAATACTTGGTCCGCTGTAGTAGCATATCATCATTATTGTTAAAATGCACAATAAACACGTAGGCCAGATATCATAGTGTGGCTTTCACCGAGTACTCGCAATATTCAGTATATACGACCTAAACAAAAGAACTAAGACACGGACAGACATCAATAAATTAAAACGTTGTGTGCTTCTAAGATCCACAGGAAGAAAGATTACCTTACAAAGGAAGCTAGAAAATGGAAAATACACATAATCTCTACATGTTTATTTTTTTGCTTACAACCAACGTTGCTCTGTTGGATTTTGCTTTCTTTTGTCTGAATGTGTGACATTTTTTTGTTATTCATGAAAGACTACTAACAAGGAATATGAAAGGCCACAGTAAATAGAGGTTACATGACACAACAGTTTCCAAAATACTGAAGAAGAAGACAAAGACACTATTAAAAGATGAAAAAGCTCTTAAAATGACACGATTTCTCTTGAAAAGAATAATGCCCAGTTGTGCACCGACTGGAAATTGGTTGGTTGCCCGAATCTTTCAATTAACCCATTGCTTACGGGAAGCGAGTGGGCTATGTACAAAATCTATGGGGATTACTGAATCTCAAAGTTAACAGGTTAAGGAAGGGCCACCGGGAAAAAAGTTCAATATCTAGCACTGTCCTATAAAGGCAGTGCCTGAAATTAACACAGGGCCACTACAAAAATAGCATCAGACCACCAAAGTTCGATTCTAAATTCCACTGGCTCGATTGGGCAACTAAACATACATGTAACATCATTTTCAATGTTTTTCTTTGTTTAGGGCCACTAGATTCATGTTAAGGGCCACTATTTTCTGATAAATCATGTTTTTTATGTGCCCGACCAGGCCACCAGGAAATAAAGTTAATATCTAGCACTGTCCTATAAAGGTATATTCTTGCACCAATTTAGCAGTATTAGCACCTGTCCATGACATGTAGCTTAATCATTCTAAAGCCCAACGCAAGCAGAGCAGACTCGACCGGATCCGACTGGTTTTTAGTCAGGCCCTGTTCAGTCGGCACAATTTCATCATGTCGACTGGCTTCCGACTGGCAAAATTAGAGTCGTGAGGCAAAGCACACTGACCCAATCCGACTGAAACCCATTCGGATCGGGTGGAGTTGGCTCTGTGAGCGTTTGGCTTTAATTTGCGAGGGGAAAACAGGAATGTAAAGGTACCTACATTTAGTACCTACCTATCTAGAGTTTTAAATGCAAGTATTAAAAGATATCATGTATTTTTTCATCTCGCTTCATGATATTTAAACACAATCTATCTTTGGCATTACCTATACTTTGGGATTCACTTGTATTGTGTATTCCTGGTTTGTATCGAGGCTGTACATTTCGTGAATGAACTGTTGCAATTGGTCCGAATTTGGAAATTAATTCAGGAATTTTTTAAAGCTATCATCCTAAAACCAGTTAAACATGAAATATATGTCCAAACTGGGCTACTAGTGACAGAAAGTATTTGTTTTGTCTATAAAATAATATAGATGCAGATGAATTTTGTTTATGTCAAGAAGATTGTGAGAAAACATGAGGAAAATTACATGAATAGAGACACACTGATCTGCTTATATCTGTTCATGAAAGAACTGCAATAAATTAATATAATCCATTAAACAAATCAAATATTCTATTTTGATAAACCTGCTTATACACATGTTATCGATATGGCTTATTATATGGAATAAATAACGTTTGCTGTGATTTTCTGATGCTTCAACATATTGGAAGGAAACATTATATATAGGCGTCAATAAATAAATTTATGTTCCAGTAGAAGTCGTAACATAATATTCTGTAATGCACACTCAATAAATAGTATTGTTCTATTGGTAACTAGCATGTCTGTGTGATACACACAAATGTTTTCAAACGGCTAACGTAAAACTCAATTATTATTATAATAGGAATGAAAACACTAATTGCTGTAAAGCAAATCTGAGTAACATCATCCATGACTGAGAAGGAAAAAAACAAACAAATTTATTGTTCTCACTGAAATTTAAAAACAGGCTTCTTTCCTTTAAACATATAACCTTTGAATAGAAACCTCTCCTGATGGGAACTTGCCTTGGAAATTCTACACATGTTTTTTATACATTCATTAAAGTTTGTTCAATTCAATTCAAGTCCTTCTGAGATCAATCATTTGTATATAAACTCTTGGTTTTTTTTAAGTTCCAGCTAACAACATCTTAGCTATCTGACATCCCACCAAAACTAAGTCTATATGATGTAGTGAGGTAGGATTTTGGTGGCTTAAGTTGACTTATTATATAAAGCAAAGCCAAATTTTCTTTGCTCATATTCATTTATTTAATTGCTTTCTGGTCAGTTTCCCCTCAGTTTGAATCCAAACTAAAAAAGAGTGATGAACATCTGATGTAATTCTATCTGAAAATAGTCATGAATCACTATTCACGGAAGCTGTTTTAAAAAACAATGGCATACAATCATAATATTAACAACATAAATTATTTATTCTACTCGACAGCTGCCATTATGGACACATTCACACAAATCAACAACTACTGAACAATTATTCTACATTCATCTATTTACAGACCACAGTATTGACACAAATAGCACTTACTAGTTATGAGGAATTCCACAGAAACGTGGTAATGAATACATCAACATTTTTATCATCATCATCATCGTCATCACAATTATTATTATTCGTCATTAGCAACATCATCGTGTATAGATTATCGAAAATAATTATTCTTTTGCAAGTTTCAAATACGGAAATACATGTAAGAATTAGGTAAGAACATTGGAGGACATTGCATGTGGTTTCTTTGTCTCTTTGTTTCGCCGATTGCTGATTTATTACGACATTTCCGTGAGCTCCAGCCATCTCCTTTCGAAGAAGGAACGCATTATGTGACCCGCACGGCCGACCTCGGATTCGTCTTCGTTGAACGTCTCGCAGTTGTCGAAGATGAGGCGCGCGTCGGAGGCAAATTCTTCCAGAGCTTTGTATCTGAAACGAGAGCAGAGATCGGCGTTAAAGGGGACCACCAGGCAAATAACAACACATACTTATATGTTTTGGTACCGTTTTGTGATATCAAATAGATACCCAACATTTCGCAAAGGGTTGTGTAATTCATAAACAAAGCAATTAATTACCACCACTTACGGAACCACTATTATTTCCTGGTTCCGTACGCGCCAAACATTTGCGAGTGCGCCAATGCTATTCACGCGTACGTTTGGAGACAATAGATTCCCGGACGATTAGTTTGCTCTGGACAACGTAGTCTCGTACATGTAGACGCGTGAATGCGTGCTTTAGAATGATGCGTTTTCCAAATTTTTTTTTTTTCTTCCTGGAAACATATTTTTGTGAACTTGTTGATGGAATGGACTACTAAAGATGTTACCTTTCATTTATAAGAATATTATGTTTGGGTAATGGTACCCTTTAACACTTTGAAATTTCTTGAGTATCATATTGCTTTACACTATTTCTATTACTCAGTCAAACGGATACACACTGCAATCATTCCTGCACGCAAAGTGCACATTTTCTACTCCCCAGGGAAAGTGTCCAAAGAAATGACTTACTTCTTGTCCTTGAGCTTGTTCTTCATGGTGCTGAAGTCCATGGGCTGCTTGATGATCTTGCGGTACTGTGGGATCTGCTTGGTGTTCACTGGAGTCATGAACGGCCACGACTCCTTCTCCTTCTCTACCTCAACAAGAATTATCCTGAAAAATAATAACAAAATGGAGTAATGAATTAAAAAGCATTGATCCACGATTGAGTCACTGAAGTGGCTACCTTGCGTATAAATAAACTATTACTGTTATTATTATTATTATTATTATTATTGTCATTGATAAAAATAATAGGTTTGATTTATCTGGTGCCTAATATGATAAAATATTATCTCTAAGCGCATTACACTATTATAACCCCAGTCATAGGATACAAAGGCAGCCTGCACACATTGTTTTCACCTCTCTGGGCAGCATTCCTTCCAAGCGGCTCATTATTATTATTATTATTATAAAGTAATATACTCACTTGCAAGGCTCAAACTCCTTGGGCACAGACAGCGACCCTTTCTTGGAAGATTTCTTGTCCGACTTCTTCTCAGATTTCTTCTCCGATTTCTTCTCGCTCTTCTTCTCCGATTTGGTCTTCTCCGGTTTGCTGTCTGTCTCGTCCTTGGCCACTGCCGGACTACTGGCCGCGTCTACCACAGGCGTGTTACGTCCAGACTCCGATTTAGACTTTGACTTTGACTTTGACTTCTTGGACGACGATGACGACTTCTTTTTCTTATCGCTGGGAGTCTTCTTCACCTCTTCAGACTGATGAGAGAAAAAAAAATTGTCTTGTCATTAATTTCACCTTGATAGAAAGACCTGCTAGCTTCGATTCCTAGGCTCCCATTTTATACTTTAAAATGTTTTTTAAATTTTATTAAATCATTACAAACAAATTAAATATATATGACATTCAATAGCATCAAAGGTAAGAGCAGTTCTTGAATTTTACCAAAGACACACATTTCTATCCAATGTAGCATTTAATTGCAAGAGAAGTAAATAACAATTACATGTGTATTCAAATGTAATGCCAAACAGCATTCATTTATACAATATAGCATTTGAAATATTGGGCTCATAATTTATGGTCTATATTGATAAACATGTATTTCGTAAAACACATTGTTAATGTCTGCAAATGAGACGAAGATGATATATCTATTGAAGGGTCAGATATTAAATATTGAATAAAAGAAAAACTTATAAATCAGATAAGCAGAAAATTAGCATGTTAAAAAGTGAGATATCTCAGTTCAAAAGAAACCCTCTAAACAGCGTTAATTTTGAAAATTATAGCTTCATAACTTAATGAAAAAGAGCATATATATATAACTCTTGGTTGTACTTATATGGAAAAAGAAAACGCTTAAACATAAAATATTATAAATGCATGAATAATTTTGACTAAAAGGAAAACCATTATAAAAAAATTTAAACAAAACTGCTACAATGTTACAATGTCAACTGACAGAACACAAAAACTTGACACTGTTGACAGTATCTGAGAGAATAAAAAGGATATAGAAAAGGAATAGATTTAATACACCAATTCTTGAAAGTTCCCAATAAACAACAATAGGTAAATTGAAAATAGGGAAGATGAATACATCCTATACTTTATTCAATACCAACATGGATATACTTAAATTCGCTGAACAATTTTGTGAAAATAAGAAGAAAACAAAATGGAAACAAAAAAAACAAAATTGTCCTCGGATAGATAGGGATTAAATAATAATAATTAGCAAGCTATTTGAAATGGGTTAATTTTTGGTGAGAATTAATATAGCAAAAACAATGAATTAACTGTTATAGAATGAAATGTTACAGGCTGAGAATTCTTCAAGTCCTGGAATTAAATGACAAATGTAGGAATGTGGACAGCCTAATAATGGTATGTTATTAAAAAATGTTAAACAGATGAGATAAATATGTATTAATGTGATTTAGGACCTGGTTAGTCAACGCTATTAGTGCACATGAAAAACCCAACAATATATCAAACTTCCATGGTGCCAAACTGAACTGATATCTACCATTGATATTTTGAATATGACTGAAACAATCAGTACATATCTATTTTATTTTCAGGAATAAAAGGGATGTCAGGATTTATTTTTTTTGCTCCACAATTTGTTCAACCTTTTGCTAGCAACTGTTGTAAAACCAGTCCCCAGCAGGAATCTCTGATATTTTAGGCTTGAGGCAAAACACAAGATGACTGCTTTTCCCAAAAGTATATCTCCCCCTGTAATTTTTACTCGGCAACAATGCAGGAAAAAACATTTGAAGGGAATTTTTCACATTTTCTTCTACCTTTTGCTTGAAACTGTCGCAAAACCAGTCCCCGGCCAGAACCTCTGACATTTTAGGTTTGAGGCAATACATGTGATAGCTGCTCTCCCAGACAATATATCCCCTTGTAACTTTCAATCATGAGCAACAAGGCAACCACAAAATTTGTAAGCTTTTTTTGTGTCACATTTTCTTCTACCTTTTGCTTGTAACTGTTGCAAAACCAGTCCCCGGCCGGAACCTCAGACATTTTAGGTTTGAGGCAATACATGTGATAACCGCTCTCCCAAACGATATATCCCTTCTTTTATTTTAAATAATGAGCAACAATGCAATCACAAAATTTGTAAGCCATTTTTTTGTCTTCAAAATTTCTTCTACCTTTTGCTTGCAACTGTCGCAAAACCAGTCCCCGGCCGGAACCTCCGACATTTTAGGTTTGAGGCAATACATGTGATAGCCTCTGTCGCACCAGTCACACAGTAGTAACTTAGCCTCGTCACAGGACCGCCGACACACCTTACAACACTGCATGCAGGGATGGAATGAATGGGAAGGGAAGAGGGAGGGTTGCGGGTTGGCTGTCAAACAGGCTGGGCGTTCAAGACTACTACCAATTGATACTACTGCTACTGCATGTACTGTTACAGTGGTCTCCACTTTTAATATTGGGTAGGCTATTGCGAGGTGTTAGAAGTGATCTTCTTTGCCTTGGGGTCTAGTTGAGCAAGTAAAACAAGATTTATCTAATTCTAGTCGCCCGAAACTTTAATCTGGTAGCCCTAAACAAAGATAAACATAACAAATTATGTTCTATTTGGTTGCCCATTTGGGCAAGTGGAATTTAGAATCAATGCAATTTGGTAGCCCGAATTAAGTAGTGACAATTTCAAAACAAAACAAATGTTTGGTCAAATCCTACCCCCTTAAAGGTGCAACCCTTTAAATGATACCCCATAATTAGCAGAGACCACTGCATAATCAAGTTCTAGTTCAACTAAAAATCTTACTACTTCTTCAACTGTTCAAGAAACAATGCTATTTACTATACTTTGTGACAAATATTAACAAAAGTACTAAATCAAATACGAAAGAAGACAACATGCACTAGAGAGTGTCTATATATACCTGCCTATCGTAAAATGATCACCTAAATTTGTTTAAAAAGATTGTCATGGGAATCTGGCTTTTGTCTACCATTCAATGCAATTATAATGTTATTATATAATCTGAGCTCTTAACTAATATAAATATTTCTAAAAATGTTCCGTCATGTTGCATAGTAAAAAAAAACTCATATAATATTAAGTAAAAGTGGCTTGATTTTGCCAAAGTCCCCTTTCTGTATCTGCTGAATACTGTACAAACACCTGGGCAGGTTATCACGTACAGGAGCGTGTGTGCATTTTTAGTCGCAATAATGTTAAACATTTAAGTCTAATTTCTCCTGTTCTTGTTTGAATTTAGCTACATCATAGGCTTCCTTTGTAACCGATTTGTATTTGTATTTATATTTATATTTATATTTAACTTAATTGTTATATTTATATTTTATATAACATTAATTACATGAAGCATGTGCTGTGAGGTTTCCTTACAAAGCATTTTAACAATTTATTCTTTCTCGATGTTTGCTTAAATAAGGAAGTGTTGTTGGTATTATCAAGGTGAATTCTAACTCTAATTGAAAGTTGCTGGAATGTAATATAAAAGCATGACTTTCTGAATCAAGCAACTACATGTTGATTGAAAGCATGAAATGAAATAGTTTGGAGCCATGTGAACTTATTTCTGGTTCTAAACATGTCTCAACTCAATAAAAAATACAGGAGGCAAAAAAAGACTGACTTAAGTTATCTATGAAACATAAATGTAATTGCACAAAATAAAGTGTTAAAAAAAAGTCTAAACAAAACATAACCTACCAACAACAATACAAATCACAATGTATCAAATCTAAACTGCTTTAAATATTAAATGTAACAATGTAACTAAGAAAATAATGAAAAATCAAACAAAAGATAGTAAAAGGCTAAATAGCAGAAGCATGCATATAACTGAACATGCGATCTATGATATCTAAACTACATGTGAATATCGGGGTGAGAAATAATACTTACCAACTTACTAAATATCAAATAACGATGAAAGCCTACAATTGGTGTATGTATTTTGACTTTTTACAAATTCTTATACTCTCATTTACCCCCATCACTTTTAGCAATGACTTCCCAAAGAGAGGTTCAACATTCACAGTACCAAGTAATAGAAAAGCCATTGGAATATATTACAAGAGTAATGTTACCCAGGTCATATAAAGGATAACCCCTTCCCTTTGAGATTCTGAAATGTCCATAGATTTTGTACATAGCCCACCAGGTTCCCATAGACAAGGGGTTAATACAAAAAACAAGATGCAACGAACATAAAGTAAACTCACCGCTTTCATGATGGACTTGTCCCACGCGATGCACCGATCCATCGTCAGGATGCAGATGTAGAGTTGGGACGCAGAGGAGCAGTCAGCGACCGCCTTCCTCCACCTCGTCATCCCCCGTGGCACGTCAGACCGGATGAATCCGTCCCCTTCCTCTTCGCCGTCCTCGTTTATCCGCGGCTGCGATTCTCCCCCTTCAACATTCACCTCCATGTCCATCGTGGTGCTGTCTTCGTCGAGGCCTAGCGTTGCGTCGCGCGAGACGTCCATCGACGTATCGTCGAGTGCCATCGAGCGGCTGTTCTCGTCGTAGTCGGTGAAGTTGTACGTGTCCATCGTCGCCTCGTCGTCCTTCATGCAGTCTTGGGTTGCGTTGGAGTCCTCGTTGACGACGCTGGGGATGAATGGTATCCCAGACTTCATCGCGGCGAGCCGTGCCTGGAGGTCTTCCTCCTCCCGTTTGATCCTCGCGGCCTCACGATTCCTCTCTCGCAATTCGCGCTCCTTGCGCTCCCGTTCTTTGCGCTCACGCTCCTTCTTCTTCTCCTCTTTGCTGTTGGTACATTAGGGAGCGAATATAAACAACTTTGATGACTTCAATGAAAATGTAGACTGTATTTTACACAATTTTGAGTGTCTCGTTAAATCAAATTAAAACTAAAGGAACCTATTAATGATGGCCTGTGTTACTGACAATATATTAACAGGACCATTTTAGTTCTCTCATCTTTGACTTTCATAATAATTTATTAAGAAATGTGATCTTTGCTAAAAAGATTGTGAGGTTGCAGAATATATGACCGTAACAATTATGTTATTATAATTGATCTCGTTCAGATATTTTGTTCTGTTATTTTTTTTCTTTTACGCAACACATATCACAGATTAAGTTTTTTTTAGAAACTTAATAATTGTTATTAAGTTTAATTCATGAAAGTCTACATGGTATACTGTTGAAATAATGAATTCATCATCTACATGTATTTATAACAAAAGTTAGTAAAATTTTGTAAAAATTTGTATTTACCATATCGCGGCATCCACAGAAAAGGTGGTGTAATCCCTATATAAAGAGAAAATGTATTTTGAAATGTAAGAAAGGCAATAATAAAAGGCCAATTCAATACGCAGCAAAAACTAAATCTTGATTTAGTTATAAATAAGTATGATAAAGATGAAGACCCTTAAAAACAAGCAGCAAAAACTAACAGTTCAACAATTATGCATATACAAAATTACTTGTTCAAGAATAAATATTCATGAACATCTCATGAAGGGTATAATACATGTATATCATATCAATAATATTCTCATTCGTTATTTTTGAAAATATCTTCTTCTGCGTCTTATTTTCCATTTTCATCTGCTTGTTCATAAATGGTACCTGGTAAAAATGTTGTAATGATGAAATTAACCTAGCAAATATTTCCAACAACAGAAAAGTCTTGTTGGGGGGGAGGGGGGTAAAATACCAAAATCAAGAGGTTGTCTGAGGTATCTCCTCTCTATGTTGGCCTTCTCAAATGAAAGTAACCGCTGGATGGCAAAGTCTACTAGATCAATCCCCCCATCCTTTGCCGTGAAACCAACTTAGCAAATAATTTTAACAAGAGGAAAAATATCAAATAACAGACATCTTTTTTTTAAATACCTGAATCCAAGAGGTGGTCTGAGGTATCTCCTCTCGATGGCCTTCTCAAATGAAAGTAACCGCTGGATGGCAAAGTCTACTAGATCAATCCCAGCATCCTTTGCTGTCTGGCAAGATTCCAGCTCCGGCCCCTCCGTCGCTCTATCTGGCTGCAACCAGCCCTAGGGGTTAAAAGAAACACAAAAATTATAAAATAAACTAGGAAAAACTTTGATTGGTCATCTTCTTTGGCTGCAATGTCAGAATGGATAAAACATTTTGAAATATAGCCAAACAATAACCCTCTAAAATGCCACAAGATAAGTACATGTATATAGATCCAATCCAATCTGACAAATGATTAGGGATCTGAACTATACTACATGCTTGAACTAAGTCTGACAAATTGCAATCGGATCATGAGGGCTTCATGCGTTAGGCTTCAATTGGAGTGCTGAAAGAAGTTGATGGTGAAACTACTCAAACTCACTAACTCTTAATTGATGGTGTGTTCTTTAATTACTGTAAAGTAAACAGGGATATGTTTGTATTACTAGATTTTTTTAGTACTGGATTATGGCCAAGATTTTTGTCAGAATTTATTGATTATTGTTTGTTTGGTAATAGTTATAAATGTAGAAATAAATCAAAATCAAATCAAATCAAATTAAATGGTTTACCTTGATCTGCATGAATGCAGAGCCCAGTTTCTCCTCCATATTTTCAATGTAGGTAATCATCTCCTTCTCAATCGTGAACGCTAGCTCTTCGTTCCAGCTATTCGTTGGATCGGACTCAATGTATCCCTTCTCCTTCATTGCCTCGTTTTCTGGCATCTTCAGAGCTGAAATTGATAAGAAGAAAAGTGTTCTTGATGAATAAAATCATCTCTAAATCTAAATTGTGAAGGCTGGCTCTTCCTTCCAGCTATGTGTTTCCCTTCTCCTACATAGCCTCGTTTTCTGGCATCTTCAGAGCTGAAATTAGATAAATAAAACAATTTGTATATCCATTGGATGAATCTAGTGCTTTTGATGAATAGAATTCTCTATCTGAATAGTGAATGCAAGTTCTTCATTCCAGGATCAGGCTCGATGTATCACTTCTTCATTGCCTCATTTTCTAGCATCTTCAGAGCTGAAGTTAGATTAATAAGTCTATATTCATGGATGTTGAATAAACTGATCATCATAAAAGTGGTTTTCCACGACAGAAAACATATAATTCTCACTTGTGAACGCAAGATCTTCGTTCCAGCTAGCTCCACTGAAAGTCAAAGGCCCAAATTAAAAGATAAACACAAATATTTGTTACAACAAAAGAATGAGATGTCTGACAAACTTGTTCTGCTCTTGATGCGTAAATGATAACATTTCACTGGAATAATAGTCTTGGACAACTTAGATTACGAGCTTACTTTTGTGAATGCCTTTGTTGCACGCTTTGGTGAGGAACTCCGTGTATTTCTGCAGCGATTTCTGAAGACTCCTTTCCCTGAATCCCTTGGGGTACAGATTCCTTGTGATCTCTGCAATCACCTCGGCGTTAGACACATACCACCAACCATGTTGTAGATCTGTGGAAGCATAATGTTGTGTTAAAAAGTCTGTGATGCAAATATTTCAATTTTGTGCTTCAATTATGTACATTGTTGGATAAAGTATGACCTTTGAAATGTTTCCTTTCATTTTTGCACTAAATTAGCATATAACTTAGACATCGTAGGACTCAATGTTCTCCAACAACAAAAAAAAAAAAAAGCAAATTAGACAACTTTACATTTCATGACAGGAGCATTTACATTACCACGTAAAATGGTACACTGCAGAATGAAACGTTGAGACAAGGAATTGTACCAAGAAGATTGACAAGATGGTGAATGTGAATTACACTTTGGAAATGACAAAAGGAGCATTTGACTTACTCTTTGGGATGGGTTCCAACTTTGCAGCCTCCATCTTGGCAAGAATCTCCTTCATCTGGGCGATGGCTCTGTTGCCTTCCTCCTCGTCCTCCGTGTCCTCAGACTTCTCCTGCTTGTACATGGAGATCGGTAGCGCACAGTCAACCTTCTCCAGCATCGACTGCTCCTCTGCGTTGGTCCCATCCATGGTTGGTCCAACAGCCTGGATGGGGAGGGCGGCCATTTGTGGGAAACCACCGTATGCGCTGAACAACGAGTTCACTTGTCCCATTTGTCCCATTTGCCCCATTTGTCCCATAGGCATTAGAGGGATTGGCACGTGGTAAATGTACGGGTTGAAAGCGAAAGCGGCAGGAAATGCAGCTGCAGCCGCAGCCGCCTGGCTGGCGTCTACGAGTGACTGTGTCATCTCCGCTTCGGCTTTCGAGGTGGATTCCGCTGTGGTGGCGGTCGTTTCCGCGGCGCTTTCTGACTTTGTGACAGAGTTCTCGTCGCATGGAAGGCGGGGCAAGATGCTAAACCAAGTGTTAGTGGTGTCGGAGACGCCGTTGAGTTTCGATCCCGGAAGCTTGCTGAGTTGGTCTGCCATTATCAGTTCGCCGCCGTTGTATGGCTTGATGAGTGGCGACTTCGTATCATCTCTGGGCACCATCCCTTCGAGGTTCAAAAATCCAGGTGTGATGATCGCTTTCTCCTCTATTGATTTGTTCTCGTCCTTAGCACTGCTCTTCCCACTTTCATCCTTACCCAGGTCTCCGTTCATCTTCAGGTAGCTCCTATCGCTGAGATCTCGACCTGCGATGGCATTGTCAACAACAAGATTCACAAGGTCCCTGACAACCGTGTGACTTTCCCTGTCGCCTTTTTCTTTCCTCTCCGCCTCCAACTTTTCAAAGTTTGCTTGGAAAGAAGCAAAGGTGGACAAGTCATGAGGGGTTTGTTGGTGCGAGGTTTCACTGTTTTTCTCCTCCTCCGCCTTATTTTTTTCAACGTTCGTGTCATTGCAAACTTCCATCTTGTCCTCTTCCTTAGGCTCTTCAACCTTCTGTGTCTCCCCGTCTGTAATCTCTCCATTTATCTTTTCAGTGGGATCCAAAGCCTGCTTTGGGACACTCTCATCCTTTTCATTTGTGATTTTCATTTCACTCTCTTCTGCTCTTGCTGGTTCTTTCTTTGCACTGAAATCTAGCACTTGTTCCTCGTTGTCCTCCATTTTCACGCTGTCCTCAGATTTCACATTTTCCTCTGATTTAACTTTTTCCTCTGATTTCACTTCACGACTTTCATCAAGTGTCCTGTCACTCTCTTCCTTTATTTGCTCTTCGAGTTCTTGTTTTATTGCGGGTTGTGATGATGGCATGGTACTGTCTGAATTTTCGGTTTTAGCAACGTCTGCATTTTCAGATTTTGCAATGTCTGCATTTTCTGGTTTTACAGCAATGTCTGTCGTTTCTGACTTTGCTACGTCATCAGCATTTTCGGATTTAGCTACGGATTCTTTGGTATCGGTTGGCTGTTCGGCAGCATCTTCAGTGTCTGTTTTAATCGTTGGCGTCGACTGCGGCGGCTCAACGCCGAATTCTTCTGGAATGGCGCTTTCTACACCTTCGAGGAGAACGCCTCCGGAGTGAGGTAGCACCCAGTATCGACGCTTGTAGCGATCCAGACCAAATGACATGGCACGCAGAGAGTGGGACGCCTCAAAGATCTTGTTCCTGAACTGGCCGTGTTGCTGCTCACATGAGGGTCAATGAAGAGAAGAGAATGGCATTTAATTACATATATGGTGACATTCTGTTCAAATAAAAGAAATAGATTACAACTAAATATCATTCACATGTACAAGAAGTCTTGACTTATATAATAAAATTCCCGCTATGAAAGATAAGAGAAAAGAAAATTGATATCAAGTTGACTGGTTACCAGCAATGCAATAACATTGAGCCAACTGAATATTGCACATTTGATCTGCCGTCTAATTAATCTAACTAGTGTGGGCACTTGGGTTGTAAGTGTTTGTAAGAGCTTATGAGAGAATTCAGCCCAAAGACACTATTGCTTTCTGCAGAGTGAGACGTACCTTGGACAACCTCTCAATCTTCTTCTCCATCTGCTCCCGGGTGGGACTCTGCTTGTCCTGCTTGTCCCCTTTCTCCTTCTCCTCCTCCTTCTCCTTCTCCTCCACCACCTCTACCTTCTCTTCCTCAGCCATCTCTCCATCCTTTCCTCCCTTCTCTCCATCCCCTCCTCCTACTCCTACTCCCTCTCCTTTCTCCTCTCCTTCTTTCTCTCCTCCGTTCTTGCTCTCTGTGTCTTCCTTGTCGTTTTCTTCTTCTCCTTCGTTCTTTGGCGGGCGGCCTCGCTTGCGCTTGGCTGCCTCACTGAGCTTGCCAAATGTCTTGTCTTGCTGGATTCTGAGTCTGCAGGGGAGAAGGTGTGAAAAGATATTTTAAATAATTAAATTATATTCATGTTACATATCACAATTGTGATGGATGGTAAGGAAAAAAAAGATTGAGAAAACAAACATAATAGCGTTAAATTGAATTCATTCAAATGAGAAATAAACAGTGTTAATGATTGACTAGGTAGCCCATTCAATAGACCAACGTATAAATAGTTTTTAAGAACTCACTTGCGAATCTTTCCCTCGACGACCCACTTGTCTCTGCGCAGGTTCGCCAGATCCTCCATGTTGCCGTCAATGTGCGAAACGACCCTGTCGCTGCACACTAGTTGGTTGACAAGGTAGCCCAGGATAGAGGCCTTCTGAGTTGGGTTGAGGGCTAGGAACGGCACTGTTTGCAGCTTGATGGCAATCTGGTGCAAGATTGTGCAAGGAAGTAATAATAATAATAATAATAATAATAATAGTAATAATAATAACAACAACAACAATAATAAATTAATACTACACCAAACAAGATACGCAAAACATTACAATTTCTAGAATTTAACTACATTATTACATTAATAAATAGAAGTGATTTTTGCAAGGTTTCTAGGCATTGAATTTTTTTCACTTACCTCATCATCTTTGCCTTTCATAGCCTTGAGGTAGCAGCTAAGTACTTCTGATAGGTTCTCCTGAGTTACATCGATCTCCAACAGACGTTGACCGCCAGCCACCACTGCCTAAAATAGGGAAAATGCAGCATTGAGAGTGTTGAAACTGTGAATTCAACCAACATCTCACATTTTCTCATTGCCTGGTGGCCCTTTGCCAGCCATTTAACTGTTGACTGGTTTTACGGCAAGATTGAATCATCAGGTTATTACTATAGCATTGCTTTTTGAAGTATCAGATGCCCATACAAATCAAATCCCTTTTGATTTGTGAATGATAACTCACATTTTACAAGTTTTATGGCAAGTTTAAATTGTCAGGTTTTACTACAACATTTAGAGTTCAAATATGCAAACTAGTAAGATTCAAATTGATATTTTAGAGTTTGAAAAATAGCTGTAACTTACATCTGGTGTCTTGTCATCGTCTGGCAGCCCCGGGTCCTCCATTGCACTGTTGACTAGTTTCGTGGCAAGCGTGATGAGAGTGGGGATATGCTCTTCATCGTTCAGTAGACTGGCCTGAAGCACCGACATTGTCGGGATGTCATCATCTTCATCTAAAATAAACAATTTAATATAAATAAATAGGGTCTTTCACAGACATCAAACTAAACAATTGTTGACTAGCTTCATGGCAAGCGTGATGAGAGTGGGGACATGCTCTTCATCCTTGAGTAGACTGGCCTGAAGCACCAACATTGTTGGGATGTCATCACATTCATCTAAAATATACAAATAAGGAACAAAATATTGAAGAAAAATATAGATTTGTTACCACTGCTAACATTAAAGATAACATCTGTTGGCAAGTGTGATCAGAGTGGGTTCATACTCTTCATGACTTCATAATTCAATCGACTCATCCTTATCTGTGCTAAAAAACAACAACACACTACTTTTTAAACATATTTAACCAATATGTAAACATAATCAAAACAATACATAAAAGATGGTCAATCAATTCAACCAGGGAATACAAGCAATATATATTTTGATTCAATTAACTTCTTTCCTCATGCACTCATATCACAAAAAAAACATTCCTCTGCTCCACTACTACAGTATTATATCAATCAAAGAAGGAAAGTAGAGCTGCAAATGTGCTAAGCGGCAAAACGTAGTTAAATCAAACAATATTGACTAAAATTTTGAACAGCATAACAAAGTTATCTCATTCAATGCAAACAAAAATACTCAGAATGGGATCTACGGAGAATGTGTCTTGTACTAGAATCAAACCATCTTCAATTAGTTACAAAATAACTATAAAAACAAGATGTGCAACTTACCAAAATCAAGAGCATCTGCAAAGGTGTTTAGAAACTCTATCACCATGAGGCAATCAGCAAACGCATTTCCACTGACGGCTACTCCTTTCAGTCTGTCTAGCTCGGGCAAGGCCTAAAGTTTAAGACAAAAATAAAAACAAAAGGTCAGATATTCTTCAAAATACTTGGCATTTGTATGGGTTAAAACTCATAAAAAGGCACTGTGACACAATTCTTTGCTTCTTGTTCCAGAAATAAATCAATCAAATTGTGTGCTTACGGGTGCTTCTGGAACGAGCTTCATGTCTTCCATCGGCCTCTTGATCTCCCTGGCCAGATCACGCTCCAGTATCCTCTGCTGCATGCGACGCTCTCGCCGATAGTATTTCTCTGTCTTTTTGGCTTGCTTCTCTTTTTCCCTCTCCTGTAAAAATAACAATTCAAATATTTAAAAATGTCAATGTGAAGAAGTAAATTCATTTTTCTCGACAAGCATGTAAGATTTTTTCTTTGACTGTTTCTAGATTCCTTTAGTGAGGTCGCGCTCTAGTATCTGCTGCTGCATGCGATGGTCATGCTGAGGTTATATTTCTCTGTTGTCTTCGCTTGTTTCTTGACATCTTTCTCCAAGAAAAAGGAAACTTATCTTGAATTAATTTTTTGGTTGGAATGGGACTTCAATGGTTTGTTAGATCACTTCTGCAGACAACTTTAATAATTTGCCTTTCAAAGAGAATTTTTTTAAGAAGTTTTATTTTAATTTTCTCAAGTTAATACATTCTTTTATATGATGTATACGAAAGCTGTAACAAACTGGTTCGCTGAATGAAAATTTAATACAAAATTAAATTTATAATCAAAATCATATATATTTTCGAACATACTTTACATACCTCGGCCTTCTTCCTAGCTTCCAGAGCCCTCACTAGTAGCATGTGTTGCTTTCTCCTCTCACGCTCCTACAAACAAAAATTGGCAACACATTTGTCAACATTTAAATTCTCCTACAAACAAAAATTGGCGACACATTTGCCAAAATATAAATTCCTCATCTGTCAGATTAAGTTAGCGACCCCATACATACAAAAACTGGCACCACATTTGTCAGATTTTAAAATCTTTATCTATCTGTTCTAATTGGCAACATTGTGAAAATCAATACAATTTATAGGTCAATAACAAAAGGAATTAATCCACCAGTTTGGTTTGACAAGGGAGGAATTAAATCAGGAATTGACAATTTAATGAGTAAAATGGTGCTCGGTTTTGCTTTGGAATAGTTCCTATTCTGACTGGGTCAAACATTCATATGGATGACAATTAATTGTTAAAGATTTAACAAATTAATGCAGAAAAAAGAACTGCAAACACATTATCAACTCGCAAAAATGGCAGTCATTCCAAAAAACGAATATAGACATGTATATGGAAATGTTGAACATTTGCATGACACATGTATAAAGCAAGTTAAGAGAGAGCATCATCATAATTCAGAAATTGAAATATCTGAAACACAAGGATTTTTTAATCCATCAATCAAAAAGTAGTAAAGATATTAATGAATTGTTACAAGAAAAAATGCAGGTATTAGTTTACTGGCGGATAAGTAGATAGATTGGTTATTGTTAAAAGCTTGTGTTAGTTAGTGTTAGGTGAAAGCAATATATTTTTGCCATTTTAATTATAATGATGTTCATGCTCAATATATGAATTAGAGCAATGCAAAATTAATATGTTTGCAGTTTGAAAAGCAATAAGAAAAGTAATTTGCAAATTAAATGCAAGGCAGGGTGTTAGGGTTTCAACTACTAGATGCACATGAACTTAAAAATAAAAAAAAGTATTTCTATCAATCAATAGTTATACAAATTTGATATTAGATTAATTCAACTCTTCAATACCAATGAACTCTCATACACAATTCAAACCAAACCCACACACAAGAATAATAGTGCAATTGTAACTCATGTGTACATGATTTTGGATTAGAACACTTGTTATGAAGAACTGATTCAAATGTTAGAACGCCTTACATTGGAAAAACTTGACAATCATTAAAAAACAATTAAAAAGTAAACAAATTGTTTTCAATAATAATGGTTCTCTGTGACAGTATACAACACACTTTATATACATTTATAGCACCTAGAAGACAAATGCAAGTAAGAGACGAGATCACGAGAGTGACAATAATGAAGTGAAAATAATGTGTTTCCATCAGAGTATAGAGGATGACAATGAAGAATTTCTAGGGCTCTGAAAGTTTGATAATTTCATCAACTATTATTGTCATTTTTGACACCTCTTGATGAAAATACCCCTGATGGAAAGCTCAGGCCCTCACTGGCACTCATCATAATATTCTTTGTGCTTATTTCTTTCAAAGAGTGTAAATAATTTCAGGTTAAAGGGATCTAGTAACTTTGTTGACATGTGCAAAAAGTAATGAGTGGTTGATACAATGTATATTGTTGTTATCTGATATGTCCGCTGGGTTTTGTGTGAAAAATTTTCAAGTTAAATGGACGTTATATGGCAGAGTAATGAGAAAAATGCAAAGTGATATTCACTAACTCATTGCACTCACTTTGTAAACGGTTTTCGCGGTCCAGTGGATAATTTAACATCTGAACACTTCAATCGTAAATATATCTTTTTAACAAAAGGGAAATTTGAAAAACCAAACCCTGTCCCATGCTTTTATTGTTAATACTTATACAACAAGGTATGAGGGAACCGCTACAATTCAAATTGGATTTTGAGGATTTGGACAATGTTACTAACAATTGCCATCAGCAATTCCGTCTCGTGCTTTATTCCCTTTGAACAACGATCAATATGCTATGACAATTGCTGCATATCAAACTGAACATTATTCTCCATTGAATTCATGAAAGGAAAAGTAATTCAAGAAATGAAACGATGAAATAGTTTCCTTGACTAGTGAAACCTGCGTGGGGAGTGTGAGTCATTTTTTGATAAGAATCTCATCAAAACTAAAACCCACGTACATTTAAAGGTACATTGTACATAACGTCTGACAGACAAAAGATTTTGATTAGTAGACTTTAAACTGATTCCCTCATCAAAGTTTTCTGTGAGAATATGCCAGGCATAATTATTACACAAGAGGAAATGAAGAGACCTTTTGAGATGGTACGGGAAATAATAATGCAGATTGTAAGAACAGATTGGAAGGAAAGGTCTCTCAGATCAATCTTAAGGAAAGTCAACTTCTACATTTAGAAGAAAATACAAAAATGTATAATATGAAAGGTAAAAAGAGAGTATGGGGTAAGGGGGTGTTATGAAAGGGTTCTTGATTTGATAGACAGCTTGAAATTCCACATTTGATTGGACTACAGACATGTCTCACAATACCATGAAAGAACACAGTATGATTGATGTATGATAAAAAGCATTTGTTCCAGGCAACAATTGCTCCGAGGGCTGTACTATTGCTTCAGTGAAAGTTAGAGTTACGGTTAGGGATAATGTTAGGATTTGGGGTATCAATTAGAAATCTTTTTTTTTGGTTTAAGAGGGATTAAGAGGGATTAAGAAGCACAAGTAGAGGAGCAACTGTTGCCAGAGCAAATCATATCATGGAAACATTTAATCCCTTTCATGATGGATGATTTGAACGTAAATCGCTGAAAGGGATATTATGCCGAGGGCATGGTTGAAACAGGTAATATTAAAATGCATTTATGCAAGACAAGGAATCACTTTCTTTTAAGCGCACCGCACACTGCACAATCCAATTCCAATCCGACGAATGATTTTCATAGGATATCAACTATACTACATGCTTTAGATACACATGTCTCGCGTTAGTTCAGATACACCGTTGTTTGTCGAATCGGAATGGACCGAGAAGTGTGCGGTGGGCTTAATAACAGAACCCATGCAGGTTTCACACCGAAAGGAACCACATCAAAACACTACGGAAAGTAGAGAGAAAGAGTACAGATCATTTCCGCCACCTCAAAACAATGTTGGTTTTATCTTCAAACTAATTAGTTTTGATTCAATGGTTAGATAGGAAAAGTCACTTCAAGTTGGATCATTTTTACTGACCTGGTGTTTAAGAAGTACCGCTTGTTGTCTTCTCATTTCTCTCTCCTAAATTAAAACAGCATTTTGTTTTTTTATTAGGTCTTAATTGCTGATATTTTTAGGTTTTTAATTCATAAAAGTTGAATTAAACATTTGGAAAAGGCAATACCTACTTGTTTAAATTGCAGTTACAAAGATCAAATCCTCACATGAATGTAACACTTGTAGTTTTTAATTGAAGTAAAGGTGCATTTACGGATCAGGTTAATGCATTCACATTCACATTAGAAGTACAGGTGAAGAATCAAAAATGCTTTCCTGAATGCTTTTCAATCTAATCATAGATATCTTCATAATTAGGGATCCACTTGACAAATCAGAACCCATTTCATTCTTTTGTTACAATAAGCCAAACAATTAGGTACAAGAGAAACGTGAAAGCTCTAAAGTGATTTTGGTTGGATTTGACAAAGTTAATGGATCACTTTAAGACTCCTACAGAGTATTCAGGAGGATTAAGCTACCTAGTACCAAGACTAACAGTGTAAACAATGATTCAAAACAATTAATTGTTTACGCTTCTTCCATTACGATGGTAAAATGGGACAAGTCATTCAACCAACCTTTGCTCGTCTTAGCGTATCCATGTTTTTCTGGGTCGCCTCCACTTCTTTGCGTTTTCTGCGCTCCTGGTTTTGTACAAAAAAACATGTTCTCAGTTTTCTTCTTATTGTCGAGTGAGAGTGAGAAGGGCTTAAGTCAATTTTGGCGCTAAATTGAGTGCTGCCTACCATCTTGTAGGTCTGAGCCTTCTCTTTGTGATGCCAAATTTTAAGAAAAAATATTTCTTTTGATATTGGGAATATTTATCGAAAATGAAAGCGAGCTCCCTGACTTTAAATATGATTATCTCCAAAGTATCAAAAAGAGACTTAGCGCCCTTCTCTTTCTCAACCGACGTTATGGCCGGGTCAGATATCAACGAATATCGGAAACGTATGCCCAACGAATAGATAATTTGCGAAATTAAATTATCCGGTGATGAAAGTCGTCTCCATTGCTTCATGTACAAAACATAGAACAACGTACATCACCGGACAAGGAACGGACAAGAAACGTATAGAATGGATGGAAAATTTAGCTCTCTGTTTGACATCCGTATGCGCAATCCGTTGATATGTGACCGGGCTATTAGATACAGTGATACACAAGATGTTAATGTGGGTCAGACTAGACTTTATAAAGAACATTGGTCTAGCTGAAGTAAAATGGAAATTAACAGGGGAAAAAGTGAATTCTTATTAAAAGCATCCAGTTAATTCTTCAGGATACAATCAGAAATTATCTTGTATTTAGCAAACTAAAAAATCATACTTCAATTTTCAACATCTTTTAAACAGAATTTTATAGGTGACAGATCAAAATAAGTATAAAATAAAGTACCACAAGCATACACTGTAGTCAAATATACCTTAAACACACTCGCACATACATACACCATACATGTATAGACATCATACCCCCTTCATAAAACATAGCAACTGCCCAAATATAACTTGGGCTTTTGTGTTTCTCAATTCTTTCACCACACAACTAATCCGACATAAAATCATACACGTATGAAGCATCACAAAGCAAGCAAAGTAATTAGTACATTATATTATTATTAAAGCGTTTTGTGTGTTAAAAAGCTAAGTTACATGCAGGGTTGTGTGTGTTGAGCAAGCAAGCATGCGATCCTATTAATAAACAATTGATTTGATCTCTGCGAGTATTTTCTAATGTGCCAAAATAATATATTTATTATACTTTAAAGGTTTATTATTTAAAAACACTTGCATGTTTATATAAAAGTAAAATGTTCAAGAAAAATATTTCATTGTAAAATGTCATACTATTTTCATATAATAAATTTCAATGAGCCAATTTTTTGACAAATTTGTAGACAAAAAGTAAAAATTGATATTAACAAAATATTGATGGCCTGATGCACATTTTTTGGTAGCCTCAGGCCAGCGCTAATTATTCGAGCTCGGTCAAAATGATCGCCCTACCTCAACGAGTTGCTGAGAGCGGACTTCCCTCTCCATCCTCATCTGCTGCAGCCTGGCGATCTTCTGCTGCTGACGCATCACCAGACGCGACTCTTTCTCCCGACGCTTCTCCTCCGCGATCTGGAGAGCTGGAGCGGGGAAAACAAATCGGGTATAGAGGTGTTTAATTAGCGGGTTCAATCATTCATTAATTGTGATGGATTTGATCATTGCAGTTTCATCATTAGTTGTTTTTTTTTTTTCGATGAAAGAAAACATTTGTGCAATCTCAACATGGTAACACTTTTTTAATAGCACATTTACACTTTAATACACTGTTTTGCTTCCCATCCACTTGATGCAACCTCAGAATGGTTTAACTTTTTGACACTTTTACATACTAAAGCCCTCTGTACACAGAGCCGACTCGACCCGACCCGATCCGACTGGTTTTACTGGTTTTCAGTCAGGCTAGAGTCGGTTTCACTCAGTCGCAGCCGATTCTAATGTTAAATCGGCCTTAAATTATCTCCGACTGGCTCTTAACTGGCAAAAGTCCTGAGGCAACGTATACTGAGCTGAACCGACTGAAAGCCAGTCTGATTGGGTCGAGTCGGCTCTGTGTGCGGAGGGCTTTACATACGCTGTTTTGTTTCAGTTTTCTCCTGAAGTTTTAAAAGGTTGTGCAACGATTGTATTTCCACTATTATCATTTAACCCCAAAATAATTTTTGATGTATAAGAATGGAAAGCTGAAAACAAAATATATGGCTTTCTGCAATAGCAAGGTAATTAATTTCATTAGCCCCTAAAATTACCATAGGGTATTATGTGAAAAATGTATGGATATCCATCAGATTGGAAAAGTAGCCCCCTAAAATAAAAAAATAATTCCTGCATTAGTCACAACGGGAGGAGGGGGGAGGGGGGGGGGGGCACATAATTTGAAGAAGAATTAAAACAAGGAAACATAAGGGGACATTAAAATAAATTAAAAGACATACATAAGGTGTGCCCCCACCCCCCATCAGTCTTATCACGCTACCCCAATGTCCTTTAATTCATACACAATCCTAATAAACATAGTACAATATGCTATCGCACATTTTAATACTAGTAACTCAATTAATTTAGTAAAAAAATATCTGTACACGTATACAATAAGATAGTTCCAGTGCATGATAATGTGTTAGTGCTTTTATTTCAAATTTGGGTTAGTTTGACCAGCAAAGTATAAATATAAATGGTACACTGTTGTGCAAAAAAGAAAATCACAACAAAACTTCACATCACAAGAGTGATATTATAAATAAACAAAATATAATCACAGTAAGTTAAAATCTGAAGAAAAAGTTGTTATTTAACAGCCAATTCTTTACACATTTGTCTCTACTGGATTTTGCTCACAACAAATATTACAAACAAACAAAAGGTAACGGGTAAATAAACTAAAATGGCAAGCTTTGGATATTCCATTGGGAACAAACATATCATGTAAACAAATACTGTATACGCCATATATTTTTCGCGAGGGTTTTATTTTCGCGAATTTCGTAAATCACTTGTGAATCGCGAAATTAACAACATGCTAAAATATTGACACCAAATGAATTACTGCACTAGCATCTCTCTCAAGACAGTCATGATTGTGTGTTTGTAACATCCGAACGCGAATTTAACCACTCGCGAAATTGTCGTAAAGTCCCGATTCACGAAAATGTATGTATGCGAAATATATGGCGTATATGGTATGTACACAAAACACTTGGTCAACTCACAGCATACTACGATATGACATCAAATAATAAACAGTACCACAAAGAAATACAGCAAAGTCACTATTAATGCAGCTAATTCTGTATGTACTCCAAGTCATGTGCTAGTTTACTTAAGTTAAGTAAATATGAATGTTTATTAAAATAATTAACATTTTTGATGTTTTTTCTGCAAATTAGAAAACTTGACAATAAAAATAGTTGAAACATCGCAGCAATTCATGCTACAGTATTTGAATCTATCAGATTTAATCAGGGCTCGACCCCTGCACTTGCCCGCTTGCCAGGGCAAGTAAAAATTGGTGTCGGGAAAGTAAAATATCATAAATTGTCTAGTTTACTTGCCCAATCGGGCAACTAAATAATTGTTCCACTATGAACAATGTAATTTCATGTGTGTTAATCTCATCTAGAAGTAAGAGGGCAAGTAAATTTTATATTGGTATAAGTAAAATTTCAAAATGTATGATTTACTTGCCCGAATCGGCCAGTACAGAAACAAGTTAGTGTGGAGGCTTGATTTAATATAATATAATATAAATCTAATACACAAATTAAATTGCTTTTCTTATTCCATTGTTATATCTCTTTGGGTTCAAATCATGCAATTTGTTTTACTTCACAAAGTCACAGGCATGCATTTAAATGAGAAGCATAGGACAGAATATTATCTGCAATTAAAGACACATTACTCAATTACATGACAGATGTTATTCCATAAACATGTTGATCAACAAATATTTCTTTATCTTTTATTAAAGAAATTGGGATTGTCCTGGAGACTTGGATTTCTTGTCATTAGATTACCGGTACGAAGTTTTAGAATGATTGTTTGAGGAAAGCTGCAATATGCATTGACAAAACTACAATTACCGTCTTAAAGGTCATGAATAGCACTTACATGTACATGTATAGTATCAAGATTATTAATATACCACTTTATTGGGTTATATTTTCTTTGCTTTACTAATGCCATAATTAACATAAATGCTACCTCCTCCTATTAAAATGGTTGATCTTATCATCTGTGCACCTATTTGTAACACAGAACACTGCATAACTTATTTTAGAATTTGATGAATGTTTTTTTTTTTTAATGTTCATTTGTGTGAATTCAATTGAGTTAGAGATCAGGCCCCATATTCATGAAACCCTGCTAGCTTAGTTCCTTGCTAAGTGTATTTTTGTGTGTGCAGTTTATTGAGCAACAAACAGTTTTCCTAGTCCCCAACTAGGGTCAACTGGGTAAGCTTTAGGTACCCTCTAAGTTAACCCTAGTTTATAGCAACTAAAATATCTTGTGTTTACTTCTGGGCCACGCCATCCAAAATGGACTTAGCAAGGAACTAAGCTAGCAGGCTTTAATGAATATGGGCCCAGGTACTGAAGGGTAATGGAACCCCCTCTTCTCTCTCCTTACTGCCACCTCCTTATCCCCTAAGATACGCAATTTTAGATTTTGTCTGTATTTTTTCTCTCAAAAATTAGGGAAAAAGTACAGAATGTTGACCTGTCTGTATCCACTCTAGTGTTGGTTAATTTGTCTTGTTAAGTGCATCACTGGTGTGCTTTTTCTATACTACCCCCATACAAAGAGAGGTGTGATGGTGTAATAAAAGAGAGACCCATATCTACCCTGTAGCAAGAGTGCTAACAGACACACAGACGGACGAACAAACTAACAAATTAGAGGACTTACTATCTGCAGTATTTTATATCTCTTTGAAATGTATGTTTGAAAAGTGATTTCCTGCATGTGGTTGGCCCCTAACTATTCCAAACTAAGTGCTGTAACCATGCTCTACCCCCCCCCCCCCCACCCTAATCTATCCCGGAGTAGAAAGAGCTTACAAACAGACAGGGGAACAAACTAACAAGATAGCAGACTTATCCTGTTGGCTACCCATTTTTATCTGCAATATTTGAAATGTACGTTCTTGGCCCCAAACTAGCCCAGATTAAAGTGCTCTACCCCACCCTAATCTATTCCGGGAGCGAGAGAGAGAACTATAAACAGACACACGAACAAACTAACAAGTTGGCGGACTTATTCTGTTGTCTACCCATTTGTATCAGTAGTATTTAATATCTCTTTGAAATGTATATTCTTTCACGCAAGTGCTGGGCCCCGAACTATCTAATATTAAAGTGCTCTACCCCACCCTAATCTATACCGGAGCGAGAGAGAGAACTAACAGACACACAGACAGACGAACAAACCAACGAACTAGCGGACTTACCGTCGTGGCGCCGCGACTCCCGAGCAGACTCCAGCTGGTGCTGCCGCTCTACCTTTCGCCTCAATTTTGCCTCATTTACCCGCCGTGCCATTTCTGCCATTTAAACCAAAGGAACAAATGTTCCAGTACTATCTATCTCTTTAGAAAACTTATGAAATGCTAGGGCTAGAAATTAACTTTTTTGCCACGGTGACCGAATAGGGAAAGTAAAAAATTATATTTGTCAAAATTGTAAATCTGACATGAGAGTAATTTTGGTTTCCCAAAGCAAGGCAAGTGCTTATTCCGAGCCCTGCATACGCAAGTTGTTCCTTCACACTTTCATTAACATATTCTTAACTCTCAATGTTTCTAAATGTTAAATGTAAATGCACTCCCGAAAAGAATTTTAAAAATAAATATTGGTCAAATCAAATTTTACCCAAATATGGTAGAGTGAAATCAATTTTACTTTAGGATATAATCTCAGGTTGGAAAAAATTCCCAGGACATATTAATAACAATGTTGATTTATTCCATTTTGTTCTATTAAAATATCTTATTCTCAAACTATGCCAAGCAATTACAATACTTCTAAAAAAACAAATAGGTTCATTTTTTTTTCTTTCAATATTACAGGAGCTGTGCACACAGACATTGCAAAATGAATGTACTAGTTTACTTTACTTTTTAAAATTCTCTTTGAAATACTATAAAAGATATCAAATGAAGTCAAGCCTAACATATGCGTGGTAATATTACAACAGATCTACTACATTAACTAATTTTGGGACATAGTTTTCAATTTACACTAAATCAAGACCAACGTTTATAATACTTTGTGTCATTCTTCCCCCATCACAATAAACACACATCAACTATTTTCAAAAGACTTGCTTTGTTTTTGGAAAGCTAGCAACTATCAAAGAACTGCATTCAACAAACATGCATCAATAATTTTTGTTTAGAGTACCAAAGTGTAATGTCACAGGTATTTATTGCAGTAGGCAATGCTAGAAATTAACCTTTTTGCCTTGTGGCCCAGTCGGGCAAGTAAAAAACAAGATTTGTCCACTTCTAGTGGCCCAAAACCTAAATCTGGTGGCCCAAACAAAGAAAAACATAACAAATTCTGCTACATTTGCTTGCCCATACGGGCCAGTAGAATTTAGGATCAATGAAATTTGGTGGCCCGAAGCTAATTTTTAGTGGCCCCGGGCCAGCGGGCCTATGCTAATTTCGAGCCCTGCAGTAGGTAACTAATTCATAACAATGTCAGGCAAGCCAAATACATGTCGCTTCACACACATCATATTACCAAAGTGTGACATCGCAGCTACTCACTGTCACATTCTAAACAATGTCAGGCAATCCAACAATTTGTGACCAAAGTCGGGATCATACGAACGTCCTAATCAAATGGCACGTTGTTTCAAACCATCATTATCATTATCTATATCATTCATAATAACTGTGATATCATTACTTTGGTGCTCTATCTATTTCCACATCACTCAGGGGGAGAATATTCAATTTTCGGTAGGGAACTATTCTATAATTCTTGCCAATCTTTCAAAGTTTTCTACCTATCGACACATTCAGAAACACAACAATTTCTCCTATTGTAATACCAATTCCTCCTTTATTTTCATACAAAATAAGTACAACAAGTTGGCGAGTTAGGATTGTATATTTCCCATCTTCTATCGATTGCACTTCATGAACGCAAATCATGATCATTATTTCCCGTCAGAAGAATAGTATATTTAAATCCTATTTTTAAAATGCTAAAAACAATGCACATAAAGCAGAAAAGAAAAAAAAACTTAAATCATATTATGCAACACCTTGAGATAGATTCTACCAGGAAATGAAATGAAAACAATAAGCAGTGTGGCATGAAGTGATATATTAATTGCAATGGCTTCTATTCAATGGATTAAAAGTGATAGGGCGCTGTCCAACTTCAAAACATAATTGTATCAAAGAACATTGATGACAAGTAGTGTACCACAGAAATACAAAGAAAAAAGCTACAGCACTGTGCACTTATCCTGTACTACAGTGTGAATGTAATTTGAGTGAATGTAAATGTTTGGGATTGTAGATTGCGCAATACGAACGCGTCCAAGTTCATTTATAACCCACCCTAAACATATTCACTGACAAAACTTTTTTCCATACCTGAATCTTTCGAAAGCAAAAACAGGTACGCAAAAGAAAGAAAGATTCAAGAGCTTGTGTAATTTGTAGTGATAGGGATATTCTTGTAATCCAAAAATGAATAGTTCAGCAGGAAAAACAGATTTTAGGCTTCTATCAAAAGCACACGCTCCTAAAATTAAAAGGATAAAACCACTTTCCAACAACAAAATATGTGGCAAAAGATACAATTCTGAGAAAAAGGCAGAATATTTGCGGAAAACTACACATTCTTTTGTCTAACCAAAAGGCAACAAACATTACCTTCACACAGTCTGAAAAAGAAAGATTTCAAACTCTGCCAACTCAACTAACCTTGCTGCTCGAGTCGCCTCCTCTCTTTCGACTCTGCGGCTCGTCTTGCAAGCTCCTGCGCGATGCGTCGTTTATCAGCCTGGCGCTGCATGCGTGCGGCCTTGTTGCGCCGGTGCCCATAGTGCATGCGTTCGTAGAGATCATCCTCCGACATCTTTTCAAATACGATGCCCTGGGGAGAGAGAAATAAATACAGTGATTGTATCATAGCAAAACAATCAAAAAGATAAACTAAAAAGTTGTGATGCTTTGTTTCTCTTCATGGCACTGCATGCGTCCCTGTTGTTGCGATGACCGCAGTGTTCGAAAACTCAACCTCCTATGCGTGAGATGGGCACTCAACCTCTGAACTTACATTCCCGTTTAAATGTAAAATATCACTATATACCTCTGTATTACTAATTTGTATAATCCAAGTTTCATTAGAATCTACTGTAAACAGATTTTTGAGAAAAAAATGGTTACCCATGGAAATGCCATGTCTGACAGGCACAAAAACATGTCTTGCACATCTGCACTTGAAGGTCATCTCGAGTACCAAGTTTCATTTAAATCACTTCAAAAATTGTGAAAAAAGGTTTGTTCAATAAAGATTTTTTTCCAAATAATATAAGGCATACCCCATCTCCGTCTGGCTTCGGGTTGAGGAATTCCCCGACCAGCATCTTGGCACTGTAGCTGAAGTGCTCACGAGCCACCGAGTTGATTCCCCGCCGCTCGATGTACCGCACGACCTCCGGGTACGTTCGTAGCTTCTTGCCGCATGGAGCGTAGTAGATGACATCTCCCTTGATGCGGTCGCCGGGGCCGAGCTGACGGATGATGGTCTGCCTTCGCCAGCCGTTGGCGAGGGGCCAGCGGACCGCCCGCTCGTCGGTGACGCGGAGTCGTTTCCTCTTCATTGCCGCTGCAAGAGGCAAGGCAACGTTAGAAAATTATTTGATTTTATTTTAATTATATTCCACATTTTCAACAACAAAATATTAAACTATTTAAAACAAAATTAAATTATATTGAAATGAAATGGGAGACAAACTTGTCTGAGGTTTTTATCCTAGTAGTAGGTACAATGACACCACTGATGGGTGAACATATATTTCCATGGCCATATTAGTCATAAGTAGCTCCAAATTATATGCATGTTAGAATCTTTTTTTTATTACAGAACTGTTCACAAATATGCTGGACATTTTCTAAATTAAATTTTTTTTTTTTTAATGTGTGTAGATATACAAACAAAACAATACTGTAAAAGAGGATCTTACCATGCATCAGGGTGAAGGGGGAATCGTGTATAAACCTTACACATGTGATGTCATGGGAGGTGTTTCACAAAGATACTATAAAGTTGAACTTAAATTCCAAGATGACCTTAAAATTATGGTAGGCCATTCGCAAACTTGGAATAAACACACATTCAAATGCAATTATTTGAGACTTCTAACAAAAATGTATAACAATTACTTCAAGGCAACTTGATAATAACAAATATTACTGTTTTTATCAAAATGTATGCATTTTAAAAAGAACTGTTTCAATGATTTACAATGAAACTAACAGCTTTCCATAATAGTGAGGTCCAATTAAGAGTTTAAGTTCAACTTTGAATCTTTGTGAAACACCCCCCAGTAAAACATTTGCCCCTAGCGTTAGATTTTCTTTAGAATAGTTGCATTTCCATGCCAGCTTGCACACTTTAGTTTGGTGCATAGTCCAGACAAAATTTTGCATCCCGTGACATCACTACGTAAGGTCTACACCGATTTCAAACAATTGTTCTTTGTATAGTTACGTTGCCATGGAAACTCACGCATCTGAGTTAAATACGGGATCATGTCGTGAGGTCGCTTGAGGGTCATCCTGATGGGTATAGGGGTACTGCTTCCAGAGTCGAGGGTCATGGATTCGCTGTCCACGTTGCTGCTGTTCCCGTCTCCGTCATCCATGTCACTCGCCGACAGAGAGGACCCTGGGAAGGGATAACGGTCATGTGAACAATAAAACATGTTGCTTTATTGTCAGAACTGATTGATAATTCTAGCACAACTCTTAATTATCATAATCTTCTCCTTCATCGAAGATGATCCCCATCATCATCATCATACTCATTCTCCTCTTAATCATCACTGCCATTGTCATTATCATCATAACAATCATTCACCTCATCATCATCACTATCATCATCATCATCATCCTCCTTATCACCATCATCACCACCATTACTATTATTATCACCAGCAACATCAACTTCATCACCGCCACCACCATCACAAACACAAACATGTCCAAATTATTTTCTTACCATTTGCAAAGGAAGCTGGCGTGCCTCTCTCGCTATCGTCCCTGTTGGAGCCCAGCTCGCTGTCGTTCAGCCCGTTGTTGAGGAGGCTCATCCCGGTGGGTGTACCGGTCGAGGAACGGGGGAGGGAGTCGTAACCTGGAAGAGGGGAAGACGTGGCGTAGCTCGTGGACGTTTGCTGCGCCGACAGATTGTTGATGATGTCGGCCAGTTTCTGTGAGAATCAAATAAATGTGAGTATGTTAGGTGAAAAGGTCGAAATGTTTAACCCTCCATTCCCAATACTTCATTTACATACATAACTTGTGTTCTTCAATTTTTCTCATGGATCAAAACTTAAAGAGGGCTTTTCTATAACACAATTGTCTACAGTAATTGGCAAATGAGCTCTAGTATTCCATTTATCCTTGATAAGATCAATCTGATTGTGAAATTTGCAAATCAAATAATATTATTTCTACACAAAGAACATGTGTGGGTGCTACAATAAAAAATATCATTATCATTGTCAATATCCTTTTCCCCTACCCTCTTTTTCTTATCCTTGTTCGAGTCGTCCGCCTGCCTGAGATGCTTCCTTGTACTGTTCAGACTCAGATCCTGTGGCTCATCGGACGATGAATGACCCGGACGTGACCTCGGCTGAGGGCCGCGTGCCGGGCCGCGTGCCGCTGCGCGAGCCGCCGCCGAGGCAGCAGCCGCAGCCGCAGCCTGCGATGCGGTCGTACGATACTCCTTCTCCTGCTGGTACGCGGCCTGACGCTCGGCCCGCGCCTTTCGTTGGAGACGTAGCTGTTGTTGCTGGGCCTTGATCTGCTGTTCGAACTGCGCGGTGAGCGTCATGACGCGGCGGCGCTGCTCCTCCTCGTGGACGCTCTGGTCACGTTCCTGCTTCTCCTTATGAGCTCGCTCCTGGTAGAAAGAAAAATTGTATCATTTGACAATTTTCTTAATGAAAAGGTTGAATTATGATTTTCTTTACTCTTGAAAGCAACATCGCAGAGACACAATAATGTGACAAAGAGGAAAAACTTTGTCACATTTGAAGATACGTTTGTAAGATGGGTACTCTCCTTCGTCAAAAGACAGAATTATGTGAGGAGAAAAGTATCTTTGTCAAACATTTGATAGTTTTATATATATAAATACATATATTTTAAACAATGTCATAATAATATATATGTGTGCGAACTGAGAAGAAATAAAACCTTCAACTGAAAATGAATATACATGAAATCGATTATCACAGGATATTGGAGATAAAATACTGACATATATTCAATGTAATCCTGTAAAATTTCCTGGAGTGATTTTAATGGCCTGTTTTGTGAATAAATCCTCACTTGACACATGTCAGCTTCCTGGTTTAATAGAAAACACAAGGGCTAGGATTCACAAAGGAGGTTTGTACAAACCATGGTTTAAACCATGGTCTACATCTATGGAGTGCCATTTGTAAACTGATGGAGAAATAATTTAAGCTCCTTACTTGTTAACAATGTTGATGCTACACATTTACTAAAGGCACCAAATAAATGTTCGTCTTCTCAGATGGTAAAATTTGCTGGTTAGTAAGCACTAACAGTCATAGCATTAGAAATTAGAAATTGTTTTACTTGTCTACAAGCAGCACTCCATAGATGTAGACCATGGTTTAAACTAAGCCTGAGTCATGTCGGAATTTTTTTGTTCCGGAATCCGCCGGTGTTGTGCCGGTCGGAATCCGGTGTTCCGATAAAAAAAAAATCGGCCAATGAATGATACGGAACGAACACGCACTAGAAGGTCTGCCATGGTTTCGGCAGCGCAGGCATGCAGGCCCCGCGCTGCGAGACAGGCCAACTCAACTGCCTTGACTTTGCAAGCAAGTTGCACTCTTAAAAAGTGCCGAAAAGGAACGAAAATGTCTCTTATTTGACTTACATGTTTGTATGGCTTTTAAAATAAATACGAGAACAATTACCTGCAAAAACAGCAACAACAAAAATGCGCTGATTATATCTCGAACATTTTCTAACTCGCTCGAAACTGCATGAACTGAAGCTAATACAACGACACGAATAAGTCAACACTAACTTATACTTTGCATGCAGGCTATAGGGTCTATTTTCCTACGCGAGATCCATCCGCTGGGGATTTCCCCAATTCCCGGCGGATCGATCTCGCGCAAGAAAATAGACCCATAACCTGCACACAAAGTATACAAGTGATATGGCTGGCTGTGTCGGAGCATTATTAGTACCGATATCGATAGAGGGCGGACTGGATGTCAACGTTTGAGAAACGTTTTGATGACATATATGGTACGGCGCAGCTAGCTAGCTCTGACTGATAGCGCTAGCAGCTGCATGACTGTGCGGGGCGCGCCGGGGTAGCTAGCCTAGTCGATCGTTAGATCGGCTTTCATATAAACGCAGCGGATTTCTTGTCGTTGTAAGTTGCATTCGACATCGTCTTTCTTGTACTTTTTTGTCATTTGTTTTCTTCTGTTAGTTTTCTACTACAAAATATGAATTTTTGAGGAAAAAGAGGTTTTCCGTGATTTTCATCGGAATACCGGAATGGAGAAAACATTACCGGAACACGCACACACCGGACGGATTCCGGTATTCCGTCCGTTCCGACCCAGGCTTAGTTTAAACCATGGTTTGAATAAACCTCCTTTGTGAATCAGGGCCATTACGTATGAATTCTAAGTGCTATGACAGAAAATGTGACCTGATTTTATCAGCGTATGCCAGATATATACTCTACGTTCCCGAGTATGAGATATATATAACATTTTGTATTACAATTTCTTCCGGATTACCAAAAATAATTAACAACTCAATTTATACTCACACTGCAAAATTCAGAGTATTTTAGCTGGAATAGGCTGATAAAATCAGGTCAAATTTTCTAATTGAACATATCTTATCTTGGACACAAGTGCTTTTATCATGCCATGTAATTAATTAAATGCATGTACATGTACAACCAAGTCAAGGAAGACTACTAGTAAGCAGCCATTAAAAGTGAATATCACAATCAATTCTACAATAGCAACTCCTCACATATAAATCAAACAAGCATGCAATAATACAATACAAAATGACAATTGACACAAGCTAAATGTTCAGGAAGCTTACATGTTAAATACACTTATCAATATTATGTAGTTACATGTATAATTTGAATACAATGGATGGTTAATGTAGGAATATAATTTGAATGTCACTAGGCCCGCTGTTATAAGCCAAGTGGCACATGTTTTCACTTGATTTCATACTTTTGTAGTCAACAAAGCTTTTCATCACATTTCCTTTTTTCTGTTTTACTGCTGAACATAATGAAAAGGTGTTCTTATACTTATTACAAGTACGGTGAATTCTTGGGGAATTTCCAAAAAAAAAGGAAGCTACTTTATTAGTCCCATTTTCTTTTCTTTTTCACATATAAAGCTTATTGTGATTTCACACAAACATTTTTTTGTAGAAAATTCCATTAATATTGTAACAATACCCATGATTAAATATGGGAGTGTCTCTGTAAAATATTTGGATTCACTCAATATAATCTATTCAGAATGTAGAGTATTTGTATAGCTTCTATCCCATGCATAATATCTCAAATATGGAAATGGAAATAAACATATTTCTATATGAATAGGAAGAGCAGAAAGGCCAATAAACTGCATATCCTGTTTAATTATACACATCCTCATTTTAGCAAAAGATGTCAAAACTAAATAGCGCAAGTATAATATACTTCATAAGAGTATTTTGTCAATAACTTCACACAAAAAAACATATCTTTAACACAACTAATGACTATGGAGGAAGATAAAACGGAAATAATATAGCACTTTGCTTCCCCATTAATCTCTAACCTATATATGACCGGCTATAGCAAAACCCTGCACTTGTAGGTAAAAATCAAATTGTAGATTTCTGTATACCATTAGAAAGGCCTTATCACAAGCTTTCATTTGATGCTTTGTTCTAACAAATTGGTCAATAATTGGTGAAGATACAATTGTTTCAATTTTACAATCAAAGGTCTTTTACACACATTATGGGAACTTAAATTGCCCATTTCTCCAAAACATGAATTACCGACAAGAGCAGGGTTTTGCTATAGCCAGTCACATATACAAATGGAGAGATTTTAGTTACCCCATTCAGGACTGGTCCCCAAAATATAAGCAAGCATGTTATACCAAGGAGTTCAAACCACCTTTATGGGTCAAATCATTCAGGACAGGTCCAGAAGAGAAAATACCCAGGTCTATGGCAAATGCAGGTTATATACCAAAATCAAGTACATGTAGTCTCAAAGGGTAAGGCTCCACATTAGCACATTTGTCTATTGGCCCGTTTGGGCAAGCAGAATCATAACTTGACTTTTACTTGCTCGATCAAAAGACTTACTTGGCTGCTTACTTCTAGATGAGAGTTACGCATTTAAACAATTACATTATTCTATTCTAGTTGCCCAGATGGGCAACCAAATGAGACCATTTATGAAATGTTACTTGCCCGACATCAATCTTTACTTGCCCCGGGCAACAGGGCAAGCGCTAGAGTTGAGCCCTCGGTTAACTAGACAGTAAATGGCTATTCAATATCAAAAGTTTAAAAATCCTAACATCAGAAAAGATATGTGGTTTGCAATATGATTTAGGAGCCCCATAGCCTCATAAATAATGGAATAAACTACCCAGCGGAAAATTCCATCACTTAGCATTTTGACCTATATTATACTATTAAAGGGATCTAGTAACTTTGTTGAGATGTGCAAAAACTGATGAATGGTTGATGCAATGTATACTGTTGTTATCCCATATGTCCTCAGGGTATTGTGTGAAAATTTCAGGTCAAATGGACAATGTATGGCCAAGTAATGAGCGAAAATGCAAAGTGATATTGGGTGATATTCACCAACTCACTGCATTCACTTTGTACAGGGATGAAAATCTCGCCCGGAGATTTTCTTATCTAAATACTTCAATCATACATATCTTTGTAATGAAAGGGAAATTTGAAAAACCGAAAGCTGTCCCATGATTTTATTGTTAATACGAATACAACAAGGTATAAAGGAACCGCTAGAATTACAATTTTATTTTGAGGATTTGGACAATGTTACTAAGTCCCTTTAAACAACGTATGATTGCGGCAGCATTATTCATGAACTATGAATACATCTGAAGTCAACAGCAAGATTAATGGATCATAATTCTACTTTCAGTCAGGGCAAATGATATTAAATATAACATTAAACATATGATTTTGCAGGAATTCTGGTACTAAAATACAATGTACGTCAAAGTAATGATAACAAAATCTATGTAAATTGCAGTATGTAAATAAGGTATTGTACATTCATTTTAGCCAACAATTTATTGCCGTCATGCAACAAAATGTCTACTAATACTAGTACCGTAAACCGGGGTGACTTTGGCACCCGGGGTGACTTTTGCCACTTTTTTAGAAGGATGTATTTTCATCAGGTCTCACTCTTCAGAACTAATTTTGTATTCTAAACATTATCCTATAGGACTACATTAGAAACAATAAGAAATTTGTTCTGAAAAGTGATGCTTGATGAAAATACATTCATCTCAAAAAGTGGCCAAAGTCACCCCGGGTGCCAAAGTCACCCCGGTTTACGGTACATCACTATAATATATGTATACTTAACTTATACATGTACTTATTTGTATACTCATATTTGTGAATTCCATTTTGCCTTTTAAGTGCAACAACATGTTATGCTTCATTAAGGAAGCATACATCATATTGATTTGCAACACCTACTTTTTTTTTTTTACATTGTGTCATTCTTATAAAAACATGCATATATAATCACAGATTTAACACGACATAAAAATGCAATAAAAGAAAAACATATGCATGCACTAACTAGACTGCAGTCAAACGCAAACAACAAGCTTGGTAATAAGGTTCAATAAAAAGCAAACATTGTCGGGAGAAAATATTTTCATATCATACAGCTAGATCTACATATAAAATGCATACATACATTTCTAACTAAAAATGACAATGCAAAAAAAAATGACTAAACACTACACACAAAGCACACTGCTAGACTCATAACAAATATCACACATACAAGTCATACACAAGTTACCATATTCAGGAATATAAATACAATGATCTAATAATGAAGGATTATACATATACGACTCTAATTGTAATTGATATATCAGTCACTCTTTCATGCTGAAAGTGCATACAGACTAATACATGTTATAATTATTTATACTTGCATATGTATTGATTAAAATAATTGTGTTGTAATTATATATGCATACATACACATATAATACATGTGCATGCATTCATGTTTAATGGCAAACTGTGCTATGTTTGTACAATATAGGATGATGAATCATTTTCCATTAGTTGGGACCTGTTTTTGCATTATTAATATGAGTAAATGGCATTGTATCCGTTTTTGTTTTCAACTAAATAATTTTTCTGCTTGTATTTCACATTTTTAAATGTATTGCATCTAAGATTTTGTAATTTCTACCTTACATGTGAATAGAAAGGTGTAAATTAATTTTATTTTTTAAAATCAATGTTCGTCTAATGTTCCTCTTCTTTTTCTTTTTTTTTGCAGACATTTAAAATGTTATTGTTTTTATAAAGGAAATATTAAGACCTTTGAAGGATTGTTCATAAAAGGGTTACTCAACTATATTGAAAATAGAAATAAAAGGCAGAAAGTTTATTCATGATGATTTATGAAAGTAATTATTGATAAGATACTTTGTAGGTGATAGATATTCTTGAATCTTCCTTTATTCATAGATTGAAAAATATATTTGTTAAAGGGAATAGCAACAACAAAATAACAGAAGGGAATACATTAATTAAACAAGGTAGTACAAAGACACATAACATGGACACAGAATTTCATGCAAGAATAGATAAGCAAAATATTAGCCACAATTCCTGTTTGTTTTTTGGTTCACAAATGCACAAAAAAAACAGACGAAAAACACTAAAGGAAGAAACATTCACCTCTGAGGTAAGATCGTCATCGTCTTCTCCATCCTAGAAAATGAGGAGGGGGGGGGGGGGGGGGTTAGGGATTATAAGAAAGTTGGAACGATAAAGATATTTAGAGAGATTTAGGCAGTGAAAAGTGAAGGATGTGCGAGATATCCCAGGGTGCCAAGCTTGAAGCACATGTTTACCACAAGCCCACTTGTAATAAAGAGGTGTTGAAGTTATATAGTCAAACCTGTATACCAAATAAGCGCAACATTACTAAGATTTTGAGTGCACCAATTTCAACTATCATTAATGAGATACATTAATACTTTTAATACAATTACTCAATGCTCTACAGGAAATATTATATATAAACTTTAAAAACACCCTCAATTAACAATATGATAAACTACATGTCAAGTGCATTTGAGATCTTCTTGCATTTCAAACCAAATACACCAAAAACATACAGATTTGCATGTGATAGGCCCTAGCACAGTATCCATGTCTGCACAATCAAACACAAGCAATTAACCCGTTCCCTTCAAGATTCTGAAATATGTTTAAGCGCTTAGAGGCTTTTTGCAATATGCGCTATATAAATCTCTATTATTATTATTATTATTATTATAGACTTTGTACATAACCCACCCGGTTCCCATAATCAAGGGGTTAAAATACATTACTCTCTTACTTGCAACTATCCCGGAAGATAGAGAGGAAAGGGATAATCCACAGATATTAACCAATCTAATCTGTTTCATTAATTCCACAAGTCTCGGCATTTCACAGCTCTCTCAAGTGAATCACACAAACTTCCTAATTAATTTTCACCCCATATCGACATACTTGCATGGACTTGTATTAACAGAACGACTTTTCAATGTAATGCATTAATGTATAGTACCTATTAAACATTATTACAGTAGTCTAAAACGAAAACATAGATGGCCCATTTGTTACTTCTATGAAACATTTATGTCTGACATAATGGTTGGAATAATATAGTTGATGAAAATCATTTGACTTCAATAGGTGTTCTCCAGAATTTAAACATTCCAAAATCACAGCTTAGATATTTGTCTAGATGACACGATTAAATATGTTGATTGAAAATCATGTACGACAACAAAAAATGGGAGACAAACATTATGTTCTTTAACTTAAAAACTAAATCACTGACAGTATGATGGCAGCACAAAATGTAATCACGGCTAGAATTGTCATATTAACACGCTCTTTGAGGGCATTATAGGTATTATAGGGTCATTAACTCAAAGTTCGCATTTGCACTTATTAACATTAAAATACATGTCCCCAATTTAAACAAAGTGGCTATAATTTTCCATAAAATCTGGACTTCGAAATAACGGAAAGAAAGGAAGTAAACTGATCGTATGGACAGGAAGCTGCCAGATTTATGTGATCAATTATAAATGAATTGTTCTTTTAAACTATTTACACATTGCTGGCTCCTAAATGCTGCAAAACTTTGACTATACTATTTGATTTGGTTTCCCTTACGGAGAACTACGAATTATGACATAGTTTTAATATGTAGTTGCGATATACTGGATATGTACACAAGTTAACAGATACAATCGTTATTACATATTTTCTGCATGAATAATCATATATTCTCTATAAATGTACACATTCCTAGGAAAGATAACAAATATCAAGTACACAAAAAAGTGTATTATATAATTAGAGAAAAGTGGTTGTGAAAAAACAAAGACATTCATTAAATTGAAAAGCAGAGTATTGAAGTCATAAAAGCAACACCAGTTCAGCTTGAAGTTAATTTTTAATAGAGATTTTAGTTATTAAAGAGGAATTCCACCCCAGAAATGTGATATTTGCTATAAAATGAGGTGAATATGAAGAATCGGGATCGAAAATTTGAGCCAAAACGGATAAGCAATAAAAAAGTTATGACAGGACGAACTTTGCTCCGATTTTTAGTATCGTTCGCAATTGCTATCGATCGTGACGTCACTTGCGAGCTGCAGCCATTTTGACTTCTACATGGAAATTTAACAAAATTTAAATTTTCTTTATAACAAAGCAAATTTATGAGCTTACACATTCAAATGAGGTTGCCCCATCGATATTCTTTTATGAATTCGTGAAAAAAGGAGAGAAAAGTTAATTTTTAGCATCGAAAAATGAGAAATAAGTGTATTTTCATGTACTAAAGCCATGGCGAGATGCTCGTGAATGAGGTTGCATATGGCGGCAATTTTGAAACGATCGCTCATTATTACATAATGTTCAAACAGGTATAACTCCCGTGTTTCTTGTCCGATTTTGATCAAATTTTCACCAATCATTCGTCTTGTTCTGCTTATTCAAAAAACGAATAGTTATATCAGGCCCGGACTACCCCTTTAACCGACAGGAAGTTATGAAAAGGAAGGCAATGGTCATTCATTAGCGAAAAGAATATTCTTGTGTTTATCAATAGTACCAAGTAACATATATTAGCTTCCATTCTATTCCCAAATTGAATATTCTGTCATTAGCCATATTGCATTGGGCAGATGTACTCAAGTTATATACATTTTATGTAAGCATCGAGTCCTAGTTACCTATTATAATGTAAACTGGTGCAAGGTCAATTGTAAATGGATGGCAAAGGCCAAGTTATATATTTGTATTGGGTAAAACAAATAATAAAAACCATCAAGAAACAATAACATCGACTAGACTGCTAGAAATTATCCCTTTTCCTTTTATAATGTGTCAGAGTTGAGCAAGTACATGTAAATACAATATTTCTCTAATTGTTGTTGCCCAAAATAAAGAAAAACAAATTAAAAATCTGTTATATTTGGTTGCCCCTTCGGGCAAGTAAAATCTGAGAAAAATCTAAGAAATGTTGGTAGCTTAAATCTAATTTTAAGTGGTGCCAGGCCAGTTTGCCACTGTTAAATAAGAGCTCTGCCCTAGCATGTATAATATATTCCATGTAATTCATTATTCTTATAGCGGTGTATCCATAAAAACAGTTATGTGTATGTATATATCAACATTTAACAAACAAAAATGAGCAGTATTGAAAATGATAATCTTTTCAGTATTCTATATTAAATTGCTTCTCTCTACTCAAACTATAATCTCTCCGCTAGAGAGAATATAATATCCTTCCTCAAAGTGGCAGTAACCAAGTATTTAATTTACTGTATTTTTGTTTTACAGAAAGAGATTATGAGATTATGTCCCCCAGACTCCATAGGTCATGATTGTTTTTCCAGTCCTCCATAAAATATTTGTCTGAATGTATAAAAATCAACACTCATAGAAAATAACAGGAAGTTGTATATTATAAAAAAAGCACTGTGTCATCCATATTGGCACATAATGTTGAAGTTAACGTATTATAAAGAGCAAAAGAGAAACGAGAGTACTCTTTATACTGCCTACGGGAACATATAAAACATTGTGTATGATGAAACATATATATGGTTCATACTTGATGCATGTGTAGTGTTGAGGGTTTTGATAGACTTGTGTGAAGCTGTGACTCATGTACAGAAATGTGTGAATTATACTGAGCTTGCGAATGGTGATTGTGACATTGTCACATTCCAGCAAAAATGCTATGAATTTCATGTCTCTCGAGCATAACATCAATGTCTCGTAAACATAATCACTAATAACTGTATATAATCAATATATAGCTGTATGTCTGACATTGAAATTAAACACCTTTCCCTATGCATATATGTATTTCATTTGAATGTTTTTATGTGCTTAGTTTCGATGGTGAATTTCAAAAGGAGTGCAGATATTTTTGTTGTGAAGAACAAGACACTCTCTAAACACAATCAAAACAGTTTCATAAGTTGATTAACTGGCTATATTGTGTGTGCAAATATGCGTTTCAAATTGTGCAATATATACAAATGCAGGTGAAAAAGGTCAACTAACACACAACTAAAACATTTCTAACATTCTAACTTTCCTCTTGATATTTCTTTACAGCACTAAAAATCCCATCAATCATAATTCATATGGTATATATTACATTCAAGTATTGTCCATTCATGTTCCTCTTGTTGACAAAGATCCTTTATAAAGTGATATTCAAACAAAATGGTGTCAAGTGTCTGGGTCCCTGGGATGTCAGTGGGCCACTATGAGTAGAGAGCCGGACAATTGATGCATGTTACCTGAATTGTGTGCAAAATGGTACAAACGAGCCTAAATTTCTTTCTAGGTGACCTAAGTGGCCTGAAAATTGATGCATGTTACCTGATGTGTGTGCAAAATGTTTAATACAAATGAGTCTTCATTTCTTTTTTGGTGACCTGGGACTGAATTCAGGCTTTTGCCTGAAAACTGGGAAACCTTGGGTCCAAGAATAAACAAAATTGTGAAAACTAATCCTTGGGGAGAAAAATACCACTATAACCCTCCCATTCCCATGTTCACAAACCCTGTGGACTTCACATGACTTTGCACTATAAGAGTAGAGAGAGGCATTGGTCACACTGATGCTGTGATGACCCGTTGACCAACAGTCTCAAGAATGCAAGAAATCCTTACCTTCTTCTTCTCCTGCGCCTTGACCTGCTGCTTCTTGAGATGCTCCTGCTGTTGGAGAAGCTCTCTCTGCTTAGCCTCAAGCTGCTTTTTGGTCTGAAAAAAGGAAAGATAACAAAAATTAATTGGTTATGTGAATGATTATTTTAGATGTTTAAGTTTGTAATCTGATCCCAGTTCTGATACACTATCCATCAGCAAATCAGCAGTATTCTTCGGTTGATTGGGTAGGCTGTTGCAAGGTTTATTTTACCCCTTTTAAAGCAGGTGCACCCGATCAAGTGAAGAAAATTTCCTTACGAAATCCCCATCTAGCGGCGATCACTGTACAACCCCTTTCATGAGTGGTACCAGGCTGGCGTCTATGGAGAATGTGTTTTGTACCAAAATCAAACCATCTTGGAAGGGCTACTGCACATCACCATATATGTTCTTCTGATTGTTTATCTAGTTTTCCTCTATTTATTCTTCCCCATGATTCTAAAGATTCATTGCCTCACAACTCCGATTTGCCAGTCAGGAGCCAGTCGGAGCCGATTCAATATGTTGAATCGGCTGTGACTGAATCGGACCGACTGTGGCTCGGGTCGAGTCGGCTCTGACTGCACCGGGATTCAGGCTTAATAACTTCTGACCAACCCACCTCCATTATTGCTGCCATCTCCTTGTCTGACTCCGAGTCCGATAATGACCCTCCGCTGCTAGTCTCTACATGGCTGGCCGAGCTCAGAATGCCCGCCTCCAGGTCCGACATGCTGCCATCACTGTCACTAAGCCCTGCCTCCCCTCTGCTAAGCTCCGCCTCACTTCTGCTAAGCCCCACCTCACTTCTGCTAAGTCCAGCCTCCCTGCTGGCAAGGAGTCTTGCCTCTCTACTATACAGCCCCGCCTCCTCATCGTTAAGCTCCGCCTCCCGGTCCCGCCCCCTGGACGCACTCCTATCCTTGTAGTGGTTGTGATGGTGGTGGGAGGAAGAGGAGGCGGTGGTGTGGGAGGAAGAGTGGGCATGGCTATTGCTGTGTTTGGAGGCGGTGCTTGGGGAGGGGGTGGAGCGCTCCCGTTCCCGACTCAGGGAGGAGAGAGATGGCGTCTTGAGAACTGTTGCCTGTGTGAAGAATGTTGATTAAGTTACCAACTAGTTTACAAATTTGACTACAATTGCTTCAAAGAGTTTCAAAGAGATGGAAAGTCAAGCTGATTTCATTTTGATTTCCAAGGATGATAATATATCATTTTCATATTAATGACATTCACTATCTTTTAAAAGCAAAGAGGATTAAACAGAGACCTGCCTTGTAGATACCTAGTTTATTTTTTTTCCTCGATATTAAAACTGCTTAAGAAGTTACTAATCAAGTAACAAATTTAATTTGTCAGTTTATCTGACATGATAAAAATGAAACCCTCATTCACTTTTGTTGCAGTTTTGTACATAATGCCTACAGCCCCACAAATTAAAAATGTCAAGATACTTACTGGAGCTTCTCGGAGGGCTGCTAGTGCATCCGTGCCCCCTAGTAGAGAGAGGGCAGGCGCCCCTAAACTAGCCCCCGCAGTGAGCGGCGACCCATTCAGCCCCATGAAATATGCTGCATGTTCTCCAAACAGACTCTGGGGGGCGTAGTCCACTTTCCTGGGACGTCCCCTCCTACCCCGGCCACTCCCACTCGCGCTGCTGGAGGGGGAGCCTGTTGTGCTGCTGCGACTCAGGAGGGAGGAGCCTCTGCCTCGGCCACGCCCCCTTCCTCGACCCCGACCTACTTTGGCTCCACCTGTAAGCAATGAGAGAAAATAAAAGTACAAGACATTTTAAAGGATGAAAAAAAGGAGAAGGGTTCAGAAGCTGTCATAAATTATATTCTGCTGATATGCCTCATATCCTAGTCCATACTTTGGCCATTTTTTAATGTGTATTAATGTTTCTGTTTATCATCATTTTTTATTTGTATAAAAACATGAGATAACCTGATTGTCTGAGTGGATTTTTCTGTTTATCATCTCACTTTGTTTCATTGTATTCACTATCTGTTTCAGTTTCTTCAACCCTACCACCCAACCCACCCTACCACCCAACCCACCCTACCACCCAACCCACCCACCCCCTGCCCCCTCCATCCCACATCTACCTATCTTTCTCTCTTATATACAACTCTCTCCATTTCCTTCTTTAGATTTGAACCCCTTTCAAACTAAATGGAATAATTGTCAATTATCAAAAAGGGACATATTTCTAATAGTGCATTTTTTCCTGATGTATGTACCCAAGTGATAATACTAAAATATAGAACAGGCCTGAGGCACATAAACACATTATCAAATGTACCTGCGTCATTTACTGCATAGATGGATCTAACGATTATGATATCGGACAAAAATATCAAATCAAAACGTCACTGTATGAATATAAACATACAGACTCTTCAGAGAAAATGTACATGTATATACAAATATGGCTAGGCTTTGACATTTCTAGCTACAGCCTATAAATATACATGAAGCAAATCAAATGAGACTACATTATAATGTAAAATGTCAGATGCAACATTATCTAATGCAGGGAAAATATAATTGGCACACAGAATGTCATTACGCATAACACAGAAACTATAATGATGCTCTCTAACAGAAGGGGGAAAATAAATTAATCAAGTTAAATGCATGTTCTATGTATCGATACAATCAATGCGAGTAAAGTCAAACCTGTCTATTAAGACCACCTAAGGGACACAGAAAAGGTGGTCTCTACAGACAGGTTCGGTAACATGCAGACATGGGGTCTCCTTATAATACAAATGGTCGCTAGAGCAGGTTTTATTGCATTGTAAACAATCTATGCATGATCATTATAAATACAGTCAACCCTGTCTATAAAGACCACCTAAGGGACTCAGAAAAGGTGGTCTTTATAAGCAGGTGTTCTTCATAGACAAGTTCAATAACATGCAAACTGTTTTATAGGATGTCAAAAATAATGGTCCTATATATGTGGTATAATTTTACAAATGATCACTAGAGCACGTTAAATTGTATTAGAAATATTAAACCTATAGTGCATCATTACAAACACAGTCAAACCTGTCTATAAAGACCACCAAAGGGATGCAGATAATGTGATATTGATGAGCAGGTGATCTTTATAGACAGGTTCTGTAACATGCAATCTCCTTTCTATAAAGTCAAGGATAATGGTCCTTATAGACAGGTGGGCTTCTTATACAGGTGGGCACTGGAGCAAGTTTGACTCTATTATTATAAAGAAATCACACACACAGAAAAAATAAAAACATACAGAAAACCGAATGGGTTCATGCAAATAAAAAGCACTCCAAACAACAAAAACAACAAAAAGTTCTTCAAAATTATCAGTTCAATGAAAATTTACATAAATCTATAAATTAATGAGCGGAAAAGATATATCTAAGTTGTCGACCAGAGATGAAATCAGATTGAATCAGACTGAAAAATCTCAAGAGACCACAAAGGAAAACTCAAACCCTTCAAGAGGCAGAAATATTAAATGTTGCATTTTCACAACCCCGGTTTGCAAACTAACTTTACATAATCCTTAATTTTGCCAATCCCACTAGAGTTATTCAAGGGAAATCCATTATGAAGTTGAAAAGAGAGACTAAATGTTGCATTTTATACAGGCTTGCAATCTAACCTAATAGCATTATCCCCAACTTTGCAAAAATTTGACTAAATAGAGATATTTGAAGGAAATACATTTATTATGAATCATAGTGAAACTGGGTGGGAATTATGCCTTCGTTGCGAGGACCGTATAAGAGGAAGCGGCATTAATTTGTTCAAGCCGTGCTCTCCATACCTCCCTACAACCCACTTTACATCTGAATTGGAGGTGCTATTCCTCTCTGGGCTTCCTACACCTGTCAAAAGCACTCAAATACAGAAATATCTTTGTATCCAGAAAAACAAAATATCCATCCAAAAAAGACAGAGCTAGCCGCCATGCTCTCACAAACAAGGGATTAATCAATGTCACGGGAGGTAATGTATATTCTCTTCAGGATGTTGACCCATGAAAGAAATTATTGTGATCATTGGATACCTTTTGGTTTTCTTCATCTTCTTTGAGACTTTTCATAGTTTTAACGAGGGGGAGATCAACGTCAGTCATCAATGAATGAGGAATCATAAACATGAGTAATGTGAAAAAAGCGCATTCGTAAAGACCCTATCCCATTTTTGCTACGGTAGACGAAGACAACCATTTTAATCTTGAATAATTCTGAAGTATGTGACTATGATCTGAAAATTGCAAATCTGAAAGAAAACTGATCTAGATTTCATGGAAAACTATGACTTTGGGGTTGGGTTGGAATGTTTGTAATCAGAATAGTTCATGCTTCAATTTGTTGACATCAGTATTTCAAAAGTCGAGGGCAATTCCTTGTTGAATGTTATATGACATTTTGTGTTATAATTCTTGTGTGATAACACACTGTGAAACACAGTGTGAAACACCTGGGACCCGTCGCAGAAAGAAATACAATCGATAGTAAGTTACAATTAATTGTAAGTCGGGTCATGTGTTCTAAATGCGTAAATCTGATTGGTTGAGACGCACAAATTGTCTGACTTACAATTAATTGTAACGGGCCCCTGGAATTGATGTTGCAATAAACATTAAAATATATTATATCAACTAGATACACTATATTATCCATTTTACAAATAAAAACTGGGAGAAAGAAAGCTACTGTATGTTCATGCCTTTCCATCTCTGAAGTCAAGACATCAAGCAAGCAGAGGAAGACACGGCAACAAACTTTTTTTTAAAGAAAGACAGTAAAATATACTTGTATAATTATAATCTTATGGGAGAGGGATTAACTAGAGAAGAGAATTTCCTTAACTCTTGCTATTCTGATCCTATCTCCGGAACATATTTTAAGTCGGCAAAAAAACTATGTAGAGCTTTAATAAAACCTGTGATTTTCACCTCTGGCTGAGTCACAGGGACCTAACCACATTATCATTTCCTCTTTTAATAATAAATCTTGTCTCTGTTTTTGCTGACTTTATTTCTTCTTCTCGACAAAAAAAAGAAGAGAATACTAAAAAAGAAAAATGGCTGAGCTGGAAGAGGTGCAGGAAAAGATCAATTATGCTCGAGCCACGGACTGAAAAATGTGACCAAAAGATTCTAAAGACAATTTGTGGAAAATAGCAGGTGGATTTAATAGGCATAGTACATATTCAATAGGCCTAGTAATATATAATATTCCTTTGAGTTAAAAATATAGACTAACTGTTACCTGAACAACCTAGGCTAGAAACCAACTAGTTTTGTATGATGACCCTTTCAGGCAAGTAAAGCGCGACTTTAAATATCAAGTTTTGGTGGACTGAAAACAGATGAAGATGGTCTAAAACAAGAAAAACATTAAATTGTATTATATTTTGGTTGCCCAGTTGGGAAAGTAATCATTCTACAGAGATGTTGAGTTTTCTTTATAATAACTAATACTTTTTATAAACTCCATCAAAAGAAACTTTACTAAAGGCAGAGTCAAAACTTGTAATGTGGCAAACAATACACGGCGGCTCTGGGCGATTTAGCTCCCGAAATGCCTTTATAAAGAGCCCCACAAATTCTTAAAAGAGCCCTTGTAAATTTGCATAGAGTTCAATGCAAACTAAATATCAAAGTGTTATTTTCATGCAGGCGAGCTCGAAAAGTAGCCCCCCCACAAAAAAATAAATGTTTAATTTTTTCCCCTGTGATACGTGCTGATGCATCCTAAATATTTCTGCCAGACAATACTGTACATAACATGATGCAGATAGCAGGAAGTACACAAATAACTAGAACATTTATTTAAAACAAAAAAAAACAGGTAGACATTTAAAAATGACCTTAACATTCGCTTAATAAAGGTTCAAGACATTTCTGTCGACTAAACTCATGCAGAGAAATGTGAAGTCTTTACAGTTGACTTTCTAAAATAAAACATTTGTTAAAAATATTTAAAAGGTCGAAAATGATGTTCCCTAGTATAAAGTTCATACTCTGTCAGCCGCTGGTGTGTTTAAAAGGCAGGGGGAAATACAGTCGAACCTGCACTAGCGGTCACCTGTCTATAGCAGCCAACCTGCCTATAGTGGCCACCAAAAGTGTTCCCCTGCAGAGAAAAACAGTGTGGTGGAACCTGTCTATAAAGGTCACCTGTCTACAGTGGCCACTTTTCTTGCTTCCCGTGGTTGGTCGCTATACACAGGTTTGACTGTATATAAGTATTATCTGGAATGAGCTATTACATTCCTAATACTAAATAAGCAATAAAACACTGTAGAAAAAGCTACGACTTCAGCAAAATTCAACTAAAACAAATTGGAAACAAAGAAAAGGGAGCAAGAATAGACCTTTGACTTTTAATTCAACTTAAAAATATGCGTTCAAGTTCAACCCAGGGAAAGTTGACTGTTGACCCACCCACCAATGTAAAAATAGCCTTCCTGAATACTGTTGAAATATCACCAGGCTTATATTTTCATGATTCAACCTAAAATATCTGTCATAATCGGAAATAAGAGCCAAGCTCTAATTCCAACTCTAATGCCACTTTTGGGCTTGTAAGGCCCTGTTTTAATGTTCAGGTGATTAATTGCATTGTTTATGAATTACACAACCCTATGCAAGATGCTGGCCATCTACATTATTTCATATCAAATAACAGTAACAAATAAGCCTGCATTTTTCTCTGCGTGGTGGTCCCCTTTCAATCCAGCATCGGGGATGCAATGTCATTTTTTTTTTATCAACATGTATCTTGAGGGTAAATTATGAGAGCATTTTCCAAAGGGGAAATGAATTATTGTTGACAGAGAGAGACATTATGGAAATGAATTCCAGAAATATCTTCCAGAAATATACACAGTTTGAGACTCGTAGTCATTGTACACTCATACACTGTATATTAAAGTACTCTCAAATTAGAAAGCAAAATAAACAGGCTGACAGGTCCATATGAATTCCATTTCATACGCTATACAAGGTTTATGATGGATGTCATTGTCAGTGAATAAACTGCAGTCAAACCTGTCTTGGTGGCCACCTGTCTATCGCAGCCAAACTGTCTACAGTGGCCACTAAATGTGATCTCCTGCAGAGAAAAACAATTTGTCCGGACCCTGTCTATAGAGGTCACCTGTACAAAGGTTTGACTGTACAGTATATGTGCATAAACATGTAGGCCCATTCACTCATCAGCAAACAAACAAAACTAAAATCAATCAAAATGTGTAGCTTAAATAACTGACGAAACAATAACAAGACTATGTGTATCTTCATGCAAAAGGGTTACAGATAAACATCAGAAAATGTTGCAGCCAACTTGACTAGGAGAATAAGGTGAAAGAGCATTACTGGAGACAATAACATACTTTGTATGAAACATGCTAGCTTATTCCATGAATTTTTTGGCACATTAATGAAGATCATATTGGCAGCCGTCGCAATCTCAGTATCTCAGTATTTGCGAACCTGGTAGGCTTTGTACAAAGTCTATGGGGATTTCAGAATCTTGAGGGCAAGGGATTAAAAATAGTCAGAAGATCAAGTCTGCATCAACTGAAGAAATATATTAAATTTATAAGGGTAAAACAAGAAGTACTAGTTAATATCCTTTAAACGGAACATACATGACAAGCATTCCACAAGTATTCTTGGTAAGACTGAATAAAAAAATTCTAACCAAAGCAAAAATTATTAAATTATTACATTTCAATGACTATGGTACATGACTTTCCTAAACAAAATTGATGATGGGTCACTTCAAAGTTATATGAAATTAATTTTCAATGATGATGATGGTATGGGGCAATTGAAAACTTAATCTTTTGCCTAAAAGAGGTGAAAACTAAAACTCTCAGTCATGCTCATCTACAACAAAACAAATCATGGAACACAAGACGTGCAGAATCATGAGGGGAGATATGTCACACAAGAAACTCTAAAAAAAAAAAAAATTATGAAAATCATAAGTAGGATTAATCATAAGTAACACATCAAAGTATCTCTAAATAATGATGGTCTCAAATCATGCTCTAAATGAGTAATTATCTAAATACAGATAAAGGGGAAATTGTGGTGAATGAATGGCTCATTGGTATGTCAGGCAAGACATCATGAAAAGACAAGAAAGGTTAAAAATCATAACACACTGACGCGTCTCTGAATAATAGTCTCAATTCAAGCATTAAATGTGTCGTCTAAACTTGCCAAGTGATACATGGGAATATTGCATGGTTGTTTTTTACTATATACAATGTAATATGTATGGAGGCAGACAAAATCACAGGAATGTTGATACATCAGGCTATGTATCATAAAAAGACACACAAAAGGTTAAAAATCATAATAGAAAGGGAGGATATTTCGCTAAATGATAAGGTATCAAATCAAGCTCTAAGTGAAAAAAAAATGTCATCTACGCTTCACAAATGAAACTGAGGGGGAAAAGGGGGGTAACAATGTTCACAAATCGTGCCACAACTTGGTGTAACCAACGGTTACGAGGTGACATACGTTGTTTGAGCGGGTCGGAAAAGAGCGAATCGAAAGTCGCCACGGAGGGGGCGGGGCTTCCCACTGACACGCCCCCTTCCTGGATGTAGCCGAAAGGGGACGGGGCAGCGGCGGCGACCCCGAGGCCTTGTGCGAAGAGCTCGTGTTCGAGGCCCGGAGACTGCTGCCACCAGACGCCACCTGTTCCTGGTGGGAAGATGCGGGGAATGTTTGGTGAGATGGAGATGGAGGAACGGTTTGGAGACAAAGGTACGTAATCGTCATTAGTATTACTGAGTATTGCAAAGAATCCAAAGATATTGATGTAATCATTATATTAGTATAACTGAGTATTGCAAAGACATTGATGTGATTATTATTAGTATTATCAACTAATACTGCATCAGATATTGATGTAATAATTTTTAGTATTACAGAGTATTGCAAAGATATTGAGGGAGATTCAAAGATCAAAATTACTACGAGATATTACCCAAATATATTATTTGGGGGAAAAAGGCACATCCATCGTTATTACTGAGTATCGCAAAGATATTGAGTGGTATCTAAAAATAGATGATTAAAGCTACTTAGGAATGTTTGGTGGGGTGAAGGAACTATTTAGAAATTAAGCATAATATATACATCATACTACTGATTAATGCGAGGTTACTGAGGGTCAAATGAGATACTTGCAAAATTATGGAGTTAACTTTAACAATCAGCACCTTTTTATTCTCAAATTGACATCCATGACTTAAGATAAAAAATTGAAATAGTATTTAGCATTTTTTAACAAACAGAAATATTGTGTTACCAATCAAAAATTGTACAATACAAATATTGGTAATCATAGGAAAACCCAGAAAATGTTCATAGATAATTTGATTTAAATAAATGTATTCTTCATCTGATATCATCGCATCATGCACGCCAAATTCATTAACACTGCCACCACACACTTTCACTCAAATTATAAATATCACAGATATTGATACATGTACATTACTACATTAACTATTTATTGACATATACTCCTAAGGTAATTCACTGCAAATTCAATCACAAAATCAAGATCAAACAAATCCAAAACAAACCGATCATGCAATAGAGAAAGCTTCCTCTTTTAACAATAAAGACGAAGAAAACATACAAACCAATATTTTTTCAACTCATTAACTCTCCTTCTCTGATCCCAGCTATGAAAAGGAGCATTGATTTACTACACATTTCAGTGCCCATAGCAATGAGATATTAATCACAATGGCAAGTCGAACTTGGCATTAATAAAAAAATACAATGTCATGACATTTGCTCTATTGCAACAAATGCTCCAATATTAATAATTTTTTGTTTTTAAGTCAATAAGAAATATGATCAAACCCTTGCCAAACCCAAACTCAAACGCAAACCCTAAAACTTAAACCTAAACCCATGATACCTACGCCTAACTTTCACTATAATTATAATGTAGCTATAAACTCTTCCAGCAAATGTTTTATGATTTATTTTAAAAGTAATATTTTCTAGATAAATGGCTTTAAACATACATACATATCACAACAAACCTCAAGTTCCTGAGATAATGTATAGAGTTTAAATCTTACTGTAAGTATGCAAATAATAGCAATGTAGAAACATATAGGGAGATGCAAATACAAATAACAATAGAATATATATGTTGAACTACAAGTGATAGCTGGCAGACAGTCTAAAATAACCCTGATCATCTGGTATGTAGATTTGGAGTAAAACCTCAATATGGAAACAGGAAGCGATCCGCAGGTCACAGTTAGGTATACAGGAAGTAGTTGGGAGGTCAACGGGGTACAATGAAGTCTATAGATATCCTTCTACAGGTGGAAATCGTAGACATGGGCGTACAAGTATATTTTTGCCCGAGGGAGAGGATGAGGCCATTTGCTCAGTTCCAAGTTTGTTTTTTTAGACAATCGACCAAAAAAGGGTATTCACCACAGACATGCCAGAAAAATCAATATTTGCCAGAAAATTATGTAATTATGCCACAATATTAGATGATCTCGTCACATAATGTCTATGATTTTGTCACAAAATGATATGATATTGCCACAAAATTGGATGATAAATTGCCCTGAAAAGTATGATTGGCTTTACCCCCAAATTTGTGTTGCTTTTAAACTGCTTGGGGTGAGAGCCATAACACCCCAGCCCCCTTTGCTCATTCCTAGGAAGTCTTTGCTTCTTTAATTATCGCAATTTCATTTGTTCAATTTTGTTAATGTTTTGAAGTCTATTTGTGACCTTACACCACAAAACGACCGTTATGTCGCCGTGGTAGTTTGTCTGTTATTACCTGATATAGCCAAATTTGGTTTAAAATATGAAATTCAGGATTTGTATATTTCCTGAATGAGGGTATCATAATCTACCTGTTGTGAAATTTTGAGCATCAGAAATCATGTGTAAATATGATTTTTAATCAAATAAATATGATCAGATTACAGTGCTTGAATGGACGCAGATCTTTGAAACGGCCCGCTTTCTCCCTAACTTTAAACCTGATTCAGCCATGTTCCAAATCTTGGCTGCTCATTTTGAGAGGGTTCGCTTAGTCCAAATATGACAAATTATATACCATTTTAAAGGTATTGACTTCTACATTACTGTCATGTAAAAAATAGCACAATCATTTCCCCCGACTTATTGGTCGTTTTGTGGTGTGAGGTCACATTTTATAGACTTAAAAACAGAACAAATTTTTTACTCCCAGTTACTCTCGTGTTTTGGATTGGTTCTCCTATCCTTTTCCGGGCCCATTTTCTTTTGACCATATGTTTTCCTGATCAATTCACACTGTCTAAATGTAACTATATAAGGGCAAAACAAAATGTTCCACTAACATCTGGGGAAAAAAAGAAGAATGACTTCAGATTCAACTCATTGGGTCAAACGGAGGTAAAAGTTGAAACATTTTTCTGTCTGATCATGTTTCCTTACTTTTCATTTACATTTTGAGTTGCTGTGGTTTGCTGATTGCTTTGCTTCAAATAAAACTTTACCAGGAATAACAACTTGAATAAACATAGTAAAATGAGAAATATTCCACAATTAAATCTAATGGCGTTTAGGTGGGGATTGAGTATAACCCAAATAACCCTGACCCAAAGATCTCCTCTAAAATATTACAGTCAACAGAGAGAAGAAAAAAAAGAGTGTACACAATTTTGAAATTGTGAATAAGCATACAAAATGACCAACAATTTGCTTCTAAAGCCAAACAAAAATGTGCAAGCTTACTGAATCATTCATCAACTTTATTGAAATGCAATTTAAAGATATCACATATAATATGTGTCATGAATTTGTAACATATCGAATAATATTTGCGTTCATGTTCATTTTCACTTCCTTGGAGTATTATAACGATCTTTAGAGTACAAAGTGGCATAAACACAATTTATGATACCCTTGATAAATTTCATATTCACTTTCAACTTCCTTTTAATAATAATAGTAAGATCTTGGTGGTAAAAAGTGTACACAAACACAGTATGTATGCACCTTTACATTTGAATGTACCTGTCCTATACCTAGTGTACAACATATTGTTTGCACCTAGTCTGGATATATATGGAGTGTATAAATAGCCTTCAAACATTCTAAATATCATCCCATACCAATTACTGCCTGACCTATAGGCTATCTAGGAACATAAAGTGTGCATATAATCATGTTAGTGTTACACAATATGTGTAGTCCTTCCTCGTTATGTATTATGTATAGAGCGCAACTAAACATTCTGAACACATTTTTCATGACTTATTATACTTCAATAGGAAGTGTATATTTTAATCAGAGAGTGTCCCACCTCTCTGTTTTAATGATTGTAATTTACAGTAATGTGTATATTTCACTGGTTTCAGGTTCTGCGTTCTGCCCAACACATTACTTTAGAACATTCTCAACATTATATTACTACATGAACAATTGAAATACTAACATATTTTGTACGACTTATTGTACTGAAATAGGAAGTGTGTATTTTAATCATTATAATTTGCATGTATAATCCGTATACTTCACTGGTTTTAGTTTCCATGTAGTGAAAAACAACACATTAAACAAATAATATGAATGTAGGGAGTGTATGTAACCTTTGAACAATCTAAATATTATATTACAAGATGAACGATTGGAATACTAGGTGTGTATGATAATAATCATAATAATAACTGTATTTAATGATGTACTACATGTATGTAATGACTGTGTATATTTCTTTGGTAAATATATTTCATGCAGTGTACGATGTACTGTTATTAAACCTATCAATCATGACTATACATACATGTATTATGTAGTACGAATGTATGTATATCTAACCTTTGAACATTATTTACATTAAATTACAACATGACCAATGGCTGTGGAAATACAAAGTGTATATAATTATATCCACTGAGTATATACTTCACTTCCCTAATTGTAAACACTATTATGTAGCTCACAATAACAAGTTAATCGCCAAATGCAAAAATTCTTTGTAAAATTGTAGTTTAGTTCATCACGTCAATGTACAAATTGATTGCGTAAGCATTATATACTGGTAACATACATTGCACTAAATATGCAGAATCTGAATGAGTATATTACAATGATATGATAATAGCTTCATGATTAATCACGCATTACACTATTCGACCATGGATTATGATAGCTCCCCTAATACAATGTATGTAATTAATACTTTAGTGTAGCAATTATAGAGATCGCTAACTACACAAAGCTTTCATAGAACTGTATTCAACATAGTATGTACAGTGCAGCAATTATAGAGAGAGAGATAGCTATAATAAACTACACAAAGGTTTTGAAGAAATATATATATCCTGTAGTATAGGTGAGGTATAGTACTAATCTAAACATTTGACCTTTCAATGGCCTTTGTTCTCCAAACCAAACCCCCCTCACATACATGCATCCATACTCTTTTACAGTCAACAAAATCTATCTATAAAAAACAGGAAAAGGAGAGAAAAAAGAAATAACACCCAAGCCATAATATACACACTGTACCCACTATGTGTACTATACCACAAGTATGGCAAATCCTTTTTATTTTCTTTATACCAAACCATCGGGCATAGAACAAAGAAATTGTGTGCGTCCCAGCACAACGCTTCTCCTTTTTCCCCCTCTTTTTAGGTTTTTTTTTCTTCTCCTATCGATCTTTCTCCCTCAACTACATGTGTTAAGACGACCACAAACAAAGAGACCCAACTTCTTCAGAAAATCTGTTCCCCATTCTGATATTTTGTCATCTGTGGAAATTTGGGGGGAAGGTTTTAATTCTCCCTGGTGAAAGTCAAATGTTCTGAAGAACCCAAGAAGAAAACATGGAAGGGGTGGTCGTATGAATGATGATTCAACAGTGGTGGAAGAATGGTGTCTGGTCTAAATACTTCCAAAAGAATTCTGAATTTTGTCATCAGTGGACATTTTCCTTTTCTTGGAGGATAATTCTCCCCGGTGAAAGTCAAATGTTCAAAAGAACCCAAGAAGACATCATGGAATGTTTAAAAGATTAAAAAACCCAAGAACAAAAAAGGGAGGGGGTTATTGTATATGAAAGATGATTTGAAAGTGGTGGAAAAATGGTTTCTGGTCTCAATATTCTCCAAAAGAAGAAGTAATTTGTTTTTTAAAAACCCTTGGATTTAAAAGTGTCATTTGTAACGTTTTTGAAGAGGGTTTTAATTATCCATGTTGAAAGTCAAATGTTCTTAAGAACCAAACAAGAAATCAAGGGGGGGGGGGGAAGATATTTCAATGCTGGTTCCTGGCCTAAATATACTCCACAAGAAAAAGTATATTGCTCAGTAGTAGAAAATACAAAAATGACTGCTTCCAAAATAAAACAGAGATAAAGGAAATTTTACAAATCAAACTAAGGACAAATCTTGCAGAATATAGCTCATCAGATTTAAATGATAACATAAATATCTATACAATTGATACTCAATGTATCTTATTTAATGTTAGGAGTCAGATTTCAGATGATTTTCATTCCACACAAGAACAAATATCTTGTAACTTATATTGTCTTTAATGTTTGGGTTTTACATTAAAACAATAATAGTCTCATGACCCAAAGTCAAATGGCAAAAGCAATGTCCTGTAGTAAGATCAACACAAAATATTCATATGAACCAACAACTATAGGTCTCTGATCTTTTGTAAAGTACATTTGCATTTTGAAAAAAAGCTAAAAACAAAGCACAGGATTAAATGTCAATGCCTGCAATGTGTGCTAAATGGAAAATACATGCGATAGAGATATATATATGGTTCAATGCCAATATACACAAACATATGTGTTTCATTAGCTCTAGTACTCAAGTCTGCGCTCTGCCTATTCGCTACATCTGTTATAATTTGATTGTCAGGCATTAGTTCCTACACAACATGGCACACAACAAGAGAGAGATTATTCTGTAAACAGCGCCTGTTTTATGATAACTGCATACGTCAGCTCCTTGTATGTATGTGTGTTTTTTCCCCTCGACCAGACCCGTTAATGGGCTGTTTTTTCCCTGATAATATTCTCCAATCCATTATTGTCATGTATAGAGAGGATTTTTCTGTCATTTCTACTTATGCAAAAGTCTATCAACTGACTGAAGTGATGCAACAGTCAAAGGTGTTTTACCTTTGACATTTCATTAGGTTTCTTATTATTTCCTGCAAAACAGAATTCATAGTGTGGTAGTACATACAAATATTTTCAAAACATCCATGATCTGGGCCCCGTTGCAGAAAGAGATACAATCGATTGTAAGTTACGATTGATCGTAAGTCAGACAATTTACGCGTTTCAACCAATCAGATTTGCGCATCTGGAACATGTGATCTGACTTACGATTAATTGCAACTTACAATCGATTGTATCTCTTTCTGCAACGGGGCCATGATCATTTATGAAGTAATTGCGTTTGAATGGATTCAATTATAAGCATCATCTTCCAATATAGAGGGCTACTCAACACAAGATTGTTTTTGTATAATGTATTGTATTACATCATACAAGATGGATACATCAGAAACAATGTATCAAACAAATCAATGTTAGTTACAGAACATGGGTGCTGAAATAGTCTATCTAAAGAATTGATCAAAATTATGCGAGGTTACATTTGCAGTGCAACATAATGTCAATTGATATACATTATGACGGCCACAACATTATGCTTTCATAAAGGAGTTATTACTCCAATAAAATGCAACGTAGCATTTAGTTTACAGGAGCTTATACATGTAGTTGTATAAAGGACATATTACACGGGATAAAATGCCAACATTGTAGCATTGGTACACAATACACTTGCCTTTGTATTAGGGATTTTTGTTTGCTTACTTTTCACCTCAAATCCATGAAGACCTACACAACAGTTTAAGTTTTTTTTTCTTTGTGTGTGTGAATACATTTGATCTGCTGAATAAACAAAGCCATCTGTACAGTGTGGTCTGTTTTCCTGTTCTTTTTTATTTTGCGTTTGTCGTTTGATCAGCATAACCTCTGTTCTATCGTATCATTTTTCCTACCAGAGTTTAAATACGGTACATAAAAAGAGAGGGGGGAATGGAGGCACAAACGCAAAATGGAGACGGTATACAAATAATGTGTAGTGCTATAATGTAATTGGTGCATCGACCACATAATGCATGCAGGGCTCGACACTAGCACTAGCCCAGTGTCCTGAGGACCACTACAAACGGGCTTCGGGGCCACCAAAATGTAATTAATGTCTAATTTGTCTTGCCCTGCTTTGCAACCAAAGAACTATGTAAAGTTTAACTTCGTTTTGGGCAACATCATTCTGGTTTGGGCCAAGCAAAGCTGTAAACGTATCTATACTACTTATCTGATTGGGCCACCAGGGGGGAAAAACAGTTAATTTCTTCTGTCTAGCATTGCATAATGTAATGAATAACTGCTGGTACTTCCTAAATAGCACATAGCATGTTCTTGTACATTTATAAAAATGGATTAGATTCTTCATACTTTATTATAAATCATGTTCAGATGTTTCTGATTAAAGTGTGTTTTTATTCATCGTTAAACTCTCATTTATTACAAAGACGATTAACCTGTTCATGCATCATGCATAGTCTTGAAAACACTTTAGCTAGGGTCTATGGAGAATGCATGTTATACCAAAATGTAATGGTCTTGTGCGGGTTAACTAACATGTTAACCTGCTGATTAGAATACAAAACTATATAATCATATATATGATCTAGAGAGATTATTGTATGCTTGTGTAATACACCCACATTAAAAATGCTTGGAATGTATGACTGTTGTTAATTATAATTCTGAGAGTATCACATTGTTCGCTACTGGTGTGAACGATCATTATCAGATTGTTTATTTTATTGTTCTCATTTTGCAATGTGTTTTGGGATTTAGAAATATGTCCATTGTTCCTATTCAAGGTTCCAAATTAATTTGTGAAATAAAACAGTTCAATAAATGCACTTTATTGGTTGTGTATCTTATATTTACACTGTAATACAAGTTCCCCTTTTTACAAAGCATTTTACAAGACTGGTGATATACAACGGTGGAAGGCTAAAATACATTGCAACATGCAGCATTATAACTTTCAATACAAATTAAAATGAGAAATAACCTATTATAAAATGGGTAGAAGAATCCCTGCATTCTGATTGGTCAATTAGCGTGTAAAAGTTTTTACTGATGCATTTTACTGATGCATGGCTCACTTTGGATACCTCACCGGTTCCCCTCGACTCTACGTCCTGACTGATGGACCCTGTCGAGTACCCAAGTAGAAGTAGAAGTAGAAGTTTAGTTTGATTTTCGCATTTGTTGCGCCCATTTTATAAAACAAAGGCATATTTCGTGGATCGGTAAGAATTGTCTGCACTCTTTTAACTTTGGAAATGGTCTAAAACCCACTCGCTTAAACCATTCCAAAGTTAAACTCCAATTGCATCCAATTCTTACCGATCCACTCAAGCCTGTGCATCATTTGTATACTAACGCTCTTATTCTCTCAAATTACTACCAACTATGTCCCCTATAGTATCAACATAAATGGATCAATGGTTAATTTCCGTACAAATATTGTATGGTACTTAGAAAAGATATGTCCTATGAATATTCAATTGCCAGTTATTGTATTCAAATTTAGTTCAGTAACGTGTGCCTCTGGCATTATGTGCAAATTAAACTTTGCAATTTCTGTCAATGATGAATGATTTAAAATGTCATTAACTTGCATTATATATTATCTTTGGAATGCTATACATTGTAGATCCTTATAAAATAATTATAAATCTGACTTTTTCCTATTACAGAGAAGTTTATATGCTTTGTATATATTGCTTTTAAACTGTGAATGTTTAATTAATCCTGTATTTTTGTATTGCTTTAGCCTTATTAGACATACCATGGCTATTTTGTAATTGATTAATTTGGAACAAACATATATACATGTATATAGCAAAGGTTGGCACAAAATTAGTGGCCTGTATATTGATCGAGTAAATATCAATTCACAAATATATATCTGCCAAATACGTGCGGCTTGCATGAATTTACAATTCAATTTATATTAATTATTGAATGCCTCTCTACACACAAATAACCCCATTTTGGACGAGAGATAAATTATAATGATATGAACATTTCTATAGCGTAGCTACTAAAAAAAAAAAAAAGAGGTGAGTGGCTAAATGGCAACAATCATAATAATGCAAAATTGAATATTAAGCATCAAGCATAGCTATATGCGCAATTAATTATGAATTCTTTCCATGTATGCAGCCACGATTAAATGAAATTAAACTCTACAAACGGGTCAGAAGAGAGATATACTGTATATATATATATATATTAATAGCCGTGATAAAAAAAATAAAAAAAGATAGCCGTGCCGTTTTACAGTGTGTTGTTTTCCTCCCGTTTTCGTAGGATCTAGCTACATTTGTGTAGGTCATTTTAGTCGAGCAGAATAAAGACATTTGTCACACCTGGCATGAGTCAAATAACTAGAGAAAAATACTTACTCTTAGCGACAAAGCTTTTTATTCTCAACATGAAAGTAATTAATTTGAATATTGGAAAATTGTATTATGTTCTGCTAAAGGGAAAATGCATCCATCCATGCATCATCTAAAACCGTCCCTATTCTACATTAATCATGTTCAATTACTAACAAAGAAAGTTAAATAAATCTTGAAAATAAAAAGGACTTAATCTCTCGATTTCCTATCAGTGGATGGTGAGAAAATTCCTACATAAGATCAGATTTGATACTTCAATTTCAGTTTACCTTATTATAAGAAATTATTACATTAGAGAAGGTCTAGAAAATATGATAGAAAGTTGTCCATTAATATTTCAAGCGATAAATCAACAATTCAGTTTCTTTACCTTCTATTTATGGCCATGCAAAGAGGAAAAAGTTCAAAATATTCACAACAATTTCCTGCTCTCATATGTCAGAACATTGGAACTATGATATCATCTAAAATATTGAAAGATTAAGCCTTGTATTTATAGTAAAATTGTACATGGTAAAGTAAAAAGGTAAAGTAATATTTAATTCAACAAAAATTGTATAAAGTTTGTTTTCAAGACTAAAATGTTGACTCTATAAGCCTAGTAACTAGTATTCATGGTAAAAACTATATGCAAGGTAACATTATAACACGTTCTAAAAGGGCTATGTAACAATATCTACAATTTACAAGATTGGCAAGTATGTGTATTTGTGTCAAGGATGATTAAAAACATTATGTTTCAATTCATATAGGCCATGGAAAAAGGAAATTCCACACAGGAAATTGTTGTTAAGAATGATTCTGAGTCAGGTCACATTTTCATAAATAACTTTTGAAAAAACAATGAGAGAGCGCTCAGTAATGTGATTTTTGTTTTTCTTCAGGTTTACAAGTCAAGGTGAGACTACCTTGGAAGCACCACAATGCCAAAAGTGTGAAAGATTTTAATTTATCACTTTCTTTATATTGAACATCTTAAATGAGCATTAACTTGTTTGTGATGGGAGAGACATGGTTTCACTGTGCCTACTTTATACTTAAAAACTAAAATCCCGGAAAAATCACATTTTATTTGCTCTTTTTTCATATATAATATATTACTGGTCAGTTTCTCTATATATGTTTGATTTACAAACTAAAATCATAAAATCTATAATGTATCTTTCAAGCTTGAGAAAGATTACTGATTTTCATGTTAAACACACAAATGAAAACTACCTAGTAGTTGGTAAAATCAATAAGATTCTTTAACAAGTCTCAGACCTTTTGAAACAAGTTCTGCATATAAACCTTGTAAATCTGTGTTTTAAATTGACTATATATTATTAAAGGCACTTTTGATTGCTATATTTTGACTACAAATAGTACAAGTACAAACCAGACCTTTGTAACCATTTTATTTTGCTATTTCATTAGATGTTTTATTTCACTAGATGATGAAACTGAGAGTAACATGTTTACCTAGACTAAGTTAACCCAACAAAATCTATTTTCAAAAGTAGATGCATTAATATGATGAAACTAAGAGTGTTATTCTATATTACTAACAGAAACATGGAAAAGGATATAACATTATTTCTATCGTTTTGGTGCATGTTCTTGATAAAGGTGATAGTAGTTCAAAAGGGGACAGACAAGAAAGGTTTCGTTTCCAAGTTATAAAAACAGACCAGGGAGTGGTTAACATACTGAGGCTAAGAGCAAGGCGGCCATTTTGGAGTTTCGAGAGGAAGTGAGATGCGATACTTGTTTACTTGTCAGCACAGGGCGAGGAGATTATGTCTGCAAATGGAACAAGCCATTTGATCTTTGTGTTTCTGTGCACAAAAACAATCTAACCCCACTTTGCCTTTGCCAGGCCCTAAGCTTTATATTCCACACTCCACAGATCTATGAACGTAATAAACATATGCTCTTAATGTCATCGAAAAGTATATACTGCTATAAAGAGAGATGTATACACTGGTATGCGACAATCATACACACAAGCAAAGCGGACGGGAGAAATATATTATCATCTAACAAAGTCGTTGAGTACGAAGCAAGCCTCTATGCATCATTGATGTCAGTATTAATTGCTCATTCCCCTATGTTACACCACCTCGGCCTAAAGGCCACATAAAGCGAGGGGAAAAAGTAATAATCATATATTCTTCCCTCCGCCCGCACGAATCCACAGGGAAATCCTCTCAGAGCAGCTTCCTTCAATAGATGCTGATGGATTTCCAAAGCGGGACATATTATACACCATCCCGCACAAGCAATGATTTTCATTTTTATAATTTACATTACTATATAAAAATATATAGCTATATGTATGTCCCTCTTTGTGCCCTGATTTATATAATGAATAGTGTAATATAGCAATTTTTTTTAAATGTATTTATGTGAGATACAGTACTTCAGCATTTTTTTCTATCTCTCTCTTGTCTGTATGTGCTTGATGTATATAAAGATTTTGTAACTATCAAGTACTACATCTGTTATTAATACAGCGCATCACATGATGTACTATATTAATAAGCAATAAATGAATGATAGAACTTATGACCTTTTCAGTATAGTATAGAACTTTCAGTGTATATAGGTTTGCCTTTATACATTGTATGTGTCTGCAACACTCTGTTCTCATACATTACAGGATATTAAGATGGCATAGGATGGCATTTTGGTATAAAAGTACCATCTAACAAGCAGAACAAAGCCATCAGATGGAAGGAATTCATGAATACTATTAAATAATGTAAATTTGTATATTTGATATATATTAATCAGAACATCAATCTTTATGTGTTCTAAACCTGGCTATAGATATGATTCTATTCTGCTTGTGACTGTGGATACATCTCTCCATCGACTGTATATGAATATACACCGTTTTGAAGGATAGCATTTCGATAAGTACCATCTAGCATGGCAATAGGCAATCAGAAGACAAGCATTTCGTGAATAAAAAATAAGGTAATTCGAGGAAAAAGGAATCGCCTTCTTCCTCCGTCATGGCTCTGCTTGTTTATTTAGTGGCAGAGCTTCCATTTTGGGGAGGCATCACATCTCTGTCACATCTCTCTTTTTTTTTGCAGGACTCACTGTATTTCTCTCCCCTTTTCTTGTTTGATATATTTATTCTCTGTTTCTTGTTTTATACAAACTTCTGTATGTTTTCCCCTCCCTTGCCTTTTTTAAAACCCTAAATCTCTGTGACATCTCCCATTTTCCACAGGACTCACTGAATCTCTCCCCCTTTTCTTGCTTGATATACATTTATATGTGATATACACTTTTTTTATAAAGACAAACCTCTCATATGTTTTCCTCCATTGCCTTTTTCTTTCAACCCCTAAATTATCTCCCCTTTTTCTTGTTTGATGCATTCTCCATTTCATACTAACTTCTCTTAGGGTTCCCCCCTCCCTTGCATTTTTTTAAAAACCTCTAAATTGCTCTTTTTTACCCTCAACTGTTTTTTCCCCCGAACCAATCTTGCCTTTTATCATCTTATTACTATTTTTACCCTCAGTAGCTCTTTCCCTATTAAACCTATCTTGCCGTTTATCATCTTTTTTTACATTTCCCCCCTCCCAATCTCCACTAGGAATGAAGTGTGTGGGGGAAACAAAGGAGAAATGCCATATTGAGAGTCTCGGGCGCAAGCAGGTGCCAATCCCCCTACATGTAAACTGATCACTCAAAATGGCAAATCTTGGTATCGAGGTGTTAGAAGATCGAGGCCCACAAAAGCCGTTGAAAAACCAGATACCAATTTTCTGAAATGTACGTATGCTACTCTTGCATTTGTGAGATTTGTACTTTATTTCTACAAGAGTGGTGGCAATCATCTACATGAATTTACGTATATTTCCATTCATAGCTTCAAGGTAACCCTTTTATTAATTTAACTCTTGGTCTTGGGGTGATCAAGAAGCCTGGTAGAAGTGTGAAAACTCTACTCTTCTCTTCCAAAAACATATCACTCTCTTTCAGAGAGGTTCAGGAACAAAATTTAATTTGTGCAATTTTACTCAAGTAGGATTCAAACTTTATTTTAGTTCTTTAATTGAAGTAAATAAAAATAACTAGGTCGAAATATGACATTCTAGCCAAACTTCAAAAAAACTGTCTTGCCCTAAGATTTGTGAAAATATAATGCCCCATAGTTGTAGAAGAATAGTCACAGTTAGCTATGTACATACATATGTGCAATTTTACTTTTAGGGCATTTTTACAATTTTGTTTCACAATTTGACCCAATCCCGTGTTTTTATTTCAATTATGGTCTTGAAGACTTGAAGTACAACATAATACCAATTCTTGGAAGAACATTGAAAATCCATCTCTAATTCAAAAGATTTCTGTTTGACAGAAGATTTATGTAAAAACTCCTTTAAAGCGGTAATAATTTAATAATGAACCAATTCACTTCAATCATTAATATTGACAATTCGTATTCATCTTTACTACAGAAAACGGAATATGTCATCACAACTACTCATATGAAATCCTTGTAAATGATTTTGATTATAACTTTTGTAAGGAACCATTTCATTCAAAAAATGATCACTTTAATTGACCTGTTTAATTCATCTTACTAAAGAAAGCAGAATCTTACATCAGAACTACTCATAGGAAATCCCGGTATATATGTTATTTATTAGCAAACCCTCAAAATAGATCTTGACCTTTTATATGCAGAGGGTAATTTCAAAGTTTTGATCAATAATTTGCAGAATATACACATTTGCAGCATAGGTATTTCATTACTAGAGCATGAAATGTTTGAGACATTGGCATTATTTTTTGTTTATACAAAGAAGAATATGATCGCATTTGAAGAAAACAAATTGTATGCATTTGTTTATAAAGTGTATAAAGTAAGAGGGGAATATCATTAATTATTAGAGTTATGAGATAGTTAATTCTTAAAATTATGCTTAAAAATGTTGCCTCTATGTTTCGAATGTGCTAAAAATAAGCTGAATTAGATAACAACAAATGGAATTTGTATAATTAATAAATAAGAGCATTGGTTTGTCAGTGTATAGAGCTAGGAGATCGGGTATCATTTTCCAAGGGCTGTGCTGGAAATCAACCATTTCTTGCAGCATTAAATGCATCTCTATGTTTTGCGCTGAAATTTTTATTTACCATGCTCAAAAAGGTGCTGTCAAAATGATGAAATATGCATAAATATCACCAACTAAAAGACAAGTAGAATATGCTGGAAAAGTCAGTGTCTATGTTTGTGCTTACAAGTGCATGTCTAGAATGAGACGATGAAGGTATCATTTTCAAGGGTTGCGATGGAAATGTGTGTTTTTTTCTATGTCATTCAAACAAATTATGAAATATGCATAAACATCACCACCTAACACAAGTGCTGGAAAAGTCAGTGTCTATGTTTCTGCTTAGAGGATGGTGGTATTAGTTTTTCAAGGGTTGCTATGGAAATGTGCATTTTTTTAGTCTGTGTCATTAAAACAAATTATGAAATATGCATAAATATCATCAACTATCACAAGTGGAATATGCTCGAACAAGTCGGTGTCTTCATTTCTTTTTAGAGGATGGCAGTATAGTTTTTCAAGGGTTGCTATGGAAATGCATTTTTTTAGTCTGTGTCATTAAAAAAACATTATGAAATATGCATAAATATCACAAGTGGAAAATGTTGGAAAATTCGTGCATGTCTAGAATGAGAGGATGGAGGTATAATTTTTCAAGGATTACAATTGAAATGCCATTTTTTTTTCTCTTTGTGTCATTAAAACGAGACGGATTTATAAAGGGCGCGCTCATTTGTGACAGATGGCATGTAGAAAAATATAACCAACATGACTCAGAGGATACAGTTTCTGTCCTCTTTTTTTTTTGGTCATCGTCTTCTTGTTTTCTTGTCTTGGAAAAAGAGTAATTCACAGACATGTTCCTTCCTATTATTTCTGAAGTGTTTTAGCAAAGGATTGTACCCCCGCGATGGAAACAGTATCTGCTAATGTATTTGCTTTTTTGGGGGAGGTTCATGCATTATGTATGTATATTCTATCTGTTTATTATACATAATGTAACGTGTTTATCGAAAGCGATGTTAGCTTGTATCTGCTGATTTATTATGTGACATGTGTATCTAATGAGATACTGTTTAGGGTGTGGATTCTGCAGAAGATGCATGCAATGTGTCAAAGCTCATGTTCTTGAAATACGATACGTGCATCAGCAGTATAATTGTTTTTTGTTGTTATAGGTTACATTTATAAAATACACGTTCTATGTATAAATTGTTTTCATACAAAGAAATATAAATCTTCCATCAATGCACTTATCACATTACCTAGACCTATAAAGGCTAGTCTAGTTTAATTGATTAATCAAATATTCCTTTGAATATGTAGAAAACAACTATAATTGTGCTAAGTATTACTTAAATTGTGCCAATATTATAATTATAAATATATTTACAACTGAAGACTTTCTATCAACAATTTTGCAATCTTTGAGTGAAAGACTGGTAAAAAATCAACAGTCAAATCTTTGTTGAAATCTTACATATATTCAGAAAACAAAAAATATACATTTTAACATTTATTGTGCATCATAAAGAGCTTGTCATAATCAAGTACACAGAAACTTGGATATCTCAAGAAGAAATATTCAAAATAAATCAAAGAATTAAAGCAAAAATAAGACAATATTGGCAGAAAATACATTCATTTTACATACAAGGGTGTCAAAACGGGGGAAATCAAGTAAAAAAGAAAGCAACATGAACTTAGCTATTAATTACTTAGCTGTTAATATAGTTCTAAATATATTAAGACTGAAGACTTTCTACCAAACTTTTTGCAAATTAATCTATTTGAGAAAAAAAAACTACTCTCAATGAATGAACCTTCTAATTGAATTGTTTTGGAAACAAATGTTTGAAATTAAAACTTAAACAAAATTTGTCTTTAATGTCTAATCATCCCATAAAGTTCAAAAAAAGTTCAACCAATGTCATGAAAATATCACAATCAACTGACAAAATAATTGGAACTATGTCAAAAATGTTTAAGGGAGATAAAGTGATTGTATTGGAAACTATGAACCAAAGTAATTGGACCATTCCACACACAAAAAAGAAATACAATTTGTCTTTTATTATTTCATACTTCACTCATGTGCACAATAATTAAATACCAAATATATGCTTTATGTTAGAAATGTGTGTATATTCGCATGTCTCCAGATGACGTGAGTATTCAAAACATTTCAAAAATTACAAAATCCTCTGCAACAAAAAAAAAGAGATGTTGAAACCTAGACAGAAATTTTAGTGGATATCTTCTTGCCGAGTACTTACTCCATAGAAAATACAATTTAATCATAAGAAAGACATCGAGAATTAGCATTTAAAGCTAACATCTCAGTACAAAAAGTGCAAAGCCAAGACTCAAGAGACAAACTACATCAGACAGGACATTCAAAGCAGAAATCAAAAGATTGGACTTGATAAATTTGTAAATTTACTGTTTATCAAGTGAAATTCATCACAATGCACAACTACATATAACAGCAACTCAACAGAACAATTCATGAACTTGTAACATCAGCGATCGTGCAGGGCAAAAAGGGCACGAAAAACGATACAAATCTTGGTAGGGGAAAAAGGGGGGGGGGGTTGCATATTCAAGCATTCCAGAAGCAAAAGCGGGGTTGATTTTCAACACATTCCTCGTAAATTGCAACAGTACCTAGTTAAAATTGCACACAACGTGCACAAACTACATTCAATAAAATAACTTGGAAGCTATTATACGAAAACGCGTGCTCTGCCAGTGCTAGCAAATTCAAACACATACTACCATACTCATGGTATCATTCACAGACCTAGATACATGTATACAGTACAATCTCAAAACATATATGCTTTATAATACTACACATTGTCTGGTGAGAGTGAGAAGGACGTTAAGTCATTTTCTGGCTAAACTGAATATTGCCTCCCATCTTGTAGGTTGGGACCCATCTCTAATTGACGCTACAATTTTCCACTTATACGTATTTCTTATCATAGGAATACCTGTAAAATATCAAAGAGATCTACATTTGGTTTCTACAGGACTTCCAAACTTTAAACATACTTCTCTCTCGAGTACAAAAAGTGACTTAATAACGCCCTTCTTTTCTCCTCTGACAATGTACAGTATATATCTCCAAACATAGGCAATATGCTATAAATGCTACATGTAGAAATAGACACAGAAGCTATCAAGCTGAAATCTTGGTTGAATTCAATGCAGAGGTTACAACACTAATTTGCAATACGAAGAGGGATGGGCAGGAATGCAAAAGGCAATTATCTAAACGATTCGTAATAATTTATTCCGTTCTTCTCTTCTCCTCCGTAGCGATTTATTTGCTTGATCTTGTAGAGGATAGGAAACGGCGGATTTGGCAGGTCATTGTGGACTAATAACAATTATATTGGATTTCTTTTTAATACGAGGGGGAATAGCTTGGGCTTTACGGGGTCGCACAATGCACTTGACTGCATTTAATGATTAATGGACACAGTATTAATATTCAATCTCATTGTAGCTTTGCTACGGTTTGGATGCATGATATAAATCACATATGCGTTGATGTTTTTTCGTTATGGAGCACTCGATAGTGTTCTTGGAAGGGAATGCTGGCTAATCAGATTACTGTAATTCTGTGAAAATAATAAGTGCAAAAATGCATGTACATAAATTTCACTTCTGATAATTATAGTTAGAACTATGTTAAGTAAACTATCAAGCCTATTCTAAACCTTTAAGGAATAGTAATGAAACATACAATGTATTATCCTCGGAATACTATTTCTATCATTACGATTTGCTCGTTTTAATTTTGCATATCACCTCTTTGCTCCTCATTTAGTGAAATAGTACGATAGATATTTTTTACTCTAGTAAAAAAATAAATTCTGCGATGCAACCTTGAAAATAATAGAAGCTATTTCACTATAAAAAAAATCATAAAATACATTTTCACAAACAAAGTAAGAATATCAAGCTACGAAGTGACTATCGAAACTAAAATAGAAATCACAAATAAAGAACAAATTAAAATCTCTGCTGGAACAACGGTGCCCTACGGATTGCAAATCAAATCGAAATCCACACAATTACACAAAGAAAAAAAAACATTCAAGCCATTCCGAAAATAATGACCATATTCTACATAATGTACAACCTACAACAGGCAAAGAAAAGTGCACTAATGCAGCAATTCACTGGAAATAAAAAGAGAGAAAAATCAAATAGAAAACGTTTCGTGGAGGTAATCACCTAAATTTGCCAGATTATACAATTGCGCACTGGCCTCAAAAGGCCACCCCGGCACTGGAATATGAATAAGAGAAATAACGAGAAGACAAAAAATACAAATACACATATGAGTTAGAATGAACAAACTGCATTATAATTTAGTCACAAATTATTGTATGAATTTTAACAAATATGAAATACAAATGGAGCGGGACAAATACATAATATGTTAGAATGAACAAACTGCATTATTATTTAGTCACAAATTATTGTATGAATAACAAAAGTGAAATACAATGAGGTGGGACAAATACATATGAGCTAGAATGCATTATTATTTAGTCACAATTATAGTATGAATAACAAACATGAAATGCAATGAAGTACTGCATTATATTTAGTCACAAAATTATGGTATGAATAACAAACACGAAATACAATGGAGTGGGACTACAATGAAGGTTAGCATCTTTTGTAAGTGTTGGAAATGATTATGCATAAAAGGGCAAGCGCCATTGTTGATTTCTTAGGAGAATACTGATTAAGAGTTAGTTTGTTGTTGTGTTTTGGTTAGAATGAGACATTAGATTAAAATTCAATTTGTGTGAGGATATTACATTTGTGCTTATTTTAGAATGAATGTAAGTACCACAATCTGTTCACATATTGAAAACTAGGTAATGAAGCCAAATGTTGGTTTTCATTTCTCAGAATTGTCAATCTAATGAAAAACAAACCCAGGAAAATGGTCTGATTTGTTACAAATAAACAATCTTTTAACATGTAACACATATCATTTCTCCACTAAATCCTCACAAACTGCAGAAAATAAATCCATGTTTATTTCCATGAAATTTCAAAATAGATGCAGAGTATTCAAGATTTTCTCTGATTCATGATGACAATTCATGAAAAACATATGGATAATGTTCATATGAAAATCTAAACAAATATAAAATAGCGATAGTGTAATATTTCCTTGAATTAATCCATGTTTGTAGGCGAAATTGTTAGAATACAAGAAGTAACAAAATATCTCAAAACATGAGGCAGAAGAGAAAAACAAATCTTTAAAACCGGGTTAATTGACACAAAATATAAACAATAAATTCTTAGAAACACTACAAAAATAAAATATAAAAACAGACAAAGACAAAACAAGATATGAAAGACAGATATGTTGATGCAAAGATGGATCTATCTATCTACATAGGTAGAATGTACATAAAATGTTAAAATGAAACTTGTAAAATAATTAATACAATTCTATTCATTATTCTGTAATTTAATACTCGGATCATAAACACAATCAATTGCAAACTAGAGTATTCCATTACAAATAATATTTTGGGAAAAAAGAGGAATGCTTGCTTTCACCGGAAAATCTATTAAAGCATATTGCTTTGGCAACTAGAAATTCATTGAAATAGTTCTCTAATTAATTCACTTTCAAGAATGCAAAATATTGCATTACGTAAAAGGTTACAAATAACCAAGATATTTTCCAAAGTTTCAATGCATACTGTTGTGAAAGGAACGGATCTAGAAATCCTTCCATACGTGTTGCTATCTACTCGACCGCACCATCAAAGTGAGTCTAGATGGGAGACTAGCGATTCCGATTCCCCTAACATTACACGCACATTTTGTAGGACAGCACTCTGTGAAGTGGGTTAAGTGCCAAGCTCAGTCAGGGAGATTCTGGGCTGCATCCCCTGGGCCAGTGACTGGGCTAGCTACATGTAGTAGCTACGCCAGTCTGGGGCAAAAATGATTGCTACATGAAGCTCCCCCAGTCACGTTTCCAACCCCCATGAGCCTTGGGTTAATAGCTTTGCAGTGAAGCAACTCGGGGTGGGGGGAGGGGGGCTTCTTGTTAATCTGCCCCCTCCCCCGAAAAATGATTGCTACTTGTGCACCCCCAGCCCCAACCCTTCATGAGGCAAGCTTGGGTTTATGGGGGATTTGGTTGTTGTAATTGCCCCTTCCCCAACAAATGAAAACTATCCTCTATTGGCATGTGATGTTGCTCGAGGCAAGTTCAAGTAGATTGCTACATCCCGAGTCCCGACCCTCAACCCCCCCTCAAGCCAGTGGGTAGCTATGCCACTCTAGGCCAGTTGATAGTTTATGGTTGATAGCTTGCCACCCCCTGACCCCCCCCCCCCCCCCCCCTCCAAAAAAAAAGAAGTAAATAAATAAATAATATTAATAATAGTAATACTAAATAATTTACTACCTTAATTTTTTTTTTTTATAGTAAATAAATAGTTAATTTGTTTGTATGAAATTCAACTTAATACAATAATATTATATTTAAAGAATAAAGAATAATTACAAACAATGAGACAGGTTCGATCTACATGCATTCCAGTTAAGGCTGTGCATTACCATCACCACCACAAATTTGCTTACTACGCCACCTATTTACCAGATCCCAGGGGCCAAGGCTCTGTCTATTACATGCAGCTAGCTACCCCAGGGCTCGGGCTAGCAAGCTTCTACGCCAGACTACCCCAGGGCTCTACGCTCCACGAAGCTACGCCAGGGAATCGCGCAGACTAATGGGTTCATTGAACCCTGGTCTCACCCACACACTCGCTCGCTCGCTCGCGACGCTCAACTACCATACCACTCAGCTAGACCAGAAATGCATGCTTAAAGGGAACTCGTGACATTGTTATGAATTTCTACAAATGCTGGTATGCAGGGTTGGTAGATTGTTATTTTATTAATGTAATCTGATAATGTGAATGAAAACGGAATGTATTTCTTGAAGTATAATCAAGTTTTGCAAGCAGTTGTTTTCACCCAAGAAAGCAGACTTTAAAACTGCCCATCAAATTCCTGATTATCACAAACTTTTGCCCTCAGCTCTTCACATCTCTCCAATCATGTTTAACAAACATTGAACAATAAATTCACATCCAAATTCAGCAGTATTTTTTGTCAGCCCTCAACAATGTGACTAGCCCCCTTTAAGCGCCTGTATCTGGGTGTCTAAAACTGGCTGCGTAGTGTGTGCCACACCATGCGTGCCACAAATAGCTTGCTGGCTCATTCGCTGGCTGGCTGGCTGGCTAATGCCGACTGTCTCACAAACTCCCGAGTTTCATTCACCCGGGGAGCTATTTAAAGAGCCGCGGCACGGTTGCTATGGTTGCGGGGGAAGCCCCATGAGCTGATTGGCCTGGCTGGCATGGCATAGTGCCAATCAGACTGGGGTTTTTTTTCTTCTCTTCTTTCATGAATAAACATCAGAGAGTCAGCTACTTTAGACCAATAGGAAAACTCAAGCAAAAGGAATGCCAGAATTTCCAGACACACACACAATTTGTATCAATAAGTTAACACAAAATTAATATTTTGTTTAAGGTAAGGCCATATCAGAAGATATTTTTTATAATAACAAATATTGAAAAAAATTAGCAATATAAATTGAATGGATACACTTTTGGTAACAACTTCAATAAAATACCAATTGTGAGGGAACTTATGACTGTGGGTGGAGTTTTTAATAAAGGAAAGTGCTTACCTGCAGTGAATAAAACACTGTTGGGCTCGGGGGAAATTCGCCCCCGATATGCCAAAAAGAGCCCCAAAAATATGCATTGAGGTCAATGCAATGTAAGTTTTATAGTGTTAATTTCAAGCAGGCAAGCTTGAAAAGTAGACCCTGAAAAGAAAAAAAAAAACATTTTCCCTGCTTACCTGATGAACAAACACACACTGAGTGGTTGGAGAGGGTCCTTAGTGACCAAGGGCCCCCAATCTCAGGCCCCCAATCTCAGGACCCCAAACTCCATCCCTTATGAGATGCAATACATTGAGCAGGGGCGGACAACAAAAGTGAAATGGGCAAAACAGACTTAAAAGAATGGACACAGCTTAGAATAATGGGAGGGACTTATAAAATCATGAATGAGGCGGGGCTTACCTGATGTGGAAGCACCTAGCGGATTGGCGGGGCTCCTTAGCGACCCCAAGCCCCCAAACTCCGCCCCCATGAGATGTGATGCATAGGCTGGGTGGGCACCAAACATGGAGAAGGCATTATGTAGGTGGGCCATTTGAAATGCATCCTGCTGGCTGGTGGAGGGGTGTGAAGCAGCCGCTGCTGCCGCAAATAAGGGATGCGCTGTTAGTGAAAAAGGGGCCAGAGTAAAAGATGCCATTAACTTTGAAATCAACATTGATAAAATAGCTTAAATTTAATTACTAAAGGGGTTTTCCCCGAAAAACTCCCCGAAGAGAAAACAGAGAGAAAGCGAGGAGGAGGATAGAACGATGGGAGGTGTTGATAAGGGGGAGGAGTGGATGAAGAGAATAGGAAGAGAATAGGAAGAGAAGAAAAGGAGGAGAATAGTAGAAGGGAGATGGGGAGGTACTAGATGAACGAGGAGGAAAAGAAAAGGTTCTAAGCCTACAACATAAAACCTGCACTTCATTACAAAATGGCAGATACAACAACAAAATAATAACAAACCATTAGGCGAGAGTGAAACTGTGAAAGGTTTTTTTGTTGCTAAGTTGTATGTCCGATCGTTATGTATGTGACGCTAAATTTTCAGATTATGAATATTTCACATCTTGGGAACATTTATCAAAAATTAAAAAGAGCTTCATGTGGTTTCTATAGGGCTCCCAAACATGATTATCCTTTCAAGTACAACAGTCACTGCTAAGCTAGCGCCCTTCTCTTTCTCATCTGACAAAAATAGCATTGCTAGTTATTAGGTTAATACAAAGAGTATGCACCAAAAAATGTGTCAGGTTTCTCAGGAAACGCAATGTATCATATTCTATTTCACCTTCAATTCCCATTTCCTGTCTTTTCTGGTAAGCATGGAATCGAAAAATCATTTGGCATTCTCATTTCGCTACTACGCTGCCTCTCGACAGCCCCCATATATGCATGCATAATGCAGGTTAAAAATCAGATCCAGACAAAGAAATACATTTGCAGTTTTGCACTTAGAAGCGATACAAATATTATACAGACTGCTAAAAAAAGTCTTCACAAGTGGATGGTGTTATGTGTGTGTTTTTGAGAGGGAGAAGGGGGCGAGAGTGGAATATTATATATTAGCAAGAGAATGACGGATGGTGATAAGTCCTGCATTAATTCAACAATCATGATGCAACCAGCGATGGTTGGGATTAATGGTGGGAATATTCTCTGACTCGTTATATGTCACGCTTCAATCGCCCGCTTTTTATTACATTTTGTACGACACATTCTTTTAACCTTATTTGTTGGAAGTTGCCATTTCGCCTAATACTTCATATTTATGAAGTAATTGTTATTTTAATAAACACCTTTGTTACACTGATTCCACTTCTTATCACACCATTTTGTATATTTAATCTTTAGCCCAGGGCATGACACTAGCACTTGCCCTATTGCCCGGGGCAAGTAAAATGTGATGTTGGGCAAGTTAAATTTCATAAATGGCCTAGTTTGGTTGCCCGATCGGACAACTTACTTAATTATTGGTCACCTATGAGAGAATACTGTATTTCATTATGTGTAGATCTCATGTTTGAGTATGCGGGCAAGTAAAATTTGAAACAATTATGATTTTACTTGCTCGAAAGGGCCAGTGTAGGCTTGTTGAGCCCCAACCCAGGCTTAATTTAGAGTTAAGTTCAACTTAGAATCTTTGTGAAACACCCCCTGGTATGTTTACTTAGGTGATTCATCCACGAGCAGAGTGCATACATATGCAAAATGCATAATTGTCTTGTTCATGTGGTGGAATAGAATGAACTAATTAGAGCTAATTTGCAACAGGCACCATTTTGTATATTCTGTGTAGTTTGTAACCCTGTTCATTGTATAATTATTTATTGTACTATAAGTTGTTGCAATGCTGTACTGCATGATACAGAGGCAAGTACAAATAACAGTGAATGCACTTTGTCTAGGATGTCTACATAATTTTTTTTAAATACAACATGACAGATCCTCAATGAAATACGCAAAATATGCTAAGAGATATATGCAAAAAACAATTCTTATTTCGTCTGGTTATTCATAGGACAAAAATTCATCACAACTAATTTCTGTTTTTATCTATTCAGACCGCAACTGTAGAAATTAACCTCCCATTCCTCTGCAGTCGGAGCATCTAGAAATTGAGATTAATTTGCATTTACTGATCGTCTATAGATGCATTTTGTCACGTACAACAATGCCTCAAGTAACTTTTACGATCAAAGATCTTTTAATAGGGAAGAGAAGAAAAAGAAATACAGCACATAGAGAAATTTGACCTCATAAAACACATTGATCTCTAGGTGATTAGACAGCAGGTGTATTGTGTGTATCTACATGGATGTATGCTGCATAATATGCATTATGCAAGCTCTATTGTTGTATGCATTTGAATGTTAATTATTTTGCATAGTCGGAAATCATAACTTGTTTTTATATCACAAAAATAAAATGAATCGGACTCTAAATCTTAATCTGGGTATTGGTTATAGGAACATACATCTGACTAAAAAAAAAACAGGCAGGGGCTCCTTGGTCAAGTAAACTTACATCATTATATTAAAGGCATTTCAAGAATAAGAGCTCTTTAAAGGGATCTAGTAACTTTGTTGACATGTGCAAAAAGTGATGAATTTTATAACAAAATTTGTAATGTTTTTCTTGCGTTTGTGACCACCAGATTCAGGTTCAAGACCACTAGACTTTGAAAAGAGAATGTATTTCCACCTGCCCGAATGGGCCCAGAAAACAAAAGAGTTAATTTCTAGCATCGTCTCATGAAACCCTATGTTACCGATGGGGCCAAACAAAATGGAGTTTGGACTTTGGACAGGGTTTTAAAAGATGAGGTTTATTAAGGATGAAAATGGAGATGGATGAATCCAGTAACTTACCTAGGAGTTGCGAGGGGTCAAAGAAGCCAGCTGCCCCTAGTCCTAGAGGACTCTTTGGTGCTGAACTCTCAGCGGGCTCCATACTGTAGAACAGAAATAGAACAAAACATATATATATATGATTAAACAAACAATAAGAACAGAACATATGTATCATTAAAAGCACACAAATAAGAACAACATATAAATGTATGATGGAATGAACAATAAAAACAGAACATGATTGAAAGAACAAATAAAAGCAAAACATGTATGATCAACAACAAAAAATATCAAAACATGACTAAAAGAACAAATACAAACAAAAGAACAAAACGTGATCAAAAGAAGAAAAAAACTTACTTAAATAGCTATAGCAGAACTGAAGTCATTAAAGTTTCTGAATAAAAGAGATGGGTCTCTTAATTCTTAAATAGTTAATCAAGCATCATCTATTCTGCAAATGAGGGATGATTCCATTTCTATGAAGATTTCAGTTTGCTCAGAATGTCTACTCTTTTTAAGAAGCCATATGGAAGAGGATGCCTAAAATGGCGTAATAAAAAATCATTTACGCACGTACATCATCATTGGCCTTTACCGGGCTTTAGCTCAATAATAATTATCTTGTTTCGTACCATGTACTTGTAAGACATTGTATGGCTTGGCATCTACAGTATGAAGCAATCCTGACAAAGAGGATTACAAACTAAATAATTCTCTAGTTTGGAGGGGGATCGAGGAAGCTCTGCCAAAAAATAATAAAATGGCTGAACGTATCGAGTGTCTCATTTGCCGCACAACAACGTATTAACCTTTTCTTGCTTTCTGTGTTTCTCTACGCATCCATCAACGTTGGCATTTCTAATTAAAACACAGAGTTTATGGTTGCTCTGCGAACGCAATCTGCATCCCTTTTTTTCCTTTTTCTTTTTCTTTTTTTATTCCTGGCGCAATAGGATTTGATTCCACCCAGAAGCGACCTATCATATCTATATTGATTTGCAGTCTTTTGGCAGCACATGTAGTTAGATAGATCTGTGTATCTCATCCTCTTATTCATTTGTGTGGCTCATTTCAATTATGCAATGTGTGTGCTTGTGTGTATGAGTTGGGTAAAAAGGGTTATTGGCGGAAAGGAAAGGAAGGGAAGATTCTATTAATTTCATTTGGCCAGGATTGTTTATCTACACTCCGATAATGCACACACATATCACAGAGGGAAGGAGGATGATGGCAAATCCACCATATTTGATTGACTGGCATGTTTGCTTTCCAATTTAACAGGAGAAAACAAAAAGATGAGTTGCCAATGGCAGATTTAAAATGGCAAATTTAAAATCATAAAAGAGTGCAGTTAAATTCTTAAGTGACATATAAAGGGTTGTTTTATTTGATTAATTTGTTTTTGCTTCAGGCATGCAACATTGCGAATGAGCCTTAAACTTTCTACTAATTCTTAAATGTACACAAACCTTTAATTATTCTCGCTTGCTATTAATTCACAAATATATACATTAAGAATCTGTAAAATATATAACTAAAAACCAGCCTATTTCAATGAAAAGACTTTGAATCATAGTTCATCACATTGGGTAATATTGTCCAACTTTTTTTTTCAGGGTCTACTATTTGACACAGCAGTAAACAGGGAATGAGGGCAGTATATAGACACTGGAAATGTGAAAATCATAAGAAAACACTGTAATTGTCAAAAGTTCAAAGTTAAACATATTTCAGAGTGATTTTTTTCCTTATAGGCAGGTTTCGAAAGTAGTTAAAAATAGTTTGAGAGTAACCCTCGAAAATATAACTTTTTTGTTACTCCTCCCTGAGACATAGTTTTGTATCTGATTCCACAGAACAAAGCACAAAGGTATCCATCCCCTTTTGACCCCAAGCACGATGCCTCAAAGAAAAACCAAAGAATACCTGCCATAAATTGAGACTGAAAGTAAAATTTATTTTGTGACATACCAAACCTCAGGGATAATTTCAAAGATCAGGGAACAGCAGGGAAATAATATTGTGTCTTTTCTTCAGCAAGGTCTGTAGAACTTCGTGTGACAGAACTCTCTGTTATTTATTCTTCCAAGCATACACGAGTATTTCTCGGAAAGATACCCAACTCTTTTATTCAGAATCCCTGCTTATGTTTTGATAAAGAATTACACATTTTTACTTGTTATAAATAAAGATATCCAACTCTTTTATTCAGAATCACTGCTTATGTTTTGATAAAGAATTACACATTTTTACTTGTTATAAATAAAGATATCCAACTCTTTTATTCAGAATCACTGCTTATGTTTTGATAAAGAATTACACATTTTTACTTGTTATAAATAAAGATATCCAACTCTTTTATTCAGAATCACTGCTTATGTTTTGATAAAGAATTACACATTTTTACTTGTAGTTGTTATACATTTTTTGCAAACTTCTTGAAGTTCTTGGAAAGCTACCCAAAACTGCTACTCCTTTTATTTTGTTTAATATGACAGTTTTTCTCCCGTTTCTTTATATTTTCAGGCACGTTTGACACAGCCTCTGCCTCTGGAGATTTAACTTGTCTTCGAATTTCACTTGAACACCTTTGATTCTACACGGCACGCTGCAAACGTCCCATCTAATTCACAGTTCATAATTTCTTCTCTAGATAGCGCGGGTGAAGATAATTCTCCCTTCGGCGAGAGTGTCCATGTACATGTTTTAAGTGCACCTCTCTCAATATAAGTATAACCCTATCATTTTGACTATCTGGTATGTACATACATGTACAGACGTTTTTAGGTGTAGCCATTTTTTATTATCTCCCTATCCCGTTCCTCTCTTTCTCCATAAAGGAGTAGGTATCACACCATCCCGATACGACCAATGTTAAATGAGCACAGTATATTTTTTTGTGTGTAGTGTGTTTCTGCTTGTATGGCTATAAATTCTACATCTCGCAGGAAAACTTGTATGTAATTTGCAACCCCGCGGCCATGACTCATAATCTGCATGTACATGTCTTTTTGCTCATTGGTGTAATGAAACTCTTTGTGCTCCCATTTTTAATGGCATTACCAGATTTATATATTAATATTTCAACCATTTTTTCCCCATCCTCCTCCTCCTCTTCCTCTCTCTAATAGCGGAAACAAATTAAGGAGTGGTACCATATGTGGAGATTCTAAATGCCAACAAAATGGCTGCAGTTGCTTCCCTGCTATAGATTAATTTTTAACAGTAACTGCAGATTAATATATATAGTTATAAACACATCATGGAATTCTAGGAAGTAAAATAAAGAGTTAAAGTGATCTTACAGTTGAATAGTGCGATTTGTTTTGTATCAAGTAAACGACAATACAATACAAAAGAGCCTTATCAAGTTTATTCACAAAATTGCTTTTGTTTTAATTTTGTGGCACTAGTAGTTATTTCTCGAATACTGCAAAAGGTGCCAAATGATATAAGAAATTTCAGTGTGGAGATTGATATCAGCACTCTAAAAAACAAGTCGGTAATGTAGGTTAAATAATGATGAAATGCAAAGTCCAAAGACTACATTTAATATAGGCATAGAAAATATAGCATACAAGTGATACAACCCACATATTGGAAGTGATTAAAAAGTGTATTTTCAACAAATGTGCACACATTGATGGCTGACGGCAGAGAAATAATAATGACCATAATATTTGAACACTAATTGGGGGCATGTTTTCAACGAAGCTATGGGGATTTAGCAAATACCAACCCATTGGAAAGAAAGGTCACTACAAATTGAGAACTTGAAAATATTGGAAATTACGAACCCAAGGTCCAGGGTAAAAGAATCGACTGTCCTGAATTACAAGACGCATGGTGCATGCGAATGACTGTACACAGTTAACTTTTAAAAATAACAATGGAGAGATTTTCAAAGAAATTGCTCTATTCATTTTGTAGGATTCCTAAAAACAATCTGAGCATTTACAATGTACTCTAGAGAACTCCTCGTGCCCGAGGCAGGATGACAAAAACTTACGCAAATATCTGATGTTAAACTCCGAAATGATCAGGTAACAGTTTGCGGTAACAAGATTGAAGATAATAAAAAAATGAACAGAAGGCCAAAAATTTCCAAAATGCAAAAATCTTTTGTTATTCCAAGAATCCAAGTTGTAACGAGCGAAACAAAAGTGAGAATCTTCCGTTAACGGCAGTAGGTTTATTTTATCTCCGTCAAATATTCATGTTCGTTTCACAGAAAAACAAAGATCAAGTGCGTTGCAAATTTTGTTGAGGTAATGATGCACATTGACGTCAGTATGGATTTGTTTTCTGTGAAAAACTAATCACCGATGAAAAAAATGTAATGAATCAGTATATATCTCTTTTAGGGTCATCAAATGTGAAGCAGCCTCGATCATTATTTCTTCAAGTTTATTTCATTGATTTGCACTCATCAAAATGATGTTTTGATGATGTTTTTATTCGTACTAGCACTTTCATCGCGATACATGTTCATACAATTAGTAGACAGATGTAGATACATGGTATTTAAAAACCATCCTACAGTTCATTATAATACATGATCGTGCGTACGTTACGATCATTTATCATACAGAATTGTAGGACTGTACATATCATGAGGTGAAAGTTGCGTATTCTCCCGAGAAGCGCAAGAAATGAGGACAAGAAATGTTTGATAGACTTTCTCAGTTTCCATCAACGTGATAACAGTTTCCTGCATATCTTATCTCCCTCCTAAACGCCAGTTCATTCAGAATGATAATGCAAAAATATGGATGATTCATAATTCCTTTCCCTTCACCCCATTTTTATTCTAGTCTCTTAAATTCTTTCTTTCTTTCTGTTTTTTTTTACTCAAGTGATTTTGAACAAACACATACTGACAGTATGAGGTGATGATAAAGTGACACTCGCTTCTTATTTTTGTTTTCCTTCTTCTCCTCGCTGCGATAGAAAAAGGTGGTGATTGTTTCGAGTAAATATGCCTCTGCAACAACACAAGCATTTCCTGAAAATGAGTCACAACTCCCCTTCAGTAACTAACTAATATTTAGCATTTTTCTTTTCTTGTGCATCTATTCTCAACTTCTCTGTACATTCCTATTTATGAACAGTTATTGCAATACATTTAGACTCCCTTTAATTGGGTACGCTTTGGTAAATTATATTTTACCCCTTTAACAGGTGTACCTGATAAAGTGGAGACGGAACGTGCGCTATATAAGTAGCCACCATTATTATTTATTTATTAAAGGGATCTATTAACTTCTTGACATGTGCAAAAAGTGATGAATGGTTGATGCAATGTATATTGTTGTTATCTCATATATGTCCACAGGGTATTGTGTGAAAATTTCAAGTCAAATGGACATTGCATGGCCAAGTAATGAGCGAAAATGCAAAGTGATATTCACTAACTCACTGCACTCACTTTGTACACGGTTTCAAAACTCCACCAGAGTTTTTCTTATCTGAATACTTCGATCGTATATATCTTTGTAACGAAAGGGAAATTTGAAAAACCGAAACCTGTCCATGAGGGAACCGCTAGAATTAAAATTTTATTTTGAGGATTTGGACAATGTTACTAAGTCCCTTTAAGAAATCCACTAAATTTTGATAAATCTCAATTCAACTTGCCCAACTGAGCCACTATGAAAAATACTAGTAAATCATTTCTAGCATTGACTTATAGGATAAACCCTCAAAAATGGTTCCTGTAGCAAATGCCATGTAACGTTGTATTTAGAGGATTCATATTCCTAAAAAGCATTCTAATTTTCAAATGCTTTCCATTAATCTTTTCTACTAATGGCAACTGTTAAATGGATGGAAAATGGCTAAAAGCACAATATAGAATGTTGTCAGGAGCTTTATATGTATTAAATGTATGCAATTCACATGTCAGCAGTATGTTATGGCCACAGTTCTGTATGCAATCATATTGCAAAAGAAGCTGGTGGAATGCTGTAATATGATTGGCTGAAAGTATGGAAGTCCAAGTCATGTGATAATGCTGAAATCTGATATTAATACATGAAAGTCCAAGTCAAATGATGTATTGGTGAAATCTGATTGGCCAAATGTTGAGTTTCTACATGGGAGTCCAAGTCAAATGATTTAATGGTGACATCTTATTGGTCCAAAGTTACCTATGTTACTACCTGGAAGTCAAAGTCAAATGATGCAATGCTGCAATATGATTGGCTAAAAGTTATCTTCCTTACTACATTGAGTCCAAGGTAAATTATGCAATGATGAAATCTGATTGGCTGGAGAAGCTAAAAAGATTCATGTTCAGTTAGTACTGTAGATTATAACTTATTGTGAAATGTTACAGATTTTGATTTGGGTGCAATGAGTTCTCAGATTTTGAGGTCAATAAAATAACCTTTCCCATGCAATGGTATAACTCTTGATAAGAAAACAGACTTTGTTCTTTGGACACATATAATTCAAGTTTTACCATTAATTAAACAAGATGCCTTTTCAGCATTTAGTTTTAAAATACTAGTATTGTTGAGTGATGTACACAACATACAATGGCACTCAACAAGATTTGTTAAAAGGTCATCTGTTTCTAAATGACTAATAACTTGTTCTGTGTTAATTGTCTCGTAAATAGCAAACTTTTACATTTTCAAGAAGGCGGTCTACAATTTTGTTCTGTGTATTCACGAGTCAGTTTTGTATTTTTAAACACTAGGTCGATTAAGAAAGAACTGCAAAAAAGACTGCAATAGTGCAATCTTGAAGTATAAGTGTTAATGAGTAACGCCCAGGATTTAAAGTACTAACAATTATCAGTAATCAACATACATGGTAACCGAGAGTTATTGATATTATGTATCCCTACATCACAAAGCGATTCGACCATAAAATGGAAATTAATGGCATGTAGACAGATGAATCGAGTATTAAGGCAATTGCTTATAATCTCCTAAATGCCTTGAATACATTGTAATTGTTAGGAAAATATAACACACTTGACTTGTTTCATGTCACATGTTGTTCACATGCATTCCAGTCCAGCACACAAAGAACAGAGGAGTGAAACGGCCATGTTGTTTTGTAATGGGTTTTCTTTCTAGTAACACATCAATATATTACAGGCTCTGCATCTATGAGCACATACATGTAGGATCGGTTTGGGGTCATGTAGAGTAAACATCAGGTTACGGGCGAGATTTACTCTCAAGCCACAAAGAACTAACCTTGCGAATATAAATTACAGACATTCTAGAAAGCTTATATCTCTCTCCCTTCTCCCTCTCTCTCTTTCTTTCTTTCTAGTCCTGATGTACCCTGTTTTAGCGAGCTGTAATCACAATCAGCTTGCTTGCCCTTTCCATATGTATACACAAATTACACCTTGCTGTAAAGGCTTATGCTGGAAAATGTGTGTGTCTTCCCTTCCTTTTTATTATAAGTCACTTGAAATAAATGGAGTTTAAAATGGTGCTGGATAATTTGCTTAGTGTTCATAGGGGCATAGCTGCAGGCCTGATTATTACTCTTTGCACATTACATGCATACACTCTCTCTCTTTTCGTTTTACCCTGACGAAAGGAGGAAACTGTAAATTTATTCAATGAAAAATGGCAAGCGGTGGAATCAATTTAATAACTGCTTTGTTGTTGCATGATTATATGGCATGGTCAATACAGCAGGGTGTTTCCATTAGTCGAAGAGCCTCGAAAGGCCAACGTACCAAAATAAAATGGTGATAAACAAGTAAGGTGACTTATCTGCTTGGAAAAAGTGCATGTTCTCAAATCAGGAAATTAACTAATTTTCATCTTGCTCAGCGTCTAATGCATGCCCCAAACGTGCCATGCAATTGCAAGACATTTCAGCTGTAGAGTTTAACACTTTCAAACAAGTTCTTTGTCCCTGTTCTGGCTATACCTATTTTAGGAAATCAGCACTACAGTTACTTTACTGGACACCATTCATATTCATAGCAAAACAAGTTATTCACAAACCAAATTAATGTGTCAAACCTGTCTATATCAACCACCTGTCTATAGCAGCCAACCTGCCTATAGCAGCCAACCTGCCAATAGCAACCAACATGTCTATACCAGCTAACCTGTCTATAGCAGCCAACCTGTTTTAGCATCAACCTATCTATACAGGGTGGCCCCAAAAAAAACGGAACGGGGCACTTCCCAAAATATAGTAACAAAATGATTGTCCATCGGATAGGGTGTCCTTTCCAATGAAAAACGATACCAAGATCAGTAATTTTGGTAGTGTAGTTTTTGTTTTAGGGCGCTCTGAGTGACACCATGTCAGGTTCCCATTTTTGTCAATTTTTACCAAGTCAGTGCCTGATAAACCGCACTTCCTTCCCGTCATAGCGTCGAACAACCATGCCCATTCTCTCGGCACACAGCTGAATGCACACTAACAATAGCGCGCGTATTGCTCGTTGTTCGATGCGATGACGGGCAGTAAGTGTGATTTATCAGGCCCTGATTTGGTAAAAATTGACAAAAATGGGAATCTGACATGTTAAAGGACTTTAAATAGATCAGTTATTTAATTCCCAATGTGTTAAAAGTTATCCTGCTTTTTAAATTGCTTACAATTAACATGATTAGATCAGATAATTAAACACAGTATCATTGCAATATTAATCTAATTAATTTGTTATTTCATTAAACATCTAAATTCACCTGCCCTCATCATATTCACAAGATAACAAAATTATTTGTCTGTTTTAATATCAACATGTCATCTTGACTTAATAGCCAACAGCTGATGCTTATCATACGCAGGATCACAATTCATTGAATTCAACAACAGGCACGCGCCCCACCAACAAAGGCCAACCGAGAGTGATCGGATCGGAGGAACCATGCAATTGAATACGTGAACTCTTTTTATAAAGCAATCAGTAATTCATGAAATATGCTGCAAGCCCCCTCGAAGAATGCCATTTGATGTTTACACACGACAGAAGGGCAGGCAGCAAGTTTTGCGCATAATGAGATATATCTCTGGCCATCCATTGCCTACAACACGCACATACAGATAATTAGGGAAGAGAGAAGCGATAGAAGAGACTCTCAATTTGTTCTTTACATCACTATATACACAATGCACAATAATGAATAATAAAAAAAAAATCTTCCCTGATCTGATCGCACTGCACTGCATCGAGCATGCATGTTTATATCATTCAACAGCGAGTCTGTAATAATTCATTGGCTTATTTTCTCTCCGCGCTTGGGTTGCCTGATTGCACAAACATTACCTACACACACTTAAATACACAGTATCCCATTCCTTTTGTGTGGTGTGTATTAAACCATAATGTACTAGCAAGCTCACATCTACACGAACACACAATCATGTAACCATATATATGTTCCACCTTAGTGACCTGTAAAAACATAATGCAGCAGATTATAAGTATCTACATTTCCCAACACTGAAATCCATTTTAGTATCTTTTACTTCCAAAATTTAATCATAACATTTGCACAAGACTTGCTACATTAATTCGCATTCCATACAGAAACAAATACCAGTAAAACTAGCCCAAAGCTATTCTTAAAAGTATATGATGTATCACACATTTACAAGTAATGAATATAATTCAATTCAATCGTAAAGCCCTTTCCCCTTTTTCCTGATAAACGCAGAATCATTTCTTCATAACATAATTACTCATACCCACTCACTCCTGAGTCATAGTAGAGTGACACAGATTATGGGGAAGTCTATTCTATACACTGAACATATGACCCTATATGTTTCCAATGCCCCAAACATATATCTACAACACGTACAAGAAGCATTTATGAACATTGTCAACCACATAAAAACACATCAACGTATACGATCAAGCTCTACATTACCATCAAACAAACTCATTCAGAGACTTTCAGATTATCAAGATTTGTATTATCCCTACAAACAGTAAACTATACTGCACATTTAAAACAAAAACTACTGATACTAAAACAGGCATCATATCCAGGTACTGTAGAATTACAACTGATGAAACTTCCTTTTCACCAGAAATATGAAATATGCACATGTATTCCTAGACAATCTGAAATGGTAGGCATATAAAGGCAAAGTTAAGGTCTCTCCTCATTGGTCCATAGTTTCTAGACCTGTCCATTCAGAATATGGGTAGGCTTCATACACTACAAGCTTGTCCCTCCACTTTTCATGCCACAGTATATAACATACAAACCAATAGAGCAAGTGGGAAAACTGGGCATTTCACATAGTCTTTGATGGGAACATTGTGAGAAATCAACAAAATATTCGGTCAAAATATTCAATAGAGAATCATTAAATAACTACTTGTATTAACTACTGTTTGGCAATCTTCTATAACAAATATAATCATACCACATCAAAGGGAACTTGGTGTGAAACCAAGACATTTCTTCAACAAAGGAACTCTCACAATCCAACAAGACTTTCTAGAACTAGTGTATTATCTTAAAAACAAATCATCAATTCATTTCAAAATATGCTTAACATTATCTAATTGAATAAGTATAGCTACCTATCAATCAAGTAAAGAGAATATAGCAAACAAACATGAAAGACAAAGACAAAGAATATATAGTTAGTTCTCATTATTTGATCGTCTCCAGTATATCCCGAGAAGATATCTAATTCTAAACACCAAGAGTTGATCATTCCCCAGATAGATAGCAATGCACAAATACATCATTACAGTTTACAATCGCCTGATTGAATTAAGTGATGTCAACCGTGTCGCCCTGTGAATTAATTAACATATCTTCAATGCACAATGGAGGTGATGGAAGGTATCTTATAAAAGATGGCCACACAATCCAACCGAGGGCCGGGGGTGCCCAGTTCATGTTTATCTCGCCCATACTTACATTCCGCACTTGATTGCCAAACAAGAGGAAAATGTCAAACGTCTTAGGAGGAAAAGCTATCCATGGAGCTGAGCGACAGACACGGGTATATGGATGAGAATGATCTGTTAAGCCTCGGAGGTTGTGTTTGCAATGATGGAGTAAACGGGAACACACCGGAGGAGAGAGGAGAAGTGAAAAGCAATTGTCATTGCTTATCATAATCACGACCAATCTCTCGGAAGGGCACCATCCAATACATACACGACGATGATGCAAAGAAAAGACTTGTGTGCAATGCACCACTCTATGATTTCCAAATGTTGGCTTTATTATCTATTCATATTTGTGGTTTGGGTAGCTGGGAGGGTCGATGGTTGGTTGGTTGGTTGAAGTCAGCACTAGGCAGGATCGGATAATTTCTGCATGTTTTTTTCACCTGGTCATAAAATATTCCATTCAACGGTAATTGAGCCCGCTCGCTTTTCCCTCTCGCACGCCCGATGAATTCTGACATATGTCTTTCATACATGCTCCCAATAAAGGGAAGTAAAGTATTATTCCTCACATACCGTTTTTTTTTTTTTTGTACTCTCTCCCTCTCCATAGTCTCTATATAATATATATCTCCTCTCTTTTTCTGCCTGACAATCTATGTGCATGCAATGCACAACCTTAGCTATCTCCTATGAAAAATAATTAGAAACTGAAACCCACGCAGGATATTGGAATTATACTATGTTGTTTGTTTTAGGCTATGGGTTTACTTTTTCTTTTTTTTTGCAATCGTGCATGTTTGCCTTCTTGCTAGTCCTTTGTGACTCGGCAGGAAGCATTGAAAGTGAACAATAGATGAATGATAAAGATTTTGCTGGTATATCATTCTAATATTTTATCATGTTCATTTATTTTCAAAAACGTGTGATCTGTGTTGTAATCTTGCATGAATTGCACTTTGTACATATCTGCTTTTGAGTTTTGAGTCATATTACTATTTATTGACAACTTAGGCACAAATAAGTTATTTATTGTTGGTAAATTTCCTGTAAGGTACATTGTTAGAATGTTTGTTAAACAGTATACTGTACAGTCTTTCATTGGAATGGTATGCTGAACCTGACAGAATCGTTAACAAATTGCTTTTTGAAACATGAACATTAAATAATAAGTTTGATATTTAATTTTGATAAAAGATTAAGAGTATTTGGTTATATTTTGTGAGAATACCACTTTTTCAAAACTATTGTTTCTAGAACCACCTTGTCTAATAAACAAAATTGTTAATTACTCAAATATGCATTGTACTTGCAAGTATTACGAATAAGAATTACACTTCTCTAACCTTTGTATTGTTTAAGTTCCAGCTGTGCTGTAAGGACAAATTATTTTTTCTTCCTCGAAAGGAGAGGAAATTAATATTTTAATAGCAAACCTGGGTAGGATATATTTAACGAGACAAGAGTTGAGCTATGATTGATCATGTTTTGTTTTGGATTTAACGATATTCTCCTTTCACTCTTGTACATCAAATATGTGATTGGATATCCCTGATAATACAATGCTAGAAAATAGCATCAGACATCTGTTTCTTTGTCTTAAGTCTGTATTCATAATACAAACATGATTAAAAAAACCTCTAAAAACCATTTTGTTTATTTCCAGAAACATATACATCAACAGAAGCAAGTTGCTGCATGGTATCATGATCATACAAGATTCAGTTGTTTTTAATTTTATAAACAAATTTATACATAAATCACAAATGTTACAAACTACAGTATAATAAGCACATGTTGTCTTTAACAATCACATTATATTTCAACATGAAAAACATATTTCCTAAACTGATGTCAGTACCACCGAGGCACTGATAACCTTTGACCTACATAACAGATGAGGTTCAACAAACTTTGTCCCCTAGCTGAACTTTTTGTTTATAATGTTGCAAAAGACAATTTTGAGACTAGACCTCAGGTCTCTACATGTCTATTTCTAATTAATTTTTAGAGAATACTTTAGAGCTTACATCCCCTGCATTATGCGATTTTGGAGGGCCTGTACCATAACCATATATCCCTGTTATCTAACTTTCCTACCTGGTTTGTTAAATTCTAGAGGAAAGGCTAACTTCTATAGCAGAAACACTATGTCATATCAAGAAGCATGTATGTATTACATATCTGTTACATTTTTTTAAAATATTTGTGTCCCCCCCCCCCCCCCCCCCCAAATCATTCTAACAGATGTGAATAAAGACAGTTCAAACTAATCAACAGTAACTCTACATAAGACAAGAAACATGCATATCCAGTGCCAAGTAAGAAGTCTTCTTACACAAGTAAGACTCATCATAATGTTCATATTTTTTTCTTTACAAATAATGAAATATGATAAAGTGTAAGAAGCCATTGAAATGGTTGGCAAGGCCGCAAATATTGCACTTGAGATAAGTAGACACATGCAAGAACATTACAAATATTTCTGACAGCTTTTCTCTGATCTGAAGAAAATGAATTAAGAAACCATATATATTTTGGACCAAGTATGAACAGGCCATATACATTAAATGTGATGATGATCAGAAAATGGCTTCACAGATTAAACAACATGTATACAAAATAAAATAACTTGTAAATCTCTAATAGTAAAGAGTGTTTGACTGTTCATTAATACTATGTTTTATAAAACATCATGAACATGTTTTATTGTGTTCAACTTTCAATGAAAGAAGAACAGGATATATCAATACAAGTCAATAAATAATAACTCACAATCTCTTTCACTCAAATAATGTATAAAGTATAAACCAAATCACATACTACAACATGATAAACAAAATATGTTTCATATGTTTCATATGTTTGAGTTGGGGTACAAAGATTATAATTTCTTGAGAACAAAGGGGTCAATAAAATTTTCTTGGAGGCTCCCTGTGAGAGAAAGTGAAGAAAATCAAGTTGAGATGAAAGCATTGCCAAAAGTGACCCCAAAACGACAATAACAAAGACCCAGCATGAAGCCAATTCAATGGCTGCTATTGAGAACATTGGGAGAACATTTTCCGTGGTGATTAGAACGACGGAGTAAATCGTCGCCAATTGGAGGGGAATAAAGATGGCAGACGTACGAAAAGGAATCCACACCCAGTGTGTAACGACCTTTCATATTTTAACAAGTGCAGCAGTAATAAATTAGAACGATCCGAAACGCCGACTAACAAGTATGAAAAAACGGCCCAAATTCGCGCAAATTGACCAGCGATCGCCCCCTTTGAACACACACACGTGTGTTGGGGGTCAATGCGGACAGAATAGCATAGTAAATCGAATATTTTAAGCAACATTTCCTACCTTAAATCGGAGACAAAGTCGACACCCCCAAATAGCAAGTTATAATAAAGAGATCCTCGTTGTTGTTTTCTAATAAAAGAACGAAAGATTTCCACCAGCACGACATACTGGAAGGTCAGATAAAGCCGTAAGGAAATACAACAAAAACGCACATAAATCCCATTGAAAGTGTATTGATGTCTCACACACAGATCCCGACATGACTTACCTGGGCCTGTACTGTTGTGAATGGATGTAAACTGAAGGAAATTTCTGTCAAATTTGGTCACAAAACGAGCGACGATTCCGGATAAGAAACGGACACCATATTTTGTTTGCCCTTGTTGTTTCGTATAAATAGGTAAAAGGATAGATGAAGAGTCAATTTATGCATGAGTCGTCTGCAGCTACACGGCAGCTGCGCGTAACATGACGGTTTCGCACCCCGCGGCTTCGTAGAAATTTTAACAAACTTACGACCGATTTTCACAACATTCGTCCCAAATCCCGATTCAGGAGTTACGCAATAGTCCAGGCACTGGTTCCCACAACACGTGCTGATATTTTGGTGTCAAAATTGTGGGAAAATGTTGTCGAAAATGTGGAATATAAGCGCGAATGTTGCGACGAACCAGAGGGGGTTGCAATTTACGGAGAATACAGCGAGATAATGACCACGAGATTTCTTTGTATAAGAACCATACACATTCGGATATTACAATTAGAATTGAACCAATTTACCGGCATAATATACACAATGAATTCCGCTTGTATGTCGGTTATGATGCATCGGAAAACATGAAAATAACATGATTATGTTGTGCTGAATGTTATAATTCTGATAACTAATCAAACAAGATATGGTTTTCGGGGGTTTTCGCGGTGTAAGCGAGACATTTTAGGTGATAGGATATAATCGTCTGGGGGACATTAGGGACAAAGTAATCTTACGATCATTCGCGAGGGGTCTGTCAGATCGGTGGAGGGGAACAAAAAGTCAAAGCGTCAACCAAAAAAAATGACAATATCGTCGAATAACGCTTGATTTTACTAATTTGTACATGATGGCGGGTATGTCCAAAGGTTAGTCTTTGGATACACAAATTCATAGATACAAAATAACTCCGAGAAATGTGGGGAAAGTGGGTAAATGCTAAGGGTTCGTTGGGGGTGATGGGTATTTCTAGCGGTGCATTATATTTCACGACGTTACATGTGTTTGTAGGATATGCGGCGTGACGTCACAGGCTAGCGAAGCAAAACAAAAAAGCCCACATGAATGAATTTCGTGAACAAGCGGCGGGGCTGTGTGTGTGATCGTGAGTGTGTGTATCGTTGCGCGGAGGGCATTACTTTTGCCAAGCTAAGAATAATATATCTGCGTTTGGACAATAAAAAAGGGGGATATTTTCGTGTGGGTTTGGGGTTATTTTTGTCGTACAAGATTGATCGAAATGAAGTGTCATGGGTTCGGGGGTTCATTCTCTAGGTTAGTTTGCCTGTCATAGCCTCCAAATTTCCTTATTCGCGGGAGTGTTCAAATGTAGGAGTTTTGAGGGGAAACCTCGAGACGTGTGAAAAATGTTTCGTAAACGTGGTGTTTATTTAGTTTTCGTCTACTGTCGCAACCGGAATACAAGGAATATGACTCACATTCGGTGTAAGTATGAGTGGATTAAATGTTTCGCGGTAATGAGGGGCGGCTGAGGGGTGCGCTGAATAGGGGGAGGGGATAAAACGGGGGAAAGGGGGATTTAGGTGAATCTTCGCAGATTTATCAAAGGAAGGAGACTAAACATGTACTACTATATACTACTATCATTTTATTAAGATATGTTATGACCAAACGTGCTTGGATAACGCTTTGAGAATGGTGAATACAAAGACAGTTTGAAGGGCATTTGATAATTAGTAAGTAGTAACGAGTTGACTTAGTGTTTAAAGGGGTAGTACAGTTTTGGTAAGGCTGAGCTTTAGTAACCAAATCCTGCACAATAACATTACAAATACAAACTAGGCTAATAGTTATAACTCCACCATGCTCGAAAGGTATAGAAAATTACAAACGACTAAGTAAAAAGCCTGTTATCATTTTTAAAAAGAGCCATTAAAACACAAGAGGGCGCTCTCTAAAAAAACATTGGTTTCAACCATTTTTCATACATAATTATGCAAGTGATGTTTTGTTGAAATAAGGATTAAAGGGAATAAGGGATAGTTGAGTTTTGGTATAGATAATGAAAAACCGAGTGTCAAATTTGAAAGAGCATACAATTTTAATGACAGAATAACGTTTATTCTGCCATTAAAATTGTATGCTCTTTCAAATTTGACACTCAGTTTTTCATTATCTCACAAAAAAATTATTTTGTGCAAGCACCCTCTATACCGAAACTGAACTACCCCTTAAAATGTTTTGTTTATTATACCTATATTTGTATAGTTGTCATACATGTATACTTAAATGTGTATGTGTACGATCATAGTGTCAATTGTCAATGTATTATTGTTGGGTAGGCTATGGAGGGCATTATGATATTGTCGGTTATTTAGTTGAAATATTTCAAACATAGGGAAACTGACAAGAAAAATATAATATAAATGAAAATGAGCAAAGGAAATGTGTCTTCCCCTGGATTTTTATTCAGTAGTCGTCAGCACTGATAAAGTCAACTTAGGTATGCCATACTATTTATCGTCATCATCACGTCTCCATATAGGCGTACCCAGGGGGGATTCAACCCCCCCCCCCCCTTACAAAATTTAAGTGGTCTCGTTTTTGACGGACACCCCCCCCCTCGAAAAATCTTCACCGACACCCCCTCCCCCACCCCCCCCCCTCGAAAATTTTGGTTGACGAAATAAATCCCCCCCGCCCCTCCCCTTGAAAAAAAATCCTGGGTACGCCACTGATCCGTCTCCATCATCATTCTCATAAACAAAACAGGCCCGGGGGCCCCTCTGTCAAATAAACATGAAATTGAATGAAGAATACATACTCTTCTCGTTTTTATGCCTCCACCATCGAAGTGGCCGGAGGCATTATGTTTTCGGGTTGTCCGTCCGTCCGTCCGTCCGTCCGTCCGTACGTACGTACGTACGTCCCGTTTTCGTTCTCGCGATATCTCAAGAACCGGTTGACTGATCAATTTCAAACTTGGTATGAGGGTACATATTGGGGTGACAATGATCTGATTAGATTTTGGTGTTCAAGAGATCAAAGGTCAATGTCACAGGACTCAATATATGTGCAAAAATGCCTTGTTCTCGCGATATCTCAAGAACCGGTTAACAGATCAATTTCAAACTTGGTATGAGTGTACATATTGGGGTGGCAAAGATCTGGTTAGATTTTGGGTTCATGAGGTCAAAGGTCAAGGTCACAGGACTCAATATATATGCAAAAATGCCTCGTTCTCGCGATATCTCAAGAACCGGTTGACGGATCAACTCCAAACTTGGCTTGAGTGTACATATTGGGGTGACAATGGTCTGATTAGATTTTGGTGTTCATGAGATCAACGGTCAAGGTCACAGGACTCAATGTATGTGCAAAAATGCCTTGTTCTCGCGATATCTCAAGAACCAGTTAACAGATCAATTTCAAACTTGGTATGAGTGTACATATTGGGGTGGCAATGATCTGGTTAGATTTGGGGTTCATGAGGTCAAAGGTCAAGGTCACAGGACTCAATATATGCAAAAATGGCTTGCAATGGCAACATTTCAATCACTGAATGTCAGATTTCAATCAAACTTGGTACCTGAATGTTTATTAGGGAGCCAATGTAGCCATCAAAGTTTGGGGTCATATGGTCAAGGTCACAGGACTCAAAATATATGAAAAATAAAAAAAATTAATTCAGTGCACGTTAATTTGGGCTTGATATTGAAATCGCGTGATAGCGGAGGCATAATTTTCGACTGCGCGCAGTCGAAGATCCATAGTTGTAACTAAATGTTGGTACATGTACTATATTACATGTAATACTTTGCAAGAGTTAGTTTTCACAAATGGAGCCTATTTTACTCCTTTCTGATAACTACTAACGCTATCTAGTGAATGTATTCTATGTGTTGTTGTTTTAGTTGTCTAATCTTTGTAATTATGTATATTAATTTTCATGAAAAGTGTTGAAGAAACTGGAATTAATTGAATTGAATTTATATTTGATAGTGGCATATAATAGTATACTATACAGTGCGAGTAAAAAAAACACGAAACCGGACTTTGATATAAATATAAATCCACAATTCGAAACATATATATGTTGATATTGGTATCATGTTAAAGCTTGGAAAATTGCCTTTAAAATGATATATTATCCATTCTGATCACTTCACGCTTCACCGAACGCGACCTAATTATCCAAAGTCATGCAAAAACTACCCGTGTCCAAGTTTGCAGTTGCCACTTGGTCTACAACCATTTGGTCTATTCCCATTTAGTCTACTAGGAAATTATGAATCTGGCGGCTTTATTATGATTATGATTTTGGATTATGATTAGGGTTAGGGTTGTGGATTAGGGTTAGGGTTAGGGTAAGGGTTAGGGTTAGGGTTAGGGTTTTGGAGGCATCAGGTAGTAGACCAAATGGGAAGTAGACCAACTGAGATTAGACCAAGTGAACATAAACCCTCTTGTTTTGTGAATGGTTGCATCTGTTGTCTGATTTTCAAAGATAACTTCATCCTATACATGTCCTATTCAGGGCCCCCAGCCTCCAAACAGTGGGGTTGCTGATGGGAGGAGGGTGGGGGATTCCCTTCCACCTTGATAAACATGAAAAACACTGGCAACCAGCTGTTTTTTTTGTTTTAATTCACCAAAGGATATTCTTAAAATGTTCGTTTGAAAAAACGGTAAACAGACGCATCCATTCACGAGATAACAAAACAACGGCAAACTTGGACACGGGTAGTTTTTGCATGACTTTGGATAATAAGGTTGTGTTCGGTGAAGCGTAAAGCGATCAAAATGTATTATATATCATTTTAAAGGCAAATTCCCAAGCTTTAACATGATACCAATATCAACATATATATGTTTCGAATTGTGGATTTATAACCTATCAAAGTCCGGTTTCGTTTTTTTTTTACTCGCACTGTATAGTTACAAATCAGGGCGAACGATAGATGTATGGCCAACTGAATCCCATACGACGGGAGGCAAAGATAAGGGGCATCCTTTCCCCAAAACTTGAATTATTTTCGTCCCTTTTTTTCCTCTATATTATTGCATATTTTCGTTTCGCTTTCATATAAGGAGATTTACTCCCTACTGCTAAACCATTGAACACTGTGATCTACACGTTTGCTATGTTTTGTTGTGTGGGTTTATGTTTTGGCAATATTTGTCATTCTGTATAATTGAAGCAAATTATGTATTTTATGACGATTGTTGAATACACTGACTTTAATTTAACTTAATGTATATATTCTAAATGTCGTATACCAGTTACATACTCAGATAGATAGATTTATAGAAAGATAGATAGATAGATAGGTAATCCCATGCATACAATATGAGGCAACAAATCCCATATAATGGGGCAGCCTTTTCCAAAGGTGTTATTTCTTTCTTTATTATTATGTTCTACCCACAGGGGTTGCTATGAGGCAATTATTATACAGAGGCAATATCCATAAGGAGCCCTTATCCTTGCACATCCCCCCCCCCCCTTTATTTAAATACGTCACTGGATATACCGGGTCCCTGGCCTAATATACGTTTGTTTACTTTTTTAAGAAGAGGCGTGGTCTGAATAGCACGTGCTCCGACGTTGGTATGTTTACATATGCAAATGTACGCGCTTTGGAAGCGGGATGCGCGCATTTCTTGTCATGGACGCGCGCTGATAGTCAATCAAATTGATCAAGATTTTAAACGCGCAATAAGAAGGCGGGCCTTGCTTATTATGGGGCGGAGTGACATTGAGGCGGGATATAGGCGGGGCGAGTGCGACATCGGGGTGGGTGTAGGCGTGGCTTTGCGATACTCTATATAAGGACAGAAAAGATCATCAAAACGGCATGTGTTATAAACATAACATTTGCATTATGAATAAAAACCAAACAAAATGTGTTCGAGATACATGTTTTTTTAACCAATTATATATGCAAAATGATGTTGACTTCATATAAAAATATTATTTTGTTCTCAAGGTAAATACTTTGGGGATTGAAGTATACCGTTACTTGATCTCCAATTTGGAAATGCGTTTTGAAAAATGTAAGTATACTTATGGAATCATGATGACAAATATAGAAAATGTAATGCTACTAAACTACGTTTGGAACTAATCCCCATGCACATCTACTTTACCAAAGAGTGTTATTAATGATCGTGACAGTGCTTACGCAAATCTTCTTGTTATCATAACTCTTTTTTTATACTTTGCATTGTATGATAATTGCTCTCGTATTGAATCTCCATGGGAACGATTTAATAATGATGCACGTGAGCACGTCATTGGGCTGGTATACTAACGCACATAATTCAGTCGTTGATATATAATTAAGAGAGTCGCATCAGGCCCAATTAATCCAGTGGGAATCTACCTTTTAACATTCGGAAAATATGTAGGATAAATAATGTTGATGATAGTGATGGTGATGATGATGCAGATGATGATGATTATGATGATAATGATGATGCAGATGATGCAGATGATGATGATGATGGCGGTGGTGGTGGTAGTGGTGATAAGACATGTTTTACAAAATGATTTAAAATATAAAGGAAACTGACCAGAAATATAGTGACAATAAATGACAATAAATGACAATGAGCAAAGAAAAATAGGCTTCGCCGGGAATCGAACCCGAAATCTCCAGATTGCTAGACCGGATCGGTGCTCAACCATCGAGTCACAAAGACCCAAAGGGTCTGTGTATCCCTGTTTACCTCTGAAGTGAAAAGGTATCTTGTCCCCGTTACAGGAAGAGTTGCAATCGATTGTAAGTTACAATTAAAGGGAAAGTTGAGTTTTGGTAGAGAGGGCGCTAGACTACTTAATTGGTTTGTGAGGTAATGAAAAACTGAGTGTAAAATTTGAAAGAGCATAATATTTAAACAATAAAATCATCTTTGTTTGATCAAAATCGGTTCAGAAACGGCTGAAATATCCATAAATATAACAATTTGTAATAAACCCGGGGCCCCGGGTTTATTAGAGAATTTTGAACCAGCCGTTAAAAATTCAAAAAAATGCTTCCTCTTTTCAAAAAGTTATAAAATAGGTATTTAAATAGTTGTTGGTTATTTCTCTATCTAATCACTATTTCAACAAAGCATCACAATCATGCACAATATTTTATTCAAAATGGTTAAAACCGATGAGTGTTTAGAGAGCGCCCTCTTACGTTTTAACGGCTCTTTTTTAATGATAACATGATCTTTACTACGTCATTTGTAATGTTGTGTTCCTTTCTAGTTATAACTATTAGTTTGTAATGTAATGATGCAGGTTTTGGTTACTAAAATTCAGTTTCACTAAAACTGTACTCTCCTTACCAGAACTCAACTATCCCTTTAATTGTAAGTCAGACATTTTGCGCGTTTCAACTAATCATATTTGCGCATTTAGAACACATGATCTAACTTACAATGAATTATAATCGATTGTATCTCTTTCTGCAACGGGGCCCTTGTCAGATTCCTTCGACTAAAGCGTTCCGGAATGCTTGTTGTTGAATTAATGGTTTCATTATAGAATTATTAATCGTTCAGATAGTTTTATATTATACTGAACTGAAATAAATACTATTTCTTTAAATCATTATAAAATTGCATGTACATAAAGATAGCAAACTGTAAAATTATATCATTAACCCTTCAGTAAGGATACGTTGATTTGGGCCCTAGTGAAGTATTGTACAACCTGCTGCTCAGAAGGAACTACCAAGCAGGTACTATCTTATACCTCATTGGTACTATCGAGGTACCCCTCCTCCTAAACGTGACACCTCTACCCCTGGACCTCTCTACCCGCGGGGGTGTATTTCCCCCTACTCGCCCCGCTTATAATCACGACCCCCTGCCTGTCCATCACAATATTCGTGGAAGGCGCATTACACAAAAAGACATGAGGGGTGTATTTTGCGCGAACTTGTAATAATAAGTGCATCGCATCGTATTTATTATTATTACGTTGGTACAAACCAAAAAAAAGGGTCGTGTGCAACTTCTAAATTACACAAATGACGCGATTACACACAGATCAAGCGTCTTCGAATCATCTTGTCGCTTCGCTGCGAAGCGGCCGTGCTTTGACCAATCGCAGCGCAGCTAGGCAAGCACGTCACGATACATTTGCTTATCTCATTAGCATACGTGGAGGTTAAAAAACACCTAGGTCGGATTTTTATCGGAATTGGGCAGAGGCTCATTTTAATAGCGATATTTGGGGAGGATGTATTATTTGCCAGTGTTGCACGCAAAGAAGAAGACGAGAAAAAAAAAGTGTACGTGTATCCCATTCCGCGGTATGTATGGGACATGACTTTCCATGCATGCGCCGAATTTATCACACACAACACCTTGTACTCAAAACCCAGCCCCATTCGATCGCCATTACGTTATCGAATCAGGATTACATCAATAGGTCCACAATTTGAAACGATTTACATCAATTAAATTTATCATACAAGAAAATAAATGTTCGAACGAAAAAGCAATAGCATGACGAAGAGACGTTTTTTAAATTCCTGTAAAAGAGCCGAAAGTTACCCTTGTTTAATTTCGTGTGTGTTATTCATATCATAAGCATAATATCGTTCATCGTTTTTTGTAACAATCAGTGATATATTGTTATACCAATCTGACTAAAATCCGAATTTGTAAATTGCCAAACCTGAAACAAATTTAGTTCAGTGATTTGTTTTACGCATTCATCGGAATGAACGTGTGACAAAGCCATTGTATTTTTTTGTTTAAAAGGGGTCCCATTATTGGCATTCTTCTGTAATTCAAAGTAGTAACTTGTCATGCTGAAACACTTCTACATGACAGAAGTCACTATAAAGAAAACTATATACAATTACATTTAATATCAAATTGCACGAGCAAGTATTGCTGAACGCAGCTTCAAATATATATTGCGTAACTTGAAGCTTGTCTGTGATTGGCCAGAAGTTTCCACACAGACTGTGAAACAACTTTGTGATTGGTCACTGAACACTGAGCCCCAATTGCGGGGGCGTTAGCTTCCCAGGCCTCCCACCATGCCCAACCCCGCTATCAAATCGAATACAATTCAAACTCCCAGCCCTCCGCGCAGATATGATATGATGTACAAACTCTGCGGGTAGCACCAATTTTTAAGGCTGTTGTTGTTGTTGTTTTATGTTGCTGTTTCATTTTTGTTATACAGGGAGAATATGACATGCTAAATTACTTCCCGAAAGATGCACTTCTGCATGTGCCAAGAGAACAGTAGCTCGGTGACACATAATGTTATCCATACAATGATAGGATATTATATAATTATAGATGTCAACTGTCGGAGGAGGAAACATCACGGAATGTTTCTCTCCGAGGGATTTAAAATGATATTGAGGGAAGATTATAAGTTCCAAGACGCAGTCGAAGGACTTATTGTATAAATATATATAGGCCTAAAGATTTATTATTATCTACTGGATAATTAAAACTGTGTACAAGGTCAGTGCAAAGAGTTAGCGAATATCAATTTGCATTTCGCTCATTACTCGGTCATATTACATTCATTTACCATGGAATTTTCACACCTTCCTTCAGTGGACATCAAATCACAAAAGTAAAAATTGTTATCAACCGTTTGCCAGTTCTGAACATTGTCTCAACGCTACTAAACAAAAAGTAACTACCCCCCTAAACAGTTGCTCATAATTTCATATCCAAGTATCGTTTCAGGATTTCGTCTCGCCAAAATATCCCTATAGTAGTTAGGAAAACAATGTGTGAAAATAAGAGGTAAACATTAATCCATATAGTTGAGTAAGCACACATTAAAGAGAAAATTGTCATATTTAAAAATTCGCAAAATTAATATTATCACTACAGTTTATTGAGTATTGGAAAATTTCGAATTGCACTGTTTTATAATTGCAATTCATGCATGTTACCACATGTGCCATTACAAAAATCAAAATAATGGAATATTAAACAGCATTTTTTTCATGAACCATACTCAATGCATTCAGCCACATACAATTATGCTGTTTCACAACAATGTGTATACAGGCACGCGCAATGTCTTGTGACTTTTGAATTGGGTAATTTTGTCTTTAATCTTAGCTCATTTAGCCATAAAGTGATGAATATCTCTGATTTTCACACAAAATGTACATAGCAACTGTACCAATACTGTGGTAAGATGACATCTTGAAATAACTATCGGTTATGAAATTATGAGCAGTTGTTTAGGGGGGTAGTTACTTTTTGTGTTCGGGTATAGGCCGGATATAGTCACCGAAGTGCTTACATGTACATCATTCAACATTTAGATGGCGTTCTATCACTATAAGTATAACTAATATCGCGTCAAGTTTGTATGTTACAAAAAGTGTCTATCTTTCCTTAGATGTATATATTACGCAGTGTACTATTATCATAATTAGAATTGCATGTACATTATGAGAAAATTAAATTATAACAGGTAATTTTCAGTTTTGTTTTTAAAATAATGACGATCATATCTAGGGGCTATAATATCCTTTGTTACTACCAGATATGTTTGCAATATCAACGTTATATATCTACATTGTATTTATTAGTCATTATTCTTGTATTTAACAAAAGGTCATGCGTTTTCTTTCCTACTTTGGAAACTATATCTGGTAACAAATGTCCACATTATCATCATATTCATAATCATCACCACATCAACAACCACCAGCACAATCATAATCATCAATATCATCATCATGATCATCATCTAACCACCACCACCACCACCACCATCATCACCATATAACCATAACCACCACCATTATTATTACCATAATCATAATCCCCATATCACCATCATCATCATCGTCATCACTATCACAACCACCACCACCATCATCACCACCACCACCACCCCCCCCCCCCCCCCACCACCACCATCACCACCATCATGCACCAACATAATTATCATCAATATCATCATCATCATCATCACTTTTACAACCACCACCGCCAACATCACCATAACCACCATTATCATCATTATCACCATCCTCATCACCACCAACACCGCCACCACCTCCATCATCATCATTACCATCATCATCATCATCATCATCATCATCGTCATCAAGTATGTATATAATTGACACGACATTTGCTGCGGCGCCAATAATGTTTGCTTTGTTTTGAATATTGTTTCCTGGATTTGTCGCCACGTTATCGTCTGGTGCAAGTTAGGATTAAAGTTCGAAATCATGCACGTTTGGATCAATACTATTAAATGAAAAAAATAGTGTAGCAAATGGCATGGTACCAGTTTAGTCACTAATTATTCATATTATTTACATTCACGAAGAATCGAAAACCAGAGTCATCGTTTTCAATATTCACATCATTCATTTTTATTTTAACAAAACAAATCGACAGGTCTTGTATAATTTACACGTTGGTATTAACATTTAAAATTGTTTTAACTTCAAAGTTATTTAAAATTGTTTTAACTTCAAAGTTACTTAAAATCCCGAGTTCATTTATTGTTTATAACATGACACAATACATCATCATCAAATTAACTCTAAATTGCTTCCAAAAACGTAATTAACATACAAATAATAATTATATAAATGTCTAATTTAAATGACGATTTAAAAATGCAACATCACAAACTTAATAAGAACATCATTTCCTATTACATAATATTTTACTATTTTAACTTGCTTATTGTTATTCCGTCTCTTTTTTTCGCTAAATATACAAACAATTTTATGAATCTGTATCTTTTCTGCCGTCAGAATTAAACTGTTCAGATTTGTAATGAAATTATATCATTAGTTGATAACCAAGTGACTTGTGATTATAATTGTATTATTTTCATATAATAAGGAACATATTACTCACAATATTGTTTTGTTACCAGAATATGCCAACATACATTGTATATACCAAACTGCCTCAAATATGACACTTATACAATGCACAAATAGATCATAAATATACCATCAATACATGCACAAATATAAAAACAATAAATACCAACATATATTATATATGTAAATTTCAAAGATACTAAAAACAGTTATGAATAGTACAATAATTGTTCATTTACTATATTGTATACTCATCACAAATACAGGGTATTGCTGATCATTGTTGCGACATTTTTAATTGTAGATAAATCTTCATTGACAAAATGTTACAATACATGTCTATGCGAGTTTTTGTACGTGTATCAATATTTCGTCTTCAATGAAAACAGAAGAAAACAATCTTGCCAGCGTTAACGGTTACACACAGAACAGAAGCAAATTTATCTGAAATATCATTCCTTCATGTTATCTTCACCGTCAACTTCCTTCTCGTCGAGGCATTGGTCTTTGTCGCCTGACGCAACCTCAACATCGTTTTCCGATTCATTCGTCGACGTCTGGCGCTGGGTCCTCGAGTCCTTTATCGTCCGTCGCCTGCTTCACACCGTCTTCGCCCGTGCCCATCACAGCGGATTTTCCTTCAGCAGCCTCCTCCTCATGCTTATCAGTTACCAGGTTGCAACGAGACTCCATACTGTCGTCTGCTATATAGTCTCTGACGTCACTTCCGTCGTCTGCTCCGCTTCGTCACCCATCTCCATTGCCGCATCAGGTGCAGCAGGCGATGTTTCCTCCACGTATACCTTCCCCGCCGGAACGGCAGCGGTGATTGACAGCAGTCCGTCGGTCCCGAAGCTGGACATCAGACCGTCGATGGGCGTGTTCTCCGGGACAAGGAAGCTGTACTCGACTTCGCTGTGACCGACCCATCTCTGGCCGTCGCCCTCCTTCTCGCGCTTGGCCCTAACGATCACCCGTCGTCCGTCCACGCTCACGTTCACGTGTTCAGGCCGGTAGTCGCCGAGGTTCACCGAGACAGAGAAGGGCTTCGTGGCCTTGTTCAAACTATTCGTCTCCTCGCTCCTGGCAACTTCACTATTCTCAGAATTGTCGGTCGACTTCGATGCAACCGACGTCGATGTTGATGGTTGATCAGGATCTTGTTCCGTCGGGCCGGATTTACACCTGATCGGAGCCTCCTCGCGACTTGAACAGCAGCTCGGTTCATCCTCTGTTTGCTTCTGCACGGATCCTTCATCTTGCTTCTTTTTAGCTCCTTCAGCTGTTTTCTTTCCTACCTCGAATTTCTCAGACGAGCTCCCACTCCCAGTTTGTTCATCTTTGTTTTGTTGTCCATCTGATAGCAGAAGCTGCAGCAGGCGATGCACAAAGTGACCACCATCCTCCTCTATAAAGTCAACACCTCGCGAGAACTCCCGTCGGTGTTTTGGCGCGAATCCCGCGAGAATGTCGTCTGCTACCGACATCGCCGCCGCGGCCCTGTGACCGTCGTGCCTTCTCGTCGCTGGACCGATTGACGGTGAACGAACTGGACATCGACAACGGGAGACCATGGGTCTGTAGACGACATCGTAGCTTGGGGTGTAACTCCACGGATTCCCCGACATCTTCACCATACCGTCGGGAACGGCGAAAAATCCCGATGGACGACCAAATCGACTCGGACGAAACACTATGCTTGGCATATCCAACATGTTCAATTGTCGGCTCTGATTTCTGTAGACTACGTGTATATTAATTCTTCTCGCAAAAAAAGTATAAGTAGCAAACTCGGAGACTTTGTTGAATCAGAAGAGATTGTGTGTATTCTTTCTCTGTTCTGTTCATTCATAGAGCTGTATTTCCTATATATACAGCTCTATGGTTCTGTTTGAAATATGAATGATGAAAGATGTAGCTTTGCCCCCCTTATATACTTTTTGGAATGAATAAAACAAGTAAAGCAGACGAAAATAGCCCGATTACGCAATATCAGTGGTAACTCGACGTGTGTAGTCTGCTCCCGAACAGACTCGAATATTCTACCGTTTTCCAGTGATGTTTACGTCTAGCGCCATCTATATTTGGATTTAGTTTAATACTAGTACAGTATGTTATACACTTTAGCTTCCGTCTGTACAATTTATAGAAGAGCATTGTCGTGAAAATGATTCGGCAAATTAAGTGTTCCTAGTCTTTGGCATTAAGTATTGCCATATCATTACATTTGACTTGTGGATAACATATAAAATGAAATAAATCATGGTATGAAATTAAGTGGAAAAGGGGAAAATACAACACACAATATATTCGGTACGGGTCTACAATTACCTTTTTTTTCCAAAAGGAAAGCCTTTTTTTATGCATTTGCCTACACATTTTTAAAAGGAAGGAAAATCTTAAAGAGGGGTGATATTTTGTAATTTTGTTCGTGGTTTAATAATTTGATCCTCTAAATTAGAGGATCATTAAAACATAGAAGTACTCAAGATTTACCTTAAAGGGACTTAGTAACATTGTCCAAATCCTCAAAATAAAATTTTAATTCTAGCGGTTCCCTCATACCTTGTAGTATTCGTATTAACATTCGAGTAATGAGCAAAAATGCAAAGTGATGTTCACTAACTCATTGCACTGACTTTGTACACGGTTTCGACGATCCAGTGGATAGTTTTACATCTGAACACTTCAATCGTAAATATCTTTTTAACGAAAGGGAAATTCGAAAAACCGTAACCTGTCCCATGCTTTTTTTTGTTAATACGAACACAACAAGGTTTGAGAGAACCGCTAGAATTCCAATGGGATTTTGAGGATTTGGACAATGTTACTAAGTCCCTTTAATATAGCATATTTGGACAAAATTAAATATGTAGATTTTTAAAACAAAACTAATTGATTAATGTTGAGAATTATGAAGAAAAAATATAAAGATAGACATATGGTTCCACCATACGACAATAAATTGCTTGAGTATGAGAATAGTTTAACCTGCATATTTATGAGATCTTCCCTGACAAATACAAAGCATCAAGAACATTCTAGATGCAATTAAACAGGATTCCCAGTGACACCACGAATTTACAAAACTCCTCCCGGTGATAAAGAGTGGTTGTTGAGAACAGTAACGTTGTATGTCCGGAAACTACAGATGGCGCTAGACGTCAACAGGGCCCGGAGCCGTTAGTTGCCTTATCATGAATACAAAATCATAATTATTTTTGTCCGCTGTAGCTCTCTCAACCAAGGGGACCAACTTCCATTGACGGAGTGGGAGTGGGAGGGGGGTGTCATGCGTGACCAATGACTTCCATAAAAGTTACGAGACAAAAGACAATCACGTAAACAAGACTAGTATAACCACTTTATGACTTCCTTCTCTCAAATATAATATCTGTTTATTTTCTGCCCTATACATTTTCAAAATGCCGCGGCACCTCTCAGCAAGTAAAAGTATATGAATATATCTTACTACCAACTTGAAGTAAAACACCAGAATCAATAACTCATTGGCTCATTCCATATTACAAATTTGCTATTCGAACAGAATCGATAAGTGCATGGGAGTCATGAAAAATCGTAACCCTTTTTCCCCCTGGGGAAGCTGGCAATGAACCGTATAGCGCACAGTTTTATCTTCGTTTTGAACAACTGTTCTTGGTTTTAGCAATTGTTAAGACCCCATTCCCGTTACGAATATTATAATCATCGTTTGTCAGAAAAGGAACCCGTCTGCATGTTTGGTATCTTTATTTGTTTGGTCGTGCTAGCATCCTCTCCGAATGAAGAGTGCCCCCCGCCCCCATAGTTCTACAAGGGAAAAGAAAAGGAATCTCAAAATATCTTACGTCACAGATTTTTTTTTTTTTTTTTACACTTTACAGATTCTAACAATGACACCATGATCAATCAGTAAACAATTTCCGTATTTAAAGGGATAATTGAGTTTTGGTATAGAGGGCGCTTTACAAAATAATTTGTTTGTGAGATAATGAAAAACTGAGTATCACATTTGAAAGAGCATACACTTTTAATGACAGAATAAACTTTATTTGATCAAAATCGGTTCAGAAATGGCTGAAATATCCACAAACATAAGCATTTGTATATTGTGGGCCCCCACATTTATTCGATAAATTTGAACCAGCTGTTAAAATTTTGTTTTAAATGCTTCCTCTTTTCAACAATGTTTTTAAATAGTTGTTGATTATCTCTCTATCTATCACTATTTCAATAAAACATCAAATACACAATATTTTATTTAAAATGGTTGAAACCAATGAGCTTTTAGAGAGCGTCCTCTTGAGTTTTAACGGCTCTTTTTTTATGATAACGGGCTTTTTACTTGGTCATTTGTAATGTTCTATTCTTTTCGAGCATGGTGAAGTTATAACTAATAGTTTGTAATGTAATGGTGCAGGTTTTGGTTACTAAAATTCAATTTGATCAAAACTGTACTCTCTTTACCAAAACACAACTATCCCTTTAATTAAATTATTATAAATAAAATTGACTTATTTTCTTAAAATACTATTTGTATTAATACTTTGTTTCAGAACTGCTTTGTTTCTTTCTTGAATGATAATTATATAGTTGCTTTTAAATCAAATTATAAAATAGTGAATGCATTTTGTAATTATAATGATGTGATCGGATGATGATGATGATGATGATGATGATGATGATGATGATGATGATGATGATGATGATGATGATGGTGATGATGATGATGAACGGTAATGATGATGATGGTGATGATGATGATGACGATGATGACGATGATGATATAGGCCTAGTGCATGATGATGGGCATTCTCTTCGAAGATCGATCGACGTGTCCACGACTTGGTATGCATGACTAAAAAAACCCACATGTTCAATGCTAGTGCATCGGTTCTTTTAGTTATGCATGCCAATCCAGGACGAAATCCCCCCTAACCGGGCCCTAACCCCCTAAATCGTCCGTTACTCTGACTCTGGTCGCCTCCTTTGTTGTGGTCTTTTCGCTTGAATTCCGCCCCTCGCTCTACTTTGAATAACGCAGATGGCGCTTTGATTGTAAACAAGGAAAAAGTCCACTGCATTGTGTGTGTCAAGGGTGACCGTTATTTGCAGAGTGCATGCATTGCATGGTACACGCAGCATAATACACAATGGACATTGCGTACACAATTTATTGAGGTACCGTACCGTACTGTATATTAATTACCAACGAACGTTGAGGGCGGTAAACACGAGACCTGCCACAGAAATACAATCCTGCAACACGCAAGTGTTATACGCCCTCAACGTTCGTTGTTAATTACACGTAAAGTTACGTTACATTATTATACACGGAGCAATTGTGAGAAAACCACGATTGCTGTGTGGGCGTATTTTGACAAGTTTTGAGCTTTTGTAATAACCAGGCTGCGAGTAACATGTGCATCTATATTCGTCAGCTTATATACGACAATAATTAGCTCTACGGAAATTGCAGCAGCTTATGGGGCACAGACTTCGAATTCTCGGTTAAATTAGCAAGGTTTTGCGTCTTATTTTTCAGCCAACTCAACATTTTCTCACTCCAGCAGCTGAAATCGAACGGGGGGCGACCGGTTGCGGACGCCGGGCCAGACGGGCTTGTTGCGTGTCGAGATTTCGTAACATTGTGCTGGTACCTGGTGTTGCGTGTTGTCTGTTGATCATCTTGGAACAGGACAGAAAACACTTCATTTCAATGTTCAGATTGCCAAACGTATGAGAACAGAGCTACACTTATAAACTATGGATTTGAAAAGGGACGTTTAGGTTATCCAGTGTTTAAGCTTTGAAGACAAATTTTGAAGATTTGGCCAAGGAATTTTATGAATTTGAAGGTGGTTCACCGAATTGAAGAAGTTAGAGACATGTTGGACTTGGAGAGACTTTCACATTTTTTATAAAGATGGAAATCGAGCAACAGTGGGATGCACGAGAGCAAGTCTTTCATGATGCAGTCCGAGAATATTTAGTAAGCCAATATCGAAAACAATGTTGGCATTCTCTTTGAAGACGTGCCCACGACTTCGCATGCGCATGCATGACTAAAAAGTAAAACTAAAAGAACCGATTCGCTATCAATTGCATAGAGCATGGGTTCTTTTAGTCATGCATACCAGCCAAGTCGTGGGCACATCTACACTGTAAGATGGTTCTGTATATACATACAGTAACCATTTACCTTACACTAGTGCTTATCGTGGTCGAAGCTACCTTTCCGATTTTTCTCTCTCACATAACCTTATCTTTCTCACTTCTTTTGCGCTCCAGCTATATATAGTTGCATAGTGCAACATTTGATCATTTTTTATTATACAGATTTTAATCAAAATACGTTCTGCTATGCTCACCAAATCTGCATTTTCAGCGGCAAAATTTTGGTGCGTCCGTCTTCCTTCGGGAATTGGCAGGAAAAGGCCGACTGTACACGCGCCAGCTATGGCTGGCTATGGCATAACCATGTAAACATGTGATAACATGTAAACATGAAAGTTCGTTCAACTAGTCTTTTTACAAGGCGTAATCATTTAGTCACATGAATGTATGTTGGTAGCAGAGCGTGATGACATTGGTTCACATAATTACGGCGTTAATAGTCAACGTCTTGATGGAAGATCAACATCCGATCTCGAATGGTCGACACTCGAAGAGAGTGCACAGTAGCAGCGTCACGTAACTAAACATCGCTATGCAATGCATTGTGTCGCATGTACGTAATTGCAGCGTAGCGAGCGCACTCGGACACGAACCAGAAAAAACCGAGTCGCCATTACAACACAGTCAGCATGCTAGAAACGGGTATTCACGTCGACGTTAACGCTAAATGAGGTAAATTTACACATTTTGGACAAGAATTTTCATTTTGAAAGTTCCATCTGGAGTGAAATGGTGAGTTAATGCATAAAACAAATATATTAGCGCCTGATTGTGATCGATAATGGTGATGATGCTGCTTACTGAAGTAGCATGATTTTGTGTAAGATGTGGTGCATGTCAACAGCACGTTCGAACACGTAAGTGAATGGCGATGAGTGTATGTGTGGTCGTGGGCACGTCTTCAAAGAGAATGCCACAATTTTATGAAGAATTACAGTAAGATATTGAAATTTTAAATGCATAGATTGTGCACATCTACTCTAAACAAAATTTAAATTAAATGAAAGATGAAATAAAAGGTTCTATTTAATCTAAGTAAATAAGTGTAAATTTTTTATATTGTTAAGGGATATTAAATTTCGACGCAGTTATGTACGACCGCGAAGCCGGTGCCACGACGCTTTCAAAACCATTGATTAAAGTCGCCAAAAAGGGCTTAAATGTTGACCAAAATATTACAACAGACCATCGAGGGATAAGGACAAATTGCAGTGAGTAATACGAACTAATTTAGTTGAGTTTAAAGACAAATAAAGTGATGCAAAAAAAAAAAAAAGTGTGCGAAACTGCATTAGCGCCTACATTTCTGGTCAAGAGGGTGCTTAAACATGTTTTTTTTTGTGGCTAGGTAGAGGAAATTGCACTTATCTGGTAAAGTATTGAAACTCATTTAACACCCTTTACTCGTATACCGTAGAGGCTAGAGAACCTGGCCAGTCACACACAGCTCAATGTGCCATTGACATTGTACACGCGCCGCGCGCTGTGGCCAAGTTCACCGGCACCGCGATATATTGAACCTTCGTACATAAAATCGCGCCATGCCGCTTTGCCGTTGTGCGAACATTTTTGGTCGAGCGAAGGCACTGCGACATCGCGGTCCGATTGGTGCAAGTTTTTATCAAAATGAACTACAGAGCGTAGATCTACAAAAGCAAGAATCAAGGTCCCAAATTTGAAATCTCCAATAAATCATGAAGAAAAAAACACTACGGTACTCTGTAAAAACTAAAATTTTGTGAGCTAATTTTCAATGTGTTCCTTAAAAAAATTAATAATTCTTGGTCTTATTGGGAACACATGTAGGCCACTGTAATCACATTAACTTTACATTTTGTGTATGTAACAAACTTGTTTTGGAGAAATTACAAATTTCTAAATACTCGCGAAAGGGCGGCCTTCGGCGGCCTTTCGCTTTGTGTGAGCGATATAAGGTGTTGAAAGGACGTAGAGTTGACACAATGGTGGATTGGACAAACAAAACAAAAGAAGTTGGTGAATGTGATCCTAAACAGAATTATAGCACGTGTGCACACAATACATGTACAATAATAAATGTGTAAGAGTTTGATGTTAAAGTGTATTCTAAAGAGGTTGTTTGTCAGTTTATACTAAAAGTAGCGCATTTACCCCCCCCCCCCCCCCCCCCCCCCCCCAAACAAAAAGGAGTAAAATATTGAAAATATATCATGTATTTGTTTTGCATTTTGGTGTTTTTTTAAAATTCAAATTTGCCTAAAAGAAAATTTTAAATGAGCCAATCTGATTGAAGGTGGTAACACTACATTCACACAATTGTAAACAATATATACAAAAAATAACTACCCCCTAAAGAACTGCTCATAATTTACGATGTCATCTTACCACAATATTGGTACTTTTGTTATGTACATTTTGTGTGAAAATCAGAGATATTCATCAATGTATTGCTGAATGAACACAGATTAAAGACAAAATGGCCCAATTCAAAAGTCACAAGACATTGTGCGTGCCTGTACATTGTTGTGAAACAGCACATGGCTGAATGTATTGATTATGGTTTATGAAACAATGCTGTTTGATATTCCATCCATTTTTATTTTTGAATGGCACATGTGTTTATAGCTGCGCTCATCTGACTGTGGTAAGTATCAAGGGCGTCGATTTCTTCTCGCCATTGGGGGGGGGGGGGGGGGGGGGGGGGGGATGATTCGTCATTTTGATCATCTCTGACGAGGGAGCGAAGCGACAACCCAACAGCGTCCCCGGGTTTTTATGGCTGGGGGGGGGGGGGGGGGCGGGGGAGGGTTAGGGGCCCCAAAGCTTTTGAATCTATATATGTAAATATAGAGTTACCGTAAAACTCCGTGTATAAGACGCACTCGTGTATAAAACGCACCCCCAACTTTCTATTAAAAAAAAAAAAAAAAATATATACATTTTTTTTTTTTTTTTTTTTTTTTTTTTTTTTTTTTTAGAATATTTTTTTGTCATGAATATTCATATATTCATGAGGTAGCAATGCTCATTAAATATGCAAAATACTAAATTCATTAATAACTTTTTTGTAGAGAAAAATGTATAACCACTGTTTAGAAAATTGAATATTAAATGAGTGCTGCTACTCATGAATATCTGAATATTCAATTAGTAGCAGTGTTACTGCTTAAAAACTTGCATTTTATTTTGCTAACCACTATTATTTATGTAGGAAAAAGATATATTTTGATAAATGTTCCCCCTTATATCAAGCTCTTGTCATGCCCTAGACCAGACTACCGGGTGTCCCCCCCCAACAAAAAAAAAAAAAATCTTTTTTTTTTTTGGCTGTACCTGTGTATAAGACGCACCCCCCCACTTTGAAAATTTTCCGACGGAAAAAAAGTGCGTCTTATACACGGAGTTTTACGGTAACTATTCTTTAGTTAATTGGCTTTTGATTTAGCTGTTTAGAGATTGGAAGATTATTGAGTGTACATTGCAAGTTCCTGCTATGATGGGGGCACTGTCCAAGTATGGATGAATTTTAGTATGATAGATAAATACTGTCGATTGCAATCATCATGATGGAACCCTGAATAGAATAAGTCAAGGGATACCCATATTGGAAAGCTTATTGGGGGACTAGGGGGCGAAGCCCCCGGAAGCTTTGGGATTTGTAATATATCCAGAAATACAATTACCTATTGAATAGTTAGCTCAATTTTAGTGAGCGAAGCGCAGACGCACAGTGGGCCAGGATTGCCTGAAAGTTTGCCAAGAGAGATTAAGTCCTGAATAAAACTATTTAATGAGTACAGGGCTGGGACTGGGTCAAATAACCTTAATAGGGGTTTTTGGGGCGCAGCCCCGGAACATTTTGGATTTGGGTCGTTTTGCATTATCAAAAAGTGGTTTAAAGAAGACTATAGTAACAACTTCCATTCATGAGAGGGGGCAATCCTTCTTAATTCTAATGTTATCATATATTTTTGAACCCCAAATATTAGGGGGGGGGGGGATGATAATACAGGCCATCCCCCCCACCTGAAATATTGGGGGGATATATCCATCCCCCCGTGATCGACGCCCCTGGTAAGTACCTTATTCAAAATTAATTGTACAATTGTAAATAGAATTATAATATGAGTATGACATTGTCATTGACAGTGTCAGATGGGTTTAAAAGACTTGGAGACATTATTTTATTGGCTAGCCTCCCTATCCTAGCACCATTATAATTATATGAGCCATATTTCCATTTTGCTAACACTAACAGTGTAAATAGGACCAAAACAAATTATAATAGCGTTATTGTATGATTAGTCTATGACAACCTGTACAACAAAATGTGTAGAGGTCTGTAGTGTAGCTAGACAGTCAAGATGAAGGTCAAAGGTCAATTAACGTGACTGTCTTCATTATTTATAAATTATTTATAGAATTATACCACACAATTTTTTCCAAATGCCCACTCTGGACTCTGACCACTGTTAGTGTTAGCACAATGGTAATGGCTCATATAATTGTAATTGGGCTAGGATAGGGAGGCTAGCCAATAAATAATGTCTCCAAGTCTTTTAAACACGTCTGAGTCTGACACTGTCAATGACAATGACAATATCATACTCATAATCATATAATAATTCTATTGACAATTGTACAATTAATTTTGAATAAGGTACTTACCAGAGTCCAGATGAGCGCAGCTATAGGAGTAGACCAAACATGCAGAATGATTGCTTGAACCCCCCTCTCTGCAGCAAAATAATAATCAACAAATTGCAATTTGGACATGACTTCTGGTGAATACGAGAGGCCATCGCTTGTTATTGCATGCATGTATGTTGCAATTGCACGTACGCCAGGGTACGCGTACTGTGCATGCATATCGCGTGGCATAGCGCTAGCATGCATGCAATATCCGTTGCCATGCCAGAGCCATCCTCTTTCAGGAAATATTTTGAGTTTCTATATTTCATTTCGAGATTTCAAACAACTTATTTAAAAAATCGAAAACCTTTAGAATGATCTGCAGTCAGAACGAATGACAAGTGGAATTTTTTCAGCCCGAGGCGTGCAAAACCCTAAAAGTTTTTTAACATCAAAGGATTTTCTTACTCAAATTATAATATAGATCCTCAATAACTTATTTGATTTACAAAAAGTCAGTTTTACCAGAGCTGTTCTTTCTCTTTAATCTGGTAGCTTGAATTTGGTCTGAGTTACTTAAATCATAGCTTATGAATTTATGATAAGTTGGTTCAAGATCCACTTCTCGCCTCTAAGCTCTAGCATAATAAATTGACATGGTCTATTTTATATTTTGTCTGATCATTTCATGTTCTTTGTAGAGCATTGTTATGTTAATCATTAATCAATGGTTATTTTCTGTTTATTACAGGTTGACTGTTGACATTGCTTAGTTGAAGATCAAAGAGTCTCATACTTATTTACTTTGCTCCTTTCTTCAATTAAAAAAAATAGCTTACATTATCGTGTTAATTGTATCGATAAACATATGGATGAATTTCATTAGCCACATTTACAAAAAAATGAGAAAATTGGCCTCTACCAGTCTACTGACTTTAACAAAATTTACATGTTGGCAAAATTGCATAAAAACATGAGAACTACACAATCTTTGACTTGAAGTTGAAAATTAATATTATAACTTATTTCCTGTTACAAAAAGTGTTTGCCCATCAAGAATCATTCTTTTAAAAATTTAATTTGATAAAGAGTGGCTATTTCCTCCCAATTCACTGCATTTTAATTATCACAATTTGGTAAGTAAGTATACTAATATTGTGTAATCTTATTACCAACTGGTACATACATGGATCAGGTTTTGTTTTTCCAAATTTCTCTTTCGTTAAACTTTATAACAAAATATCTCAAGATGTTTATGATTTAGTGTTTAAAATCTCTTTCTAGGGAGAATTATAAAGTCTGTTTACAAAGTATAGTGCAGTCAGTTTATCACTTTGCATTCCACTCATTACTTGGTCCATGGAATGTTGTACACATCACTCAGTGCACATATCAGCTCACAATAATACCAAGGAGGTTTAACCTCCTTGATAATACACAGTTTATGAATCGTTCATCTTATTTTACACATGTCAACAGAGTTACTAGATTCCCTCTAAAGATTGTTTTAGCTCTGTTGAAACATGAATGTTGAGAAACTTGAAGAAAACAAAATTAATTTTTATGACAATATCTCAATAACCATTTGCCAGCAATATTTATTGAACCACTTTGAAATGAAATTCAGTTTACAAAATTGGAATTCAGGTAGAGCTGAGCTGAATTGAGCACATGCATGCATGCCTTAATCTGTGAGCCTGCATAAAAGCAACACATGTATGTGTTTACTAATATGTTTTCCTCCAGGCCCTGTTGAAAATAGCTCTGATTTCATTGGTTCCATAGCAACATTCTTTGTTTGCGATTTAACTGCAAAAAATAATGCATTTGTAATTTACGTTACTGGCATTCTTCTTTTTATCCTTTGAAAATATCTGAATGTGTTGTTCACTCAGTTTGTTCCAAATATCAGGCTTAAATTTCTCTTTTTTTAGCTGTGTTTTTTGTTGTTGCATTGATTCTCACAGTGTATAGATCTGTTCCGTTTTGTTTTTCAATTACAACACTACTACAACACAAAATCCAAATTGTCAGAGTCTGTTATCACTTGTTATCATGCATTTCAAGCTGCAACTCCATTCTAACGGAAGTTGAACGGAAGTGCCAGATGTGACGTTTTCAATATTGATTTGAAGTTTGATGTCATGTTTAATGTCTGACGTATAGTCACAGCTGACTGATGTTGTGTTCACCAGACAGATGTTGAATGAAAAAACAAGAGAGACGTATGTTCTTTGCTATAGCGCTGTATAAATTACCACCCACGACCCACATCCACACACAAACTTAAGTTAAAGGGTACCACCACCCAAAAATAATATTCTCATAAAAGAAAGGTAACATCTTGAGGGGTCCAATCCACGGGGAAAAAAAATGAGAAAAATAGGTTTTCAGAAAGAAAAAAAATATAATTGGGAAAAAACATCACCATACTACAGCATGTGTTCATTGGTCTGCATACAAAGGCTACCTTTGGTCTAGGATGAATGCATCGTTCAGGATTCTATTGTCTCTAAACGTACGCGTGAATAGAATTGGCGCACTCGCAAATGTTTGGCGCGTACGGAACCATGAAATAATGATGGTTCTGTAAGTGGTGGTAATTAATTGCATTGTTTATGAAGAACACAACCCTTTGCAAAATGTAGGGCATCTTTTTGATATCACACATGGTACCAAAACATGTAATGATGTGTTGTTCTTTGCCTGGTGGTCCCCTTTAAGAACTACCAACACATGTGCAAGACTGTTTTTGTTATTGTCATCAAACCTGCTCTAGCATACCACCAGAATGCCAGATAGAAACCAATAATCTTGACTCCCTTGAAGAATGCAATTTACATGTAATTGAACCTGTCTATGAAGACCACCTGCTTATAAAGACCACCTGTTCTGTACCCCCCCCCCCCCCCCCGAGTCCCGGATGGTCTTTATAGACAGGTTTCACTGTAATTTGTACTGTAATGCATTTACATTTATGTTGTATGTTGCCATGACAAACACCAGATAGATGTTGACTAGATTAAAAAACTGAGATCAACAACTTGTACAGTATATATGTTAAAGGGAAAGTTGAGTTTTGGTAGAGAGGGCGCTAGACTACTTAATTGGTTTGTGAGGTAATGAAAAACTGAGCGTAAAATTTGAAAGAGCATAATATTTAAACAATAAAATCATCTTTGTTTGATCAAAATCGGTTCAGAAACGGCTGAAATATAACAATTTGTAATAAACCCGGGGCCCCGGGTTTATTAGAGAATTTTGAACCAGCCGTTAAAAATTCAAAAAAATGCTTCCTCTTTTCAAAAAGTTACAAAATAGGTATTTAAATAGTTGTTGGTTATTTCTCTATCTAATCACTATTTCAACAAAGCATCACATGCACAATATTTTATTCAAAATGGTTGAAACCGATGAGTGTTTAGAGAGCGCCCTCTTACGTTTTAACGGCTCTTTTTGAATGATAACATGATCTTTACTACGTCATTTGTAATTTTGTGTCCTTTCTAGTTATAACTATTAGTTTGTAATGTAATGATGCAGGTTTTGGTTACTAAAATTCAGTTTCACTAAAACTGTACTCTCCTTACCAGAACTCAACTACCCCTTTAACCTTTTTGTTTTGTTTTGCTCCTTAGATTAAATAATATATACAAACAAAACAAACAAAAAACATGCAGTGCAGTATATGACCCCAAAATGGAAATTGTTGTCTCACATGTGACATACCACAGCAAACATATGAAAAACATAAAATTAACTGACAATTTACTATTTTTTTCATCTATTTTCAGATTGATTTCCTGTTCTTCGGCGTCCTATACCTATCGTCTTACATAGCAATATGCAGCTACAAGCGCCGCACTGACAAAGAAGATCTTTATTCAGGTACAATGTACATTTGAAGCTTGACCATCTCTGATATGCCATTTTAATGATATTTTATTCTAAATCAGGTAAAATCCGTGAAAAAAAACCCCACTTTGCTCAAGGCAATTTAGCCCCTGAAATGCCAAAGAGAGCCCCGAAATTCATATTAGAGAGCCCCTATAAATGTGTAACACACAGCCCCTGAGAAATATATATTAGTTTTGTTCTCTTCCGAAATGTGTGATCTAACAAGGCTTCAACCAGGCCTAATTCACCAGAATAACAAATAAAAAAACAACGATCTAGTTCTGTGTTCAATGCAGAGAAAATTGTGAATCTTCATTTAAGCATGTATTTCTTTTAAGAGATTCAGTCAGTCATAAAATTGGATTAGTGTTTATCGTGTTCATGACCGACAAATCGACAATACAATCAATAGGAATGTAGCCCTACTTTGTGTTCCTCACAGATACTTGGCTAATGTCACAGGTGGGTGAAACGAAAGCTTTTCCATGTTTGATTTCTAGTCAAATGAAAAATGTTGATGGAAATGTCATGTCCATGCATCTACACAAAACTTTTTTTTCCTAAACGGCACAGTTGGGCCAGTTAAATAAATTAAATGAAAACGAAAAATTATGTACAGCATTAGAATGATATTTTATTGTAAACTGTAGATTCAAAATTCACAAACTTTATTGATTGAAATGTAATATATGGATGAGGCTTGATATGGAAGGATACAGGGTTTTGTTTTTAATTTGTCATTGTCGGCTCAAACATCTAGTTGCCTCTAAATATGTTTTTCACTGGCTGTCATAAAAAACAACATTGGCCCCGCAGAGTCCTGCCGTGTCTAAAAAATATGCTAATAATGTTCTTTTGCTACGTCTACAAAAATAAAATGATCAAACTAATAGTGTGCTTAAATATATGTGATTTTTGTATTCAGCTGATTCTGAGGATGCGATGGTATACAGCATTGCACTGTGGCTGTGCACGTTCACTATGGCTGTATCAGGGGGCGCTGTCCTCCTCTTGCCCCTCTCAATAGTCAGCAACGAGGTGCTACTCCAATACCCAAACAGCTTCTACATGCAGTGGCTCAACGGATCCCTCATTCATGGTAACTATTGATTGATTGATTGATGGAGGGAAGGATTGATTGATTGATTGATTGATTGATTGAAATATTGATTGATTGATTGATTGAAATATTTATTGATTGATTTATTGATTGATTGATTGATTAATTGATTGATTGCGATCAATCAATTTCTTGATTGAATGACTGATAGATCGATCGATCGATCGTCCGATTGATTGACTGATTGCTTGTTTGAAGGATTGATTCATTGCTAGCTTGATGGATTGATTGAATGCTTGAGGAATTGAAGGATGGATGAATGGATGGAGGGTTGGTTGCATAAATGAATGGATTGAATGACTAATAGACTTTGGTGTACTTTTATTGGGGGAGGATGGTAGTTGCATTGTAGGGGGGCACTTTCAAAATTTGATTCCTTCTTATATTTTGGTTTCAAGAGTTAATTTGAACTTGAAGGGGAGCTACCCCAATAGCTTCTCCGAAGGGAAGATCATGGTTTTTTTGAAGGCATTGAATAGAGATCTTACAGGAATGCCATGATGCATGAAGTACGCTCTAATTTTGTCTGTAGTCTAGCCCCTGGGATGACATTTCACAACCAGCAAGTTGCCCTTTCAAATGAGAAAGATGCTTTTAACCTTTTCAATGCTATGGTCACATGTACATACACGTTTTACGGAGTTTTACGGTAACTATAATAAGTCTGGGATTTTCAGGTTGTGGTATTATAGGTGTTGATTCCCATGCTGGAGCAAGTTCATTACGCCAACCACTGGGATACTGAAATGCACAGGGTAGAGACATAAACAGGTGTCGATGTTAGAATATTATACATTGTAGGTTGGTATCATGAGCACTGCACTGTTTACTTTGAATAGATGAATTTCCATTGACATTAACATATGTGCCTACTGGTAATTGGAATTTAGGCTGTATTACGAGAATGAATATAAAATCCTTCTGTATAAACATCCAGTTATTGTGCTCATATTTCAAGTTGCGTATACTGTTTCATGCTTGATTAGGATGATGTATTCTTTTTGTTCAAATAAACAAGAAATGTAATGTTTTCTATACAATCATGTAGTTGACTTGGGCAATATGTAGCGTAAAGGACATTCCAGTTTACTTGTCACATATCTGCCTATATAGATGTACAAAGTAGCACAAGATTTAGTTCAGCATGAAACTATTTACAGGCTTTGGGGGCATTGTGGGGGCCTTTACTGTTCTCAGCGTTGAGGTGTAATTGTAATGCCTTTCCACGTATGTGAGAATTGTTGGATATTTTACACAATTGTGCATTTATTTTTCTTTGTTGATTTCTCCCCTTACCGTTTTTGATCCCTTCAGGCCTGTGGAATCTGATCTTCCTGTTTTCCAACCTGTGTTTGTTTGTGCTCCTGCCATTCGCCTACTTCTTCACAGAGTCTGAGGGGTTTCCAGGATCTAAAAAGGTGAGCCTAAATCCTCTTCTTGAAATAAAAAACATTTGTGGGTGGGGGTAGAGTTAATAAAAGGAATGTACTTTGTATGTATTGTATGCTGACTCTGCATTGAGAAATCTGTTATGTATTTAATGTTATTTCAATCATAAGGAAACTGTTATTTCAATCATAAGGAAACTGACCAGAGTGAATGAAATTTAGCAAAAGAAATGAGGTTTTCTTTTTGCTCATATTTCATTTGATATTGAATTGAATGTTGTTAGGTGTGGTTAATTTCATACGTAGATCAAGTAAAGAATCCAGTTTGTCTTAAATATATTTTGTATGCAGGACTGGAAAAAAGCTTTGGCCTAGGCCTAGGGACCATTCAAATATTTATATTATATGCCTGACAGTTCCACCAGGGAAAAGGATAATTTCTACCCCTGTGACATCTCAAAGTCAAGTTTTGTTTGTTTGATGTAGAACACTTCTGAGACCTACAGTACACTCATTTGTATAGCAACCTGATTTAGGGCAGCCTGAAGGTAGAATCAAGGTGATGTCAAGACCTAGTTGATGCCCTGCTTTCACTGTATACTTGGTTTAACTTAATTGAATGTCTTTGTTGTTTTGGGCTACCAAAGTCATGTTTCAGGCCACCAAAAATTGATAAATCCTGATTTTACATGCCCAATATGTCAAAAGTTAATAGTTGTTCTGTGGTGTTCATTTTTTACGATGGAACATTTCTAAGATCAATTTGTACAGCAACCTGATCTAGGGCAGCCTGAAGGTAGAATCTAGGTGATGTCACGACCTAGTTGATGCCCTGCTTTGACTGTATACTTGGTTTAACTTAATTTTAAGTTTTTGTTGTTTTGGGCTACCAAAGTCATGTTTCAGGCCACCAAAAACTTGATAAATCCTGATTTGACATGCATGCCCAATATGTCAAAAGTTGATCTGTTGTTCTGTGATATGGTGATAGATCTCAAAGTCAGTTCAATGTCTGTACACGAACACTTCTGAGACAAACACATTTGTACACAGTAACCTGATCTTAGGCAGCCTGAAGGTAGAATCTAGGTGAGGTCATGATCTTTGGGATGACCTGCTTTTAGCCACACCATTTCTCATTGTTTTGATCTTCACAACTTTGTTTGTAGATGTCCCCTCCATGTGTATATAGGGTATTTAAACGATTTACCATGATAGTTGTTGACAAAAATGTTGAAAAATTTACCTTAGAAGCACAGAAGCCAAATGCAATTTATTTCTTTGTAAAAATAGCAACTCAAATAAACATGTGAAATCTGACCTTTAGAACATGTTAAATCTGCATCTACAAATACACCCATGAGTTTACAATTACATTTATATTTGGAAGGCAAATTATATTTTAATTTGGCATCAATTAGAACATATATTTACATGTACAAATATATGTTTCAAACACTGAAACAGGGTACATTATTCCTATAATTAGAAGGAATGTGACCTCATTGAACGGTAATTGACTTTCGTCATACATGTAGATCGCACAACACCAGTCGTACTATTAAAAGCGAGTGGTGCCTATGTGTACATATTAGAACAGCAACCGCCTACTGGTGAGAGGAAATTACTTGGACGGGTTAACCCTTTCAGTTCCAGTTTGTATTTTGATAGCTTGTTATAAAGGGACTGCGTTGTGTTAGATATACCAATTTTCTTCATTCCCTTTGATATTGGTTTTGACTAGCTCTAGTTTCATGCGTAGAGAATTCAATCAGTGATCAAAAATAGCTTTGTAACAAACACTTTCACAATGATTTGAAAAAAAAGGCCTTAAAGCCATAATCAAGTCATTGATTCCTTAGAGCAAAAAATATTAATAATTTGATTTACTTGCTCAGTTAGGTCTCTTGTAATGATGCAGTGCTCAGAGAATTTAATATGTGTTTTTAAAAATGCAGCGTGATAAAAAGATTAAATCTTCATAATAATTGCTTTCAGGCTGCGTAGAGCCCCTGAAGGCATAATAACAAACAAACTTTGAGTAAAATTAATGCCATCTACCTTCTATAATTTCGATGAAGAGTGAGCAAAGAAAATGTGATTTCTCCAGGATAAGATGTAGTCACCTTCGAAGTGTGAAATTGGCAATCACTCTAGCCAAAGTAGCTTACTTTGTGGAGCCTGAAGGGTTTGGTCTCCATGGGAACCAGACAAGAACGTGTATTAAAGGTGTAGAGAAGCTAGACGTGATTGTGTCATATATAGCCAAGATGTTTTTGCTTTTTTGGTTCTCACAAGAGTTGAAAATGAGTTGTTTTTGTTTCTGCATTCCCTTGAGAATAACAAAAAGAATAACAGATCAGTGGGAGAATGAGAAAGCTGATGGGATGAATGTGAGTTGTTTGTCTGAGCATCCTCACTTTGTTTAAAGGGCATCAAGCGTGGGGATGCTACATAGCGGGTCGCCATTTTGAACTGGGCTAGTTTGCGCGCACCGCATGACACTGAGCTAACGTGCATTACGCACCGTGCGCAACGCGTACGCAAGATGGCGCCGCGCATCTCATTTGACGAATCTGAACTACCTTTCAAATCAATAAAAAAAAAATTTTTTTAGGGGGGGGGTTAATTATTAGTGCTAGGTAGAATATTGCAAGAAACAAGTCAGTATAAGACAGAAAGTTGGGAAGAATAGATGTTAACATTTGTTGACGAGTGTTATCTGGCTAAAAACATGTCTGTAACATCTAGACGAACAAGGAAGAAAGAGAGATGCTGTAGATTTGTTGACAAACTTTTTAATAATACGTCAAAGAAGTGAGGGAGGTTAGACCGCTATTGATATGTTGTCAAGTGTTATTTCACTAAAAACAAGTCTGTAATTGCGACAAACAAGGAAGAAGGAGAGATGCTGTAAAGTTGTTGACACATTTTTAAAAGAAGGAAGTGAGGAAGAAGGATCTAATCATCTAGATGATATTTATTCATTGACAAGCTTATAATCATTTAGGTTTGGAAAATTAAGAATTTGCTGGAAAAGTCTGTGAAATAAAAATAAAGGATGAAAGTGAGATGCTCTCAATTTGTTGACAAACTTTTTAAAGACTGAGAGTGAGAAGGATCTAGATGATATTGATAAGTTGACAAGTGTTATTATATCTTTCAGGTAGGGAAAATCAAAAAAACTAATTTGAAGACATTTATAACTTGGACAAACATAGGAAGAAATGGGAGATGCTGCAAACTTGTTTTCAAACTGAGAGAAGTGGAGAGTGATGTGGATGATGCTATTGACTAGCTGACAAGCATTATCTTTCAGGGGGAAAAAAAATCATGAATTCACAAATAGAAGAAAGCCCAATAAAAGTAGAATGAGATACACTGCAAATGTTTTGACAAATAGAAGTGGGGGGGGGGGGGGGGGTCTAGATGCTATTGATTCGTTGACAAGCAATTATCTTTTAAGAAGATATAGCATTCACTTTAATAATAAAAAGTCTGCAAAGATAAAAAGACAAGCATAGGAAAGATGAAAGATGTTGTAAATGTGTTGACAAATGTCACAAGGGAAAATTAGGAATGAGAGCAATATCTATGATATTTGTGTAGAGAAACTTGGCAAACAGCACCTTGAGAGGATTGTGTACTGTATTCAACTTTAATCCTCCTACTACTGTAGTCATTGAGATAGTCCTTCAAGGTTGCCTGGTATTGAGATGTTTCTTAACAAGGAACTGAGATGTTGTAGACTCGTGAGATAGGATCACAGAAAGGAGGTCGCCAGAATGAGAATGTGATTCAGTCCATAGAATGTTTCATTGAGGATCAAAAGCGTTTTGTACAGAAGGTTACAACAAGGTAAACTGTCTAAGGCCTACCATGAAATGATGCATCAGTGGCGAAGCTACTATAAGGGGAAAAACAGTGTAAAATTAAAGACATTTATAAAGTGTTCCCCCCCCCCCCCTCCCAATCATTTGAGTGCCCCCACAATCAGTCAGTCCATGCTATGCCACTGTATGGCAGTATGAGCCTATGTAAAATAATATTATCTTATATTTTTTAATTAGCTTGACTGACTTGTTTTTGGTCAATGTTTTCTGTAATAAAAGTTGTCTAATGTACAGCATGCAGTGCTTTAAAGGGAACCAAAAAACCCCAAAAATATACTTAAATTATATGATTTATATAAATGAAATGTAATTGTTTTAGTAGTCCATTTCACCAACAAGTTCAGAAAATTAGGTTTCCAGACAAATTATATAATTGGAAAACATACTAAAGTAGCCTATGTGTTCAAGGGTCTGCAGAAGAAGACGAATCTATTGTCTAGGACGTATGCATCTTCCGTGGTTCTATTGTCTCCCAACTACGTGTGTATAGAATTGGGGCACTCGCAGAGTGTTTGACAGATATTTAATATCAAACAACGCTACCAAAACATATGAGCCTGTGTTGTTCTTTGTGGTAGTCCCAAAATTATATTGGCCCCGAGGCTCCTGTAAAGGATGAATACTTCAGTGGGGATACATGTTAGCCAAGGTGCTTGTATAATTACCATTATATTCCACATACTAAGAATCTTGCTATACGATTGGTCAAAAGTTAATCACATGATGAAACATAGTTTCGCCCATCATTGATGGGAGAAGGAAAGTTTGTTACACCGTGTACTATCTTGGGTGAAAGTGCGTTGCACCGTGTACATCGCCCCCGTGAGCCATGGCACGGGGGCAAAAAAAAAAAAAAAAAAAAAAAAAAGATTTTTAAAAATGTTTTTTTTTTTTTTTTTTTTTTTTTTTTTAAACATCTTTTTGCATGATCGGAAAGCGCCAGAAACGTACCAAACATGGCATAATCGGATAGATCACATCATGATAATCCTTTATTAGACCCTTGAGCAGTAAAAATGATAAAATAAAAAAAGAGCCCCCGTGAGCCCCAAAATAGCCCTCGTGAATAATTTCACGAGGGCGTTTTTCTCCCTCAAAATTTTCAAAATCGCCCTCGTGAAAAAAAAAGTATTTTTTTGGTTGCTGTGTACTATCTTCAACGCAGCAGGCGACCACGGCCACCGCGGTGATGTACGTACGTAAGTACTGCATGCACTGTCCATAGAGATGCGTCTTATGAAAGCTTCCTGCAAGCGGAGGTCTTGTTTTAGCTTGCGAAAGATGCTCGACGAGATTAGATGCTCGATGAAACAGTTAGATTTTCTTTCTCGTAGACCCTACCAGTGAAATGTTTCCGATGTGGAATATAAAGCAAATAATCACCTTTTGGTTTCAGGCGATGGCAAACTATCACTTCCTCGGCGATCTGAATGTATACGCTATCTTTCCTCAGCTTCGCTTCGGAAAGATAGCTACATCCAGATCGCCTCGGAAGTGATAGTTTGTCCCATCACCTTCACCAACGGTAATTATTTGCTTATTATCTTGATCTAGGAAAGAAATGATGGTTTATTATCTCTTGGTTGATGCATAATGGCTGATGCGTGTGGTAAACAAGCATTAAGATAATGACATTAGCATAATGCAACCCTCGAAATTAGCATAGGCCCGATGGCCCGGGGCCACCAAAAATGGCTGTCGGGCCAGTAAAAAGCGCATATTTCAATGTTTGGTGGCCCGATCGGGCAAGCAAAAAAAAATAAAAATAAAAAATTGTATTTTTTTTTTGTATTTAAAAAAAAATACCCTGTAGTCATGTTTAGGACATGACAAGAGCTTGATTTTAAACGTAGCATTCAGCAAGTTATACCCTTTTCTCACATACAAAATATTGGTTAGTTAAAAAGTTGCAAGTTAATTGAGCAAGTAACACTGCTGCTAATGAATATTCATACATTCTTGAGCAGCAGTACTCATTTTCAAACCAGTTGTTATAAAAAAAAAAAATTCATATTAAAAATCGTTGTTAGTTATTTCAGTTATTTTGCATATTTTAACAATCTAATGAGCATCATGAATATTCATATTTGCTGCTCATGAATATTCACTACATGGTGTTCCGTGTCTAAACAAAATTACAGGGTGTCTAAAAAAAAAAAAAAAAACATTTTTTTTCTTCAAATTTGTTATGAATCCCGTAAATTCAACATCATGTTTGAAGTTTGAACAGTGTGTTGTGAGTTGTCTCAACTGTCTGCAATATTGTTTATGAAGAATCCAATGTTTGTTTGATAAAAAGTATTGCCCAGTACCCTGAAACTATATGTTATTGTATACATTTTACTTTTGTTTTTCCTTATTTTTTCGGGCCAGTAGATTTTGGTTTCGGGCCACCAAATTTGGAAAAATACTAATTTTACTGGCCCGACCGGGCCACCAGCAAAAAAAGTTAATTTCGAGCATTGCATAATGTGTTTTTACTCAAAGGTATGCACTTAATTAGTAGCCTCATGCATGCAGTCATTAACTCTTGTTTGTAGGCAAGAATTATCTTGATACTGTATACCTCAGAAGAATTTTATTTGTATGCATTCTTTACTGTATAATTACTGTATGTCTGTTTTTGAGATAACAACTTAGGCATTATTAAAGAAAGCTTTATAACAACATGGAACATGAAGACCATAGATGTATTATCTCTTGATCAAGGATGCTATATTTGTTGTCTGGCTGGATATTTCATGCATGATGTAGTCATTACAAACATATAGGTTCAGTAGTACTCTAAATTGCATTTCAAAGTACTGAATCAGCCAGGTTTCATCATCTCTTGATCAAGGATGGTAAATATGTGATATCTCGCTGGATGTCTCATGCATAATCAATTCAGTCATTAATGTAAATTGAGTTTTATTAAATTTTGAATGCATTCTACACTTCATATTTGTTTTTTAGGGTAAAGGGTTCATTGAAGAGTAAATGCTCTTGATGGTGGATGGTAATAATGCTTTTTTTTCCACAGGTTGTCCGGTGCATTATGTATTCGGTCATTATCAAAATGAATTGAAGCAAATGCCTCAGGTAGTTTGTTTACAGTTCAAAATCTTATGTCGTTAACTTAGCCAGTTAGCTTGATGAATTATTATTATTTCTAAATTATGAGTTTGTTTCTCTATTGTGGGTTTCGATTTTCTTTTGCACCGCTTCTTTGTCAGAATTTAATAACTGAAATAAAAGTTTACTTTGTTGTATTTTCTCCACTAAAAAGGCAAAATGTCAAGGATCATGCACAAATGTCCAGAAAGTTTATTTTTGCTGGTAGTTCTACCTGTAATACATTTGTGGATGTTTATGATCAAAGTTAAGCAGTCATTTAAAGTAATTTTGAGGGTTGTGTAGATATTACATTTCATAGAATTTAGGTAGTAAAATGTTTTATTTTTTAAAGATTTAATAAAATTCTACTTAAAAGGGCATGACTCATCAACTAAATGTAAACCAGTATAAGGTAGTTATTTTAATTTGTTCGGGTTAATATTTTTTGTAAATTAATCCTTTATATTGACACTGAAGCATAAATTAGAATGATTGGACATTTTCATTCAATAAAATAATCAGGCAAGACAGCACATTATCCATTGAACACAATACTTCATTACTAATGTATAGAATTATTAAAATGGCTCATTGTGTTCAGTTTCTTACAGTACTAGCTCTATTGGAGACTGAACTCTCACTTCTCTCAGCTTTCAGCTCCTTCCTCTTAATTATACTCACTTCAAAGTGCATACATAAATGTCCTGTACATCACAAGTAGCATGGACCTGCCCCCCATTTTGTTTTAAGATGAGTAATGGAGGATGGAGATGGCATGGTTTTAAATACAATTATGAAAGTGTTCTTTTTGGTATTTACTTGTACATGTAGTTCTATTGGAGAGTGCACTCCCACTGTTCTTAGCACCAAGCTTTGAAACAGTATGAGAGTATGATTATAGAAATAGGAAAGTTCTTTTGTTATGATCATGTAGCTGTAGTGGAGAATGAGTGACTTTGAATAATCACACATGATCTTGCCATTGAACATACGACATGATTTTGAATGTAATTTTTATATAAAGGGTTCTTTCTGTTCAAGTAGCCTTAAATATATTAGAGAGTGCACTCTCACTTTTCTCACCACTTGGTATAGAAGCTTTGAAAGAACCAGATTATTGGGCATGCCCATAGCAATAAAACAAAGTATTTGTAGCTCTAAAGGACAGTGAATAATGAGGAAAGATGTTGATGACATTGTATTGAATACAATTATACAAATCCTTCTTTACTGACATAGGCATATAGTCTAATTAGAGATTTTATTTCAATAGGCAATCAGTGTTATAGTGCTCTGGTTATGAACCAGAGCACTATAACACTGATTTCCTATTGACACAATATTCATTCGGATGGGCATATCTCAGCCAATACTTAACATATTCAATTGATTTTCGGTATTTGGACATTATTTTGTATGCTCTTTCGGAAAATGAAGTTCAAATTTGACAATTCTAAAAATAGATTTTTATGACGTCATAGCTTCTGTACTCTGTTGAGCATAAGACAATTTGGTTCTTTGTGTTCAAGTAGCCTTATTAGAGAGTGCTATCTCACTTTTCTTACCACTTGAAAGATGTATGTTGGGCATGCCCATAGCAATACGAAAAGTCTTTTGTTATGATGCAGCCCTAGTGGAGGATGAATAATGATGAAAGATGAGGATGACATGGTATTGAATACAATTATACAAATTCTTCTTTAATGACATATATTAGAGAGTAAGCCCACTCAGCGCGTACCAATATAGTTCAGATATGCCCATAGCAATAAGAGAGTTCTATTGTTATGTTTGTAGCTCTTGTAGAGGATGCATAATGATGAAGGATGAGGATGCCCCTGGTGTGAACTTGATGCGATGAATCATCCCACCTAGCCTCCCCACCCCCATCCCATCCACCCCTACACTACTCTCAGATTGACCTTAAACATGCATATGGCATCTTCATTCATTGTACAATGTTGATTGCTAATCATGTAATGTTGAGAGATGTTCAGTACAAACATTCCCAATAGTACATTTATGTTGCATGAATATGTGTAGGTAATAAAAGTTCTGCACTTGAACAGATAAATCATCTCATCTACCCACCCCCTCACCATACCACCACATACCCCACCCCATCCCACCGCAAACCACAAAGAATTACCTTAATTAAAAATATGCAGATGGCATCTTCATTCATCGTCATGTTGATTGTGTGAAGTCGAGGGATAATTGCCTACAAATATTGAGGTATATCTGGAGAAGTTCTACACTTTAACTGATTAATCATCTCATCTAGCCTCCCCCAACCCATCCAACCCCACTCTCGTAAGAATGACCTTGCAGATTACATCTTCATTCATTGTAATGTTGATTGTTGATTGTGTAAAGTCGAGAGATGATTGCCTACGAATATGTAGGTATATTGAGAGAAGTAACTGCACTTGAACTGATTAATCATCTCATCTAGCCACCCCCAACCCATCCCACCCTTCTTCCCCTAGAAATTACCTTAAGATGTGCAGATGGCATCTTTATTCATTGTCATGTTGATTTTTGATTGTATACAGTTTAACTCTAATAAATCATTCCATCTGGTCTCCCCCACCCCCACCCCCAACCCACCCCTACATTCCAAGGAATAACATTAAAATATGCAGATGGCATCTTTACTTATTGTCATGTTGATTATTGATTGTACAGTTTAGCTCTAATGAATCATTCCCTCTGGTCCCCCACCCCCCACCCCCACCCCCTCTCTCCCTCCAACCCACCCCTACATTCCAAGGAATAACATTAAAATGTGCAGATGGCATCTTTATTTATTGTCATGTTGATTATTGATTGTACAGTTTAGCTCTAATGAATCATTCCCTCTGGTCCCCCACCCCCCACCCCCTCTCTCCCTCCAACCATTCCAAGGAATAACATTAAAATGTGCAGTTGGCATCTTCATTCATTGTACGTTGATTGTTGATTGTATAATGTGCAGTTTAGTATGTGAACTAATGAATCATTTCATTTATCCTCCCACACTGCCAACCCACCCCAATCCCCAAAGAATTACCTAAAAAATAGGCAGATGGCGTCTTCAGTCATTGTAATGTTGAATGTTGATCGTATAATGTCGAGAATTGATTGCATATGAACATTCCCAATGTTGTAAACATGTATATTGCATTTGCATACATGTGTAGGCCATATGGAGCCATGTTCTGCACCTGAACTAATAAATCATTTCATCTAGCCTACCTTGCCCCCATCCCATCCCCCAAAGAATGACCTTTTAAATACAGATGGCATCTTCATTCATTGTAATGTTGATTGTTCATCATGTAATGTCGAGAGATGTTAGCCAACGAACACATTCCCAATGTCACATGTATGTTTCATGTGTAAGACTTGAAGAGAACTTAGACTTGACTTGACCCGGTGGATCATCTCATCTCACCTTCCTTCCCACCATCCCACCACACTACCCCAAAAATGACCTTATGCAGATGGCATCTTCATTCATTGTAATGTCGAATGTTGATTAAGTTATGTGATGATGAGCATTATAATATTACATGTATGATTGCCAACAAACGTTCGTATTAAATGTGACATCATTTTACATCGATGTTATGAATACATGCGTAGGCAATGGAGAAATATTCTGCACTTGAACCACTGAATCCAATGGTTTAGCTAGGGGGGGAGGGGGCACACGAAGGGGGGGGGGCACACAAAGGGGGGGGGGGCACATGTCCCCCCTAATAATTTAATCAAAACAATAACAAAAGATGAGAAAATCTCTGAAAAGTAAAGAATTACATAATGTGTGCGCCCTAATAATTTGTGTTTCCCCCAATAGGTCTGACCACGCTACGCCACTGGATGAATAATTCCATCTCGTCAATCTTAGCTAGCATTCTACGAGGAAGATGTTTATACGAGTACAGCATCAATCATATTCATATACAACATTTATGTTAATGGCATCTCCATTCGCTGCATGAACATGTTTGCCTAGAATTATTCCAAAATGAGAATTTGTCAATGTTACATTTATGTATATTGGGTGAAGGCCGCAGAGAGAAGTTCTACTATTAAATGAACCAATGAATCATTCCTTCACATCCATTGTCATCCATGCCAGCTATTACTTCTTCCTGGAAGGTGTTGGCATAAGTACAACATCAATCAAACATACATGTGCTAATGGCATTTCCAATTTATTGTTACTTCTTATGTCTTAGTCACATATATACCCGAAAAGCCGTGCCGTAACGGTAAGAGCCACGTATTGGGAATTTTGTAGAACACAATTATACGGGGCTATTCGGTTGAAATTTTGTGCCTATAATCTGTTGCAATACATGGCGATACATAGCAGTAATGGGCTTTTGTGTCACTTTCAGGAAGGCAGAACACAGGGCTGCTGTAAACTGTTATCATCCCATTTCTTTCACTTCACATTCCTTTGCGAAGAGAGTCTTCAGACTTCACCTAGCTGAGGTGGCCGCATGAATAAAGCTTGTCTTCATTGGTTGTACTTTTGATAGCTTTTACAGTTTGTCCCAATGTTTAACCCGTTGAGGGTTGGTCCCGAAAATACTCTGGCTGGGGTCTATGGAGAATGCATGTTTACCAAATTCGAGCAGTCATAAACGCGGCAATTTATGGAGTCATACAAACAGGCGTAGTCCTGATAGGTTCATTTCTGGTGACGTACATAAACTGGCAGTCTACATAAATATTCTGGCTATTACAGCACATCATACTTGTAGGTACATTGATTGTGAGCATGCCAGTTCAGATCATGTTCTTTTGGACAGTTGATTAAATTATTGTCCAAATGCGGTATGTCTGGATACAACATGTTATATCCACTAAGAGTTATCTTTGTAACTTTCATGTAATGCATGATGTAATATGAGTATCTGTACAGCGCACATCAGGAAAATTGTAAAGATTGTTTGCATACCAAAGTAAATTGCTTGATTAGATAATTGTAGACCCGCTTACACTGTACAGTACTGTTGGGAAGTATGGCACACACATTATGTTGCTATTTAAAGGGTACCACCACCCCAAAATAATATTCTTATAAATGAAAGGTAACATCTTTAGTATTCCATTCCATCAACAAAATTCTATTGTCTCTAAACGTATGTGTGACTAGCATTGGCGCACTTGCAAATGTTTGGCCTGTACAGAACCAGGAAATAGTAGTGGTTCCGTAAGTAGTGGAAATTAATTGTTTTGTTTATGAATTACACAACCCTTTGCAAAATGTTAGGTATCTATTTGATATCACAAAACGGTACCAAAACATATAATAATGTGTTGTTCTTTGCCTGGTGGTCCCCTTTAATGTAACAATTCATAGCTCGGCAGTTTATAAGCTTCAGCTTCTGTCTATCAAGCCAGAGGTTGAAGGATAGAGTAACTCTCATGCCCATTTTTGTGCTCATTGTTCATGTATTTAATTGGTATTTATTTTACTATTCAAACACGGGGGAAACTGTGACCAGGGCTATGTAAAATAAAGATTATGAACTATTAATCGTACAAATAATCATTTGATTGACTGTTATTGATGACCTGTGTGAGTGACAATCTTCTGCAATTTTGTACCAGGTATTATCATTAAAGCCGTGGTCACCACCCGCCGTACTTGCAAGTGCGTGCTGTCTACTTGCAAAAACATGGGCAAAATTTGGGTATCCGTACGTGGTGAGTACTGCCTCAGTATGTATTTGGGAGCACGCAGACACTCCGTAGCACTTTTAGTGCACGAGGAACTTTCGCTGCGTTCGGGCTGCGGTCGGGCTACCGATTCACCCCCAGTACGGGTGACGCGCGTGCCCTCTACAGCCATTGAGCGCACGTGCATGCTGCGCACGTGATAAGTGCATGGTCCGTGCTTACTCGGCACTTCCCCAGTTCAACTGTCCAATGAGCACGCAGAACTCACGTGGATCGTACCGAGTAAGCACGTGCTCCGCACTTACAACGCACGTTGTGCGCACTGAGTGCGCGCACTGATTTCTGCAGTATAATATGAGCAGAAAAGGTTGTTCGCACTTGCACGCACTTACAACGTACGTGAGCAGCACGTGTAAGTACGGCCTCCGTACGATAACGTGGCAATCGCACGGAGATCGTACGTTGTAAGCACGTTGTAAGCACGTACAACTCACTTACCACGTGCACAACGTACGATGCACGCAACCGCTCACGGCCAGGCGTGGCGTGCGGGCCACGTACTTACACCCAGGCCTGCTTACACCGTGCGTTGACGTACTCCCTCCCTGCTCTTGCCACTCCCTCCCCACGTTTTCAGAAAAACGTGGCGGACGTGGCCTCTCCAAAAAACGTACGGACTAAAAACATGCACGGTGGGTTGTGACCAGGGCTTGACTGACCAACAGTGGACAATTGGCAGTGGTTGTATGCAATCAAATCAACAGAGAAAGCGAGAGAGAGAGTGTCTGAATGTAGAATCTTGTAGTTGCATGACATGAAGATTTACTGTTATTTCTACGGTATATCATATAGCATCTGAGGTTCATTCGGAACCTAATCAAAATTTGGCATCGTGATTAGAAGAGAAATAAATTTGAGTCATTGACTGCTACATTTTTCGCAGGGGGCGGGGACTTGGCATTTAAGTGCTCAGAAAAATGCAAGTTCATTTGGAATGGGATCAATAGCTGACATGTACCATCGCTGCCTAGCTGTGTCAACTAATCTATAGATAACCTTCTGTTATGGTTAGGACGAAACGGGGCAGGTATAATCTGAGTCATTTGCTGCTACATTTTCAAAGTGGAATAGGAATATAACATGCCTGAAATTAATTTGGAACATGATCAATAGCTGGGATGTACCACCGATGCCTGTGTCAACTAACCTATAACATTTGTGTTATGATTAGGAAGAAAGGGTTGGGGGGGGGGGGGGGGCGGGGTATGTTCAAGGAGGTACTAGGCTATGTATGAAACAATTAGAGTAGTAGGGTCCATGAGATGGAGATAGATAGATAGATAATTTATTTCAAAAATCATGATTCGCGGAATTGTACATGATAAAAATACATTTAAAAACATCCAAATGGACAAAGTGCATTTAACCGTTTAGTAATATGCAACGGAAAGTCTCATGTAGTGTTATTACGCACGTGATGTATCCTTGATAATGATTCGGTAAGTAGCGTGTTACATGTATATTAGGTATACTTTGTATGCACATCCAATCAATGACTGCATCCTGTCCTGTGAAAACCCTAACCTTACAAGTGCTATTGTGGAAATGAAAAGTGAAACCTGCCTAGCTGCAACATTGGCTCAGAGCTACTAACCCCCATTGTTCAATATCATGAAATGATAGTGTTGTTTGTCTCAAAAGCTAGCTGTTACCTAGCTGCTAGATTTTGCAATCTCCATAGAGTTGATACAGGGCCCACCAGGTTTCCTGTAGGCAATATGTTTTTTTGGTGGAGAAGGGATTTGCATTGCTAATTAATGAAAGATTTTAAATCCTGAGATTCATAAATTGTCTTCCTAAAATAACAATTTGAATCACAAGGTAACATTTTATGATGTTCCTGACAAAGATACTACTAGGATTAAAAAAAAAAACCTCCTCACTGGCTCTTATGTTCCTGACAACAAAGATAACATTTTATAATTGCCCAGTTTGACGTCAAATGAATGAAATATTGTTGGCCTAAAGGCTAAAAGCTCTGGGCTAGCCTTAATTCAAAGTCATGCATGTCTGGTATTACTATAAGAGTGGTATAAACGGCTTGCTTCCCTAAATTTGTCGTGTCAACAAACCTGACCTTGTGCTATGGGAACTGCATTATACAATGCGCTGGAAAATGAAACCTAGATATTTGGCTCTGGGCCAGTAGACCCAACTGTGTATAGTGAGTGACACATGCATGGTGTCATAACTGATGTAAAACAAATTGCTGGGTTTAACATTGTCAGCATGCATGTTTTTGCAGGCAATGTTTAACCTTAGATTACCTATCTATGTCGTGTATCCTTCTAACTATCAGTATGATGTACAAAAACATTTTAAATTAGGTTTATATTATTGTTTACAGAGAGTTGAATCATATCAAGTTATTTAATTGAGTCCATAAATTCAAAGAATGTTAAAACAAATTAGGCTTCCATGTTCTAATATCTCTGTGGTTTAACATTGTCAGCATGTATGTTTATGCAGGCACTTTTACCTTTGAATTTGATATATCGATCATGTTTCTCATCAACTTTCAAATTGCGAGTTTGTTTTGACAGCTGTTCACAGGATGTATACTTCACTTGATATTATAATTTGTTGTGTATAGGGCAATTCCAAGGTAACAGCGTGACGGTAGGAGGGTGTTTCTCACGATGAAAGTCTAAATAACTCACAAAATAAAAATGTCCAGAACCAAATTTTGATATGCATCTGTTTACCACTATCCTACTAATTATTTACAATAGGAAAGAAAATCAAAATTCCCACTAAATTATGAATTATGAATATCAATATCTGCGGTAACAGCGTGACGGCAAAAAGACATGGGTTTCTTACATGGTAAGAAACTAAGCAAACTCTGTGAACTACAGGAACATTTTGCAATTTTGTGACATTGATTCTTTGTACTAGACATCAAGCTAGAACATCCAAATAAAAATGTAGAAAAAATCCAATGTTCATATTAAATATGATATCATAAACGTATCTGTGCACGGTAACAGCGTGACGGTAACAGCGTGACCTCTGAATTGTACATGTTATATATATGGGAGATATTGATGAGATGAATAAGATTATATAATTTTGATGTAGTCATCCAGAATCTATACAGAACTAGATGAATGGGTAATATAACCCAGATGCTCTGAAATGATGGTTCGCATGACACAAATTTGCAGCCTAGCGCCCTCTATTGATCAAAAATGTTTTTGGACAAAACTGAAATTGTTATCTTTTTCAGAATTTAGTTTTTGGAACCATCAAATATCAAACCCAAAATACAAACTTAATTGCAACAATGAAATATTAGACCTTTGACATCTGACCTTTGACCTTATTTCTCAAATTAGCATACAAATGTTTAATTTCATGTAGCACAGTGCATATCTACAATTGATTTGTTTCATGTAAAATGATTTCAATGTCAGTAAGTTTTTGTGTTCGAATTGGTAATTATCCGAGTGACCTTTGACCTGTGCTCCAAACATTTTCATCGAATTTTCTTTTATCTACAGTACTATTTCTAACATTAATTCTGGCATTTTTTGTGAGATAAAAAATAAAACTACAATAATTTGACCTGTTGACCTTTGACCCCATGACCAAATTCTATAATCAGGTCATCTACTTCACTGAACGCATACCAGTATTAATTATCATGTCATCCTTCAAGGATTCTTGAAATATCTTGAGAATTATAAATTTTGTGCATATCAATTAGCTGTGACCTTTGACCTTTGACCTCATGGCCCCAAAATGTATCAGATAATCCATACCTCAGAATACATGTCTTGTACAAAGTTTGAACAGAATCCATCCAACGATTCTTGAGATATTGCAAAAAAAAAGTAGGTTGCGTCACGCTGTTACCCAAAAAGTAACAGCGTGACCAAATTGATATTGCTTAGATTAATTAGTGGTAAAAGATAATGCTGCTATTTAGCATCCATAATATAGCCCTATGGGTGAATGAAGAAGAAACAAAAAATAATTTCATTCCCATTCATATTTTTCCAGAAATATTAAAAATACCTGTTTTTAGGGTAACAGCGTGACATATAGATGACTATAAATGAAACAGTCACTGAAGCAGAACAAAGAGCGAAAATGCCGAAATAGATATTTATCTGATAAATTGAAGTAATGTTCTTACCAACACTGAAAGAAAATTTTATGAAAATCTATTTTTGCAGCTCTTTTAAGCTTAATATTTACAAGCATATTTTGTGAAAATAATTGAAAATTAATTTATGCTAATTAATTCCTATGAAATAATAGTTTACGCCAAATTTTTTTTGGAACAAAATGCATTTCTGAATAGTTAAATCTTTAAGCTTTAATTTGATACCAAATATGTTATGATTCGACGAATTTGAAAAATGGGTGCTTATGTCAATGTTTGCTTGGAATTGCCCTATAACCTTCTAAATATCAGTATGAACTATGATGTACAAACACATTTTAATTAGGTTTATTAATATTGTTAACAGAGAGGTGTATCATATATATAAAGCTATTTAATTGAGTCCATTAATTCCAAGAATGTTTGGCAAAGGTAATAAAGAATGTAGTTATTGTTGATGTTTTTTTGCCGTTGGGTGTATCTAACCTAGAGGCTATTGTATTTCGTGTCCATGAAATGTCCCTATCATGTGATGCTGAAATATTGATAAAATATATGTTACTCTTGTGTACTGAGTAGTTAGGTAATTTAAAAGAATTACAGTAGAACCCAGGGCCGTCAACCCTCCCGCATTTGGAGGGAGTCTCCCGCCACCACGCTAATTCTCCCGCCGTCCTACCAATCTCCCGGTTTATGAAAAAAGCTCCCGCAAAAAAATTTAATTTAATTTAAAAAAAATATTGTTTTTTGTTTTTCCCCCAAGGGACACCCCCCCCCCCCCCCCCAATGGTCTCGGCCTCGGCCTCAACAAATTTGAAAGTACTTGGTCTCGGCTTCAAAAAATTTCTATGGACCCCCCCCCCCCCCCCCCCCCCCCCACTGAGCGACTTTTTGGAGGGCAGGTGAGAGGAAAACAAATCCCTCCAAGCAGTTCGCCCAAGTTGAAATCTCCCTCCAAGCAGTTCGACCAAGTTGAAATCTCCCTCCAAGCAGTTCGCCCAAGTTGACAGCCCTGTAGAACCTTGTTATGAAAAGCACTGATAATAACTAAGGTTGTTTTACTGGTAGAAGCTCTTTATAGTTTGAGGTAATGTTACCCTGATACAATTAGTTACATCAATGTAAATTTCATTGTTCCCCAGCACCTTCTGATAACAATTTTCCCCTGTATAATGTTTTCCTCATTGTTACCTCCGCCAAGGAGGTTATGTTTTCGGTCCCGTTTGTTCGTCTGTTAGTGTGTTAGTATAATCAACGTTGGCGGATGTATGCACTCTGTGAGTGCACTCTGTCTATTTTCAATTGATTTCTGGGCATCCAACAACATAGTGATGCTGATACTGAAATAGTTTTGAGTTCATAATTTTTACAGTAATTATATTGAAGTACCTGATACAATTTTCTCATTTCTTTTTTTGCATGAGTTTGAATATCTTAATTAAATTTTCCTCTTTTTTTGTTGCTTTTGTCTTTGTCAAACCCATCCAGGGCATCCGAGCACGAGTCTACGAAACATTCATGGTGTTGATGATGCTAAGCGTTCTTGTCTTTGGTCTGGTCTGGGTTTTCAACGCCTTACTGGATGACACGGACTCAAGCAAGGAAACATTAGAAAGTAAGTTAAGAAAATAGCCTTGACTTACAAAGTAGTTTATTAGCCAACTTTGTTTTGCATATTAAATTAAACCACTATTGATATATGCAACAGATGCAGTGAAAAAAATACAATGCTCTGGGCAATAAAAAAAAAAAACACTCGAGTTCAAAGCAAACCAAATTTTAGAATGCTATTTTCATGCAGGCGAGCTTGAAAAGTAGGCCCCCCCCCCCAAATAGATTTTATTTATTTCCCTGCAACAGAGGTCGCGGGTATTATGTGCACATCTAGGTTTATAGGCATATAAGCTAGAAGTTTCTCAAACATTTGTTGTACCTGACTAGTGCATGTATGCAGATCAGTGTTCTTGTCTTGGGTTAGTTGGTATGGGTTTCAAAGCACTCCTGGATGACACAGACTCAAGCAGAGAATGGTTGCAAATGAAGTTTTCTCTCCAACTTGTGTTTTGTGTATTGAACTAAATCCCTTAAGTACTATTTATGACACTAGATGGCATGAGATTAATCATGTGTTCTAGTATTTATGGGCATAATGAGCTACAAGATTCTCAAACATCTGTGGTTCCAAGTGATCAGTGTTCTTGTCTTTCGTCTGGTATTGGTGTTGAATGCATTAACTGGATGATATACATGGCTAGAGTCAAGAAGAAAGATGGCCAAATGTATTTTACATATTACATATCACACTACTAATATACTACTAGATGGCAATTGAGTGATTTAAAGCTTTATGTGCTCATGGGTTTATAGGCATAATGAGCTATAGTCCGGCAGCCAAACCCTGATTTTTGGCCTAACCTTGTTTTGGTGAAGTAAGTTTTTTTTTCAATGGATTCCAATTGTCTAGGTATCTACTTTGAACAAGCAAAAAACTGGAGCTCTGTCACCCTTGAGCAATTTGAGATATAAGCAAAAACAAAATGGCCGCCAAAATAGCCTATTTTGAGTAAAATTTGAATTATTTCATAATACATTATGAAATATTGGCACTATAGTGTGCTTGTACTTCACAAAGACCATTGTTAACACATTTATGATGAACATACATGAACATAGACATAATTTGAATATTTTCCATTTAATTTTTTGCTAATTTGCATATTCAAAATGGCAGAAAAATACAAAATGGCCGCCAAGCAGCCTATTTTGAGTAAAACTTGAATTATTTCATGATACATTACGAAATATTGGCAGAGTAGTGTGCTTGTACTTCACAAAGACCATTGTCAACACATTCCTCATGATCATACATGAACAATCACATAGTTTGAATATTTTCCATTTAATTTTTGCTAATTTGCATATTCAAAACGGCGAAAAAAAGAAACAAAATGGCCGCCAAATAGCCTATTTTAAGTAAAATTTTAATCATTTCATAATACATTACAAAATATTGGCAGAATAGGGTGCTTGTAATTCACGAAGACCATTGTTAACACATTTCTGATGAACATACATGAACATAGACATAATTTGAATATTTTCCATTTTATTTTTTGCTAATTTGCATATTCAAAATGGCAGAAAAATACAAAATGGCCGCCAAATAGCCTATTTTGAGTAAAATTTGAATAATTTCATAATACATTACAAAATATTGGCAGAGTAGGGTGCTTGTAATTCACGAAGACCATTGTCAACACATTCCTGGAGATCGTACATGAACATAAACATAATTTGAATATTTTTCATTAAATTTGTTGCTAATTTGCATATTCAAAATGGCGGATAAAACAAAATGGCCGCCTAATAGCCTTTTTTGAGTAAAATTTGAATGATTTCATAACTACATTATGAAATATTGGCAGAGTGGTGTGCCCGGTATTCACGAAGACCATTGTCAACACATTCCTGATGAACATAGACATAATTTGAATATTACCAATTTAATTTTTTGCTAATTTGTATATTCAAAATGGCGGATTCGAAACAAAATGGCTGCCAAAATAGCCTATTTTTAGTAAAATTTGAATTATTTCATAATACATTATTAAATATTGGCAGAATAGTGTGCTGGTAATTCATGAAGACCATTGTCATTGATCTCATTCCTGATGACCATACATGAACATAGATATAATTTGAATATTATCCATTTTATTTTTTGCTAATTTGCATATTCAAAATGGTGGACAATAGACAAAATGGCCACCAAAATAGCCTATTTTGAGTAGAATTTGAATGATTTCATAATACATTAAGAAATATTGGCAGAGTAGTGTGCTTGTAATTCACGAAGAATTGTCATTGATCTCATTCCTGATGACCATACATGAACATAGATATAATTTGAATAGTATCCATTTTATTTTTTGCTAATTTGCATATTCAAAATGGCGGACAATAGACAAAATGTCAACCAAGCAAAATAGCCTATTTTTAGTAAAATTTGAATTATTTCATAATACATTATCAAATATTGGCAGAGAGCTAATGAGTGTGACATCCGGTTCTTGACAGATGTTGTGCAGTGAGATAACTGTCCTGAATTCAATGGATATGCAGGGACACCTGAATTCCCACAGCGTTCTCATGACAACGCTTGAGGACCTTGCAAAGAGAAGTCGCACAACAAAGATGTGGGTCGACAACCTAATCAAGCACTATATTCAAACCAGTTTTGATAATGATGATGTATGTACGGGCTGATCAGCCCGTACATACAGCATCATTATCAAAACTGGTTTGATGAGAAGGTGATTGGCTACTACACCCGGATGCAGTGAAGCTCATGATGCCCTACTTCTTGTGTATGAGGCAGCACAGCTTCTACGCAACATCGCGCAAGTTTTATAGCCAGTGAACAGTGTCGGGGTCCAAGTTGTTTAAGTCCGGGTTTGGGTGGCCGGGTAGGCGAAGGGTGTGGCACTCTTCAATGATGTGGGAGGCTGTCTGCTTGGGTGCTCCACATGTGCAAGCCGGAGAAGGTCTGAGTCCCCAGCGGTGCATGTTGTCATTAAATCTGCCGACCCCTCTGCGGAGCCTGTTGAGAGTTACCAAATCCTTTCGGGGTAAGTCCGCACCTGGTGGAAGTTTAGTGTTTAGAGTCACCGTGAATTGAGGGGGTCTGGCGGTCTGCTACCAGCTGTCCTTCCATACAGTGAGGATGTTGTGGGTGCCTTCCCGCAGGGTGTCAGTATGGCGGCTGAACGGTCTGCGTGAGCGTAGGCGTTGGCGGCCCGGTTGTATATCCTGGGTGGTCTGGTGTAGAGGGTGAGTGCGGTCTTGGAGTGTCTTGCAATACCAGCGAGCACTGTCAAGAGGTCAGTTGGTGTTGGTCTGAGGCATCCTGTGATGATCCCCATGGCCTCGTTTAGGGTGGTGTCCACTTTGGTTGTGCGTGAGCTTCGGCACCATGCAGGGGCGGCATACTCCGCAGCACTGTAGACTAGTGCGAGGGCGCCAGTACGAAGTGTGGGAGTTTATGCACCCCAGATGGTGTACGCAAGGCGGCGGAGTAAGTTGTTCCTAGAGGAGGCTTTGGCTCGGAGTGAGTCGAGGTGTGGTTTGAAGGTCAGCTGTCTGTCTAGCTTTATTCCAAGGTATGGTGGGGTGGGGTGCAGGGCAGTGGGTTCCCATTGACTTTGACTGTGGGCTGGCGGTTTGCTTATTTGGTGTTGAGGTGGAAGGCAGTTGCGGTTGTTTTTGCAGCGCTCAGATTCAGTCTCCAGGTCTTCTAGTCCAGGAGCATGAACATTCCTGTGGGATTTTTTGTATGAAAGCAAGCCACCCATCCAGATGTCTCAAGGGCACCCCAAGGAACAATAAAAAACATGTTGGCAGTCTGGTATCCCTGGCAGATAAAAATTATTAAGGATAAAAAGAAAACAACAAAATTGCACTTGGTATAACCTCTTTTTTTAGGGGTAGGGCAATGTTAGTATAGAGGGCGCTTCAAAAAACAATATTTTCGTGCGGTGATGTCAAACTCCGTATAAAATCAACAACAAGTATAAGATGTAAATCATAGAACACACTTTATTTGGTTGAAATCGGTTCAGAAACAGCCGAGATATCCATAAATATATCATTCATGATATATATGACGGACCAACTCTGTTTTCGATAATTTGAGAAAATATGAAATTCTCTAACACATTTGTTTAAATGTACCATGCATTTTCAAAAATTTGAATGATAAATTTACCAAACATCACATTTACTATGATTCAAATTTTTGATCAAAATATGGTTTACTTGAGGTGTCTGGAGGACGCCCTCTTGTGTTAACATCTCCCTTTTAATGAAAACGGCCCTGTTTCTTAGCCGTTTGTATGAGATTTTACCATTCAATCATGATAGAATAATAACTGTTCGTTTTGACATTAACTGATCAATCTAACTTCCCAAAATTATTTGTTCCAAACTATGAACTAATTGCTTTAATGATAAACCATTTGTTTATTCATTATTATGTACAGAGGATATTTTCGACATAGTTCAGCAACAATAATGTCATCATATGATAACAAACCAAGCAACTGTAAATGGTTATTAGTATTACTTTGTTGATAATTGAAAGATCAGCTAGCACATGATTTACATGAAGTTTTCAACATCGTCCTCGTCATCTCCAGAGTCTTCATCCTCTTCATCATGGAATGACATTTCAGGATTTTCACACCCCTCTCCGAGATCACAGGCGCATAATTCTGTGCAGTTGAGTCCTGCCTTGCGACAGAAGCACCTCGCATTGTCACATTTGGACCTTTGTACATCCGCAATTCACCAGCTGGATGACCGCGTTTGGTGCAGGCTGTTGCTTAGTCATCACAGGAACCCAAACATCGACTTCGAAGCTCCGGCCATAATCATGTGGAGATGGTACCTCTTGGTTCGGAACAGTGTCAATGGTAGTGTGCCCTCAACATTGCTTGTCTTGTGGAGGCGCCAACCTATCTGACTCGGCCTGTTTCTTTGTGAAGATCCACCATTTCAGCTTTTCCACCTTGGTACTTTTTCTCACTGGGACGTAGACCAAATTGAAGAGGAACTCTTCGAGACCATCATTCGGCCATGGCATGGTTCCTAGACTTGCCAGAGCAAATATCTCCTTGTAATCCCATGTCTCACGAAATATCTTCCAGAATGCAGGTTTGCCCTTGCCAGCAAAGCCCTCTGTGTTGTCGGCTCCACTAAATGCATGCAATCCTGGTAGAGCAGCAGCTTTTGTCGTCCCATGGCTTCGTAGATTGGTCACAGGGGTATGACTCTTCGCTTCGTACATGTACCTATTCCAGTTACGAAGTAGATGTTGCTGCATACATTTGGATACCTCCGGATTGCCAGAACGAAGACATCTGTATTGGGCGAATGAATGTTGATGATGGAAGCCCCACTAGCAGTTGCATCAGCAGCATGCAGGATGAGTTTTGTGTCTGCCTCTTCCTGCTGACTTTGAAGGTGGCTGACATTTTTGTGCGTAGCTCGGCACTGTGACAACCATTTGATTCTGCATGAGCCTTCACCAGCATCTTCTCGGCAAGGTAGCAAGTCGCTCTATCTTTGTTTTCACGTGAGTCGTTTCAGTGGGACCTTTGCTATGTTTGTAACATCTGTTATGTGGTAGGCGATGACTGGCTGATCATCCTGCCTTCTGTCATGTGTGGCACCCTTTAGAGAGGTAGGAACAGCGCATCGATCAAAGACCAGATGGACTTCATCGGTATCACTCACTGTATCTCTCGAGGATACGATGCGTGAACTGATCAGCCAGCTGGTTACAGTATGTAAGGTTGTCAGACTTTTGTATTGACTGGACATCTGCCATGGCATCGACAAAGGCCACTTTTATCATTGCAGGTATGTTTTCAGGTTCCGTGCTATTGTCAGGAAGTGGATTTTCCGCATCAGTGACACTTCTTGGGAGCTTCTCAAGGATGACCATCAGGCTGCTCTACAGGGTTGCAGTGCAGAATTGTACCATTAGTGGCAAACATTGACCTTGATACTACTGACAACTCGGGTCTGCCGATCGCTTCCTCCAGGTTTATGCTGGGTCTGGACTTCGACACCAACAACATCCGGGTGAACAGTTTATGATCTTCTTTGAGCTCCACTACCTTGTCTCCAGACAGTATTGACTTTCACTCGTTTCCCAGTTGTTTTCCGGGTCTGAAGCTTCCTATTCTGTTGGTATATTCGGTTGGTGACAAATTCCTCAAACAACTTCTGGCCCATGCGCTTTCCGCGCACATATCACTCTCGACATTCTCAGGCATGACTGCTTTTGTCACCATGTTGAATAGGTCACAGCTTTTTTCTACGAATGGGTTTGTGAATATTTCAATAGTGGACGTGAGCGATTCAATGTTTTATCTTGCCTTGTAACCACTGCAGCTGAGAGGGCATGGTGACGCCTCTGAGCAGGCGATGCAAATCCAGCGATGTCACAGGATTCGTCGGTAAGTCTGGCAATCTGGTGAGATTAAGATGAACTTACAGCGAGTATAGACATTCTGGGTTATACCCACAAGTGCCCCAGCTACCTTCATGGAGCGGCTGATGTGTTCAAGTGCTAGGTCTTGCCCTACAGCACAGAATGTCACTCGAATTATTTTTTGACAGGGTGTGCCTCACAGAACTCTGAAATGGGGGTCTGAAGAGCCGACTACAAGCACAAAATATAGAGTCTTTGAAACTACAAAAACCCTGAAACGGGAGTTAAGGGGTCTAAGGAGCAGACTTAAAACTACAAAATACATAGACTTTGGAGCTACCAGAGACGTACGGAAACCCTCAAAAAGGCTCAAATGGTGGTCCAAGGAGCCGAACTAGAAGAGAATAATGGACTTGGCGCTAGTAAAATACATAGCCAAGTCATTCCGGGGGTCTATGGAGCCGAACTAGAAGAGAAGAATGGACTTGGCGCTACTCGACTACCTAGCCAAGTCATACCGGGGGTCTATGGAGCGGCAATGTTTGAAAATCTTTAGAGCTGAGATCGGGTGTGAAAAGGGGTTCTTTTAAGCGGCACATACCCGTCTTACATTATACATGAGTGCCCCCCCCCCCCCCCCCTGGAGTAGGACTGCCTCTTCTCTGACCGTCCGCATGATGGGACCTAACCAGGGTCGGACCCATCAGCCAGGCAACCTCTGGAAGGGAACCATCTGAAGGTTGTGGGGGATCCTTTTTGAGGCTGAACGAGGCATAGACGGGGCTTTGTGGTTTGAGAGATGGCTTTTGGTAGTCAAGCAGCTTGGTCATAAGATCATTTGTGGTGCCTTTCACATCTGGCTGGGGGAGTTTTAGTCGAGGTGTCTCATTGTCATGCTGGGATCGTTGGTAAATGGCCATTGCTGTCCCATGCAGGATGCGCTTTCCATCGGGAGTGTCTTCCGTGAAGTCAACGTTGTCTACTGCGAAATATATGAGTCTTATTATGATTAGTATACTGGAATTGAATACAGCTGAATCTTGATGAAACATGAACGGAAGTAAACAAACGCATGTATATTATAGCGTGCAGTGTAGCTAGACTCTGCGCTAAGTTTTCTGTAAGGGATGCACCATGTAGGTGTGACAGGAATAAGTGCCCGTTTCAAATTAAATCGAGAGACCATAATTATTTTGATAAACAAATATGAATCATGACATAGTGAATGTGACGTTTGGTTAATATAATCATTCAAGTTTAGACAATTTATGGTACATTTCCCAGAATGTATACGGATTTCATCGTATTTTCTTGAATTATCAAATAAAAGTGGGTTTCCAACAAATATCATGAACGATATATTTATGGATATTTCAGCCGTTTATGAACCGATTTCAACCAAATAAAGTTTGTTCTATGGTTTACATTATATTCGTGTTGTTGATTCTACACTAAATGTGTCATTACCACACAAAAATATTGTTTTTATGAGGTGCCCTCAATACCAACATTAACCTACCCCTAAAAAATAGGTTATATTAAGTACAAATATGTTGTTTTCTTTTTATCCTTCATAATTATCATCTGCCAGGGATACCAGACTGCCAACATGTTTTTTATTGTTCCTTGGGGTGCCCTTGAGACATTTGGATAGGTGGTTTGCTTTCATACAAAAAATCCCACGGGACTTTTTTTCTGTGGACATGCTCCCGGACTATTCAGGTAGTTCGCGATCTTGGCCATGTCGGATGTTAAGGCGTCTTCATCTTTTGACCAGTCTTTGTCCGAGTGGAAGAGAGCGAGGTCGTCTGCATAGCCGTACTGTCGTGCGGCAGTCTTGGGCATGTCACTGATGTAGATTTTGAAGAGCGACGAGGGAAGAGGGGACGACTGGACTGTCCGTTGCTGGTCTTCAGGACAAAGCTGCGATTAGATAAGATGCTGGAGATGAATCCTAGTAGGTGGCGGTCTGGGACTATCTGAGGAGCTTCAGAGTGAGGCCCTGGTGCCACACAGTGTTGTAGGCTCCAGTTAGGTCTACCAGGACGGCGTCAGCCTTGTGTCCTCTCCCAAAGCTGCTCTTGATGTCGTTGGTGAGCAAGACTACTCGTTGGACGGTGCTGCGTCCTCGGCGGAAACCTGCTTGCTCGTCCGGAAGTTGCGGATCGACGATTGGTTCCAGCTGGGCTAGGAGGAGTCTTTCGAGTAGCTTAAAGGGGATGCAGAGGAGAGAGATTGGTCTGTTATTCTTGGGGTTGTCCAAGGGCTTGTTTGGCTTGGGTAAGGCGATGATGGTTGCTTTGCGCCATATCTTGGGGATGGACTTGTGGGTGAGGCATGTTGAGAAAAATAGGCGGAGCCATTCCAGGTATTTTGGTCCGCAGTGCAGAAGAAACCTAAGTGTTTGATGGCAGTGGCGATCTCATCGGGAGAAAAGGGTGATAATAATATATCGCACTTATATAGCGCCTAATGCAGAACAGCCTCTAAGCGCATTATTACCCCTGGTCATATGATACAGTTCAGACCTGCACAATTATCTTGTACACATTCTCAACTCCCCGGGGAGCATACTATCGGCGGGCAACCCTAGCACCAAGCTAATTTCCACCAGACCAGGTACCCATTTATACACCTGGGTAGAGAGCAGCAATGTGGATAAAATGCCTTGCTGAAGGACAAACGGAGTGAGCAGGGTTCGAACTCAGGGTTTCATGATCAGGAAGCACGCGCTCTACCGATCTTGCCACACCACTTCCACAGGAGTCCATCTACGATGACAGGAGTCCATCTACTCCTGGGGCCTGCCAGAGTTTGGAGGTTTCTTGTTTGATATGGCGAGTATGGTTCTTATCTGCGTCTTTGAAGCAACCGTTCTCGAGGAGCTGTTCTGCGATTGAGTTAGCGGTCACGGGGCATTGTTTTGGCTTGGGACTTTTGCCAGTGAGGTGATTGGCGTTTTCCAGGCCAGTCTGCTGGAGAAGATGAAGTCAATTCCTTGGACTGTCTCCTCCTATCTCTCTCTGCGTTTGTTGTCTAGGCAGGTATTTACAAGGGTTGCCGTAGAGGCTGCTTCATCGCCGCGTTCGCCATCGAGGAAGTCGTTGTAGAGGTTGTTACATTCATCGTCCCAATTAAAATTTTAACTGGAATTTCGTCCTGGGACTTCACCTCTTCCATCTCAGAAACTGACTCTGACAGTCACACAGAACAAGAAACAGATGATAAACATTAGTTGACAACATCTGCAAAGCGATGCAGGTTTCATCACAAAACACAAGCTTGTGATCACCAGCCAATATGAAACTCCTGTTGTCCAGATGGTTTTCCAATCCAACGGCACGATATGGCCACATCTCATGGGGAGGCTGATGTGATTATTGTGCAGGCAGTCCAGCAGGCTATCATGCTGGCAGATGAAGGCAGATCCATCAGGTTGCTTGCAGACGACACAGATGTGTATGCTCTTCTACTTCATTTATACCACAAGCCAGGCCTTCGGTCACCCTTGATAATCGAGTCGCCAATCAAAGACATTGATTTATATGCCACAGTGGACAGACACAGAGACATATCATCCCTTCTATGTTAGCAGGTCACGCACTGATAGGTTGTGATACTGTTGGTGCACATTTTGGAGTTGGCAAAGGAACTTTACTAAAAGTGCTGCGGCAGAACAATGGGTTCCTTTTGCCATCGATTGGAAACATGGATGCAGATATGGCCGACGCGATGAAAGATGCAACATCACTCATTACATCATGCTATGGACAATCTAAGGCTACGACAATGTCACATGGCGTACTGGTGGGGGGGGGGGGGCACTTCCCCCCCCCCCCCCAAATAAATTCAAATCATGGCTTTTATCTAAATCGATAACATTGATTGAAAGAAAAGAGTCTTTCTGTAGACAAGAAAAGACAGATTTTACTTCATGTCAAGTAAAATTTTCCTTCCCAAGTATGCACAAGATTGCATCATTTCAATGAAAAACATTGCAAAAACACCTTTACCGTGCACCCACCAACCATCACACCCTCCCATCACCTTTCCCTCTCTCGGTTTTCATTTTGCTCCCTCGGAAATCGGTCTTGTATACGTCTGGAAAACAAGGTTCATGTTGCTATGTCATAAAAAAAATGCTTTTGATGCACTGTTTGAACTGAATATGTCACTTTGAGAATAGTACATGTATTCCAGGGGCGCATTTTTGTTTTTCTTCATGAACCAATCATAATCTCTTCTGGTTATGACGATGATGACACACTAACGCACATTATACTACATGTCGCCAAGACAGAACTTCCTTTCCAGGTATGCACCAGATTGCACAGTTTCAAGTCAAAAAATGCAAAAGTTCCCTACCGTGGCAGGTGGGACACCCCACTCCCACACCCTCCCCCCCACACTCTGCCAATATTTCGTAATGTATTATGAAATAATTCAAATTTTACTCAAAATAGCCTTTTGGGCGGCCATTTTCTTTTTATTCGCCATTTTGAATATGCAAATTAGAAAAAAATAAAATGGAAAATATTCAAATTATGTCAATGTTCATCAGGAATCTGTTGACAATGGTCTTCGTGAATTACAAGCACACGACTCTGACAATATTTCATAATGTATTATGAAATCATTCAAATGTTAGTCAAAATAGGCTATTTTGCTTGGTTGCCATTTTGTCTTTTGTCCGCCATTTTAAATATGCAAATTAGCCAAAAATAAAATGTATAATATTCAAATCATGTCTATGTTCATGTATGATCATCAGCAATGTATTAACAATTGTCTTTCTTGAATTACAAGCATCCTACTCTGCCAATATTTCGTAATGTACTATGAAATGATACAAATTTTACTCCAAATAGGCTATTTGGCGGCCATTTTGTTTCTTATCCGCCATTTTGAATATGCAAATTAGCAAAAAATTAAATGGAAAATATTCAAATTATGTCTCTGTTCATCAGGAATGTGTTGACAATGGTCTTTGTGAATCACAAGCACACAAATCTGACAATATTTCATAATGTATTATGAAATCATTCAAATTTCACTCAAAATAGGCTATTTTGGCGGCCATTTTGTCTTTTGTCCGCCATTTTGAATATGCAAATTAGCCACAAATAAAATGGATAAAATTAAAATCATGTCTATGTTCATGTATGATCATCAGGAATGTATTAACAATGGTATTCGTGAATTACAATCATCCTACTCTGCCAATATTTCGTAATGTATTATGAAATAATTCAAAATAGGCTATTTGGCGGCCATTTTGTTTTTATCCGCCATTTTGAGTATGCAAATTAGCAAAAAATTAAATGAAAAATATTCAAATTATGTCTATGTTTATGTTTGATGATCAGGAATGTCTTGACAATGGTCTTCGTGAATTACAAGCACACTTCTCTGCTGATATTTCGTAATGTATTATGAAATAGTCCAAATTTTACTCAAAATAGGCTATTTTGGCGGCCATTTTGTTTTTTGCCATATCTTAAATTGCTCAACACTGACAAAGTTCCAGTTTTCTGTTTGGTCATCAGCAATGCCTAATGAAAGAGAATCCATCAAAAAAAAAACTTACTCCAACAAAACGAGGTATAGCTCCTTGGCTGCCGGACTACTAGAAGTTCTTGAAACATTTGTGGCATGGTCTTGTCTTTGGTTTGGTTGTTTGGGTGGGGGATGAAGACTCAAAGCTAAGAAACTACAAATTAAGTCAGACATACAGTGCATATGTGGTTAGAGGTGAGATAATCCTGATAGGGACTGCACATTCTTTCTTCAGTTCTTGGGATAGTCCTAAGAAGGAGAAGGGTGGTGGTTGTCCTGATTAGGAACAAATATTGGTATTCTTTCTTTATGCACCTGTAGGAATACAAGATTTCAGATCAAACGCAGGTCTTGGTCTTCTGTTCGTATAATTTTGAATGATGTATTTGAATAAAATGTGAAATACAATGCAGAAGGTGACTCTGACCTTGGCAGCTATCTGTAGTGATACAAACACACTGACTGGAGTGGTTAGCAAACAAAGGGATGTGGTTAAGATTGATTGAGATTTGAGCAGCCATTGTTTCCTAGGGTAATGAACAATTGGTATTGTTCTATACACATTTAGGGGTTTGTGTGTTTTATAAAAACTGCAAATATTTAACTGGTTTTCAGAGAGTTTTATCTCTTGAAAATAGAGCAGAATATACCACACATAAATATTAAAGTAAATTGCAGCAAGAAATTACAAATAGTAACCAATTATATATCATTAGTATCAAAGTATGATGTGTTTCAACAAATGTAAAGAGCTCTGCATTAAAGGGATAGTTGAGTTCTGGTAAGGAGAGTACAGTTTTGGTGAAACTGAATTTTAGTAACCAAAACCTGCATCATTACATTACAAACTAATAGTTATAACTAGAAAGGAACACAAAATTACAAATGACGTAGTAAAGATCATGTTATCATTCAAAAAGAGCCGTTAAAACGTAAGAGGGCGCTCTCTAAACACTCATCGGTTTCAACCATTTTGAATAAAATATTGTGCATGTGATGCTTTGTTGAAATAGTGATTAGATAGAGAAATAACCAACAACTATTTAAATACCTATTTTGTAACTTTTTGAAAAGAGGAAGCATTTAAAAACAAAATTTAACGGCTGGTTCAAAATTCTCTAATAAACCTGGGGCCCCAGGTTTATTACAAATTGTTATATTTATGGATATTTCAGCCGTTTCTGAACCGATTTTGATCAAACAAAGAGGATTTTATTATTTAAATATTATGCTCTTTCAAATTTTACACTCAGTTTTTCATTACCTCACAAAAAAATAAGTAGTCTAGCGCCCTCTCTACCAAAACTCAACTATCCCTTTAAGTATTTATAAGAAGGTTTTGATATCAGAGTTCGTTTTAACGGGGTCCCACTGTATTTTACAGTTCAGTATTACAAAGCTGCAGTAACCTGTCCGTGATGATTGATCACCCTTAGTTCAGCTTCCCAGAGTATTATGAAGTTCACTTTCAATTCCTTTAGGTCTTGCATAATAATTATTGCGAGTGATGACGTACCAAGATACTATGTATACAAATTATGTAAACATTGCAGCTGGTTGGTTACGTGGGATCTGGCCCAAAGATTGTTTGTACAATTAATATAAATATTTATGCAATGAAAAATACTTAAGTCTGAGGCTTTCAATTTGCTCTGGTCTTTGCATATATTAATTTTCATCAGCTCGTAGTTACATAGTAAGTGTTGACATACTAGGGAACTGTGAAATGTGAATGTAAATATTGTGCACAGTTGATTACGTGCCGCCGGGATCATGCATAACATTGACAACTAAGACCTTGTCTAAATATATTTTGTACGGCGAGCAGCATTAATTTTTAGTGATCATGCAATGTCATTGTCTTTATTTGATTTAATATATTGTGCATACATAGCTACATTTATTGATCAAACACGATCATGGTCTTTCGTTTGATTTTTTTGAAGGTCACCCTCATGGTGAATGTCAACCGATAAGTTTGTTGATCTCTTGTGTCCGTTGCCTTGGGCAATTTATGTAACATTGTATGCAGGGCTCTACAATAACTTTATTTACTACCAGTCTGGTCAGACCAGTCAAATAATTCCTCTCATTTTTTGGAGGCCCAAAACAACAAATTACTTGCCCGAAAATTACATTGTTAGTACACGGGGGCTCGGGGTGATGTATCTCCCCCAAAAGCCAAAAATAGTCCCAGAAAATCATAAAAGAGCCCTCTGTCTTGATTAAAGAAGCGCTCTAAAAATGTTTTTTTACCATTTGAACTCAATTTATCTGGACTTGACTCACTTGAGTATTTGTATCATATTACGGGGGTCTTTTTATAATTTGGAGGATACATATCAATCCAAGCCCCTGTGTATTTTGTTCACTGCATGATGTCAGTGTAGTTGATTTAGTTTATTAAAAAATAGAGCTGATGTTCTTCGAGGCTAACATTTATAAGTATTCCTTTTTGTGTTTTCTGTAGGAGTGTGGACATCATATCTACCGTACCTGTATTCATGCATGGCATTACTGGGTGTGCTCATGTTACTGAGTAAGTATCCCTTGTCATTTATATTCTTTCCAGAATTTAATCTACTTATTGATTCTTCTTTGCGCATAATTGAATAATATTAGCTAATGAAAAAAGGATTAAATAATATACACTATACAGTGAAACCTCATCATAACAAGGACCTTTAATATGGCCATGAAAATTACCCTGGTGTATCAGGTTTCTTGTTTAATTAGGGGGGAAATGACAACAAAGGAATATTAAGATTTGAGACCAGTGAAACCACTTTTTTAAAAGAAGGTTGTGTTATGTCAGTGCTCTTTATAATGAGGTTCCACTATGAAAGCCAAGATATTCCACTGTAATACCCAAGAAAATTGATATTTTGGGGCAAGCTATTTTCTTAGGATCTTTCCCAATTGGGCAAATTGAAAACACATTTTTTTGAGAGCCCTGTTAATTTATGATTCTTTTTCTCCCATACAGTTTCCACACCGCTCGGTTTCACAAGACTCTTCTCTGTGATCGGCAAGCTGGTGGTCAAACCCCAGTTCATGGAGAACATCGACGAAGAATTCCACACCGCCAAATTTGAGGAAGAAGACATACTTAGAAAACTGGAAGGTACATACTTACATACTACATACAGTTGAGCCTTTAACAAGAAATAAAGATTGATGGGATACCATCAGCTTCCAAACTTTTGTGAAGGAAGAATTTAATAGTGCTAGAAATGGTTGTAAGATGGTTTTGTTATAAATATCAGAGCTCTTTTTCGTGAGGTTCCACTCTACAGGTTATTGGTAAAATAATTCACATTGCAAAAGAAAACAATATAATAATAATAGTGGATAATTGTATAGCGCACTGTCCGTCTCTCATTGCTCACGGCGCTTATAGTTAAATGTAAAAGGCAGATTCTTCTGAATTATCTTATTAAGTGAAATAATTAGCTAGGAACGTGTTTCAAAACAAGGATTATAGGATAAACGATAAACACATCCCATGACTACCCCTGCAAGGCCTGCATATATACAATATAAGTTTATGTACGTCTTGTGTACTGATTCGGTGTCAAAGTCACTCCATTTCCTCTATTGAAACAAGCGTAAATTTCCTGTTTCCTCAATGTGACCCCCATAGGCCAGGGACCCTGGATTGAATTGATGGGTGAATGCTTTGCCCCACTTTACAAAATAGAGCGTCATGGCAACTTAATTGTACTACCATTGTGTGCTATGGCAAATAATAGTTTGTTGACCCGAAACAGAAACAAAAACCAAAACAAAACAAGGTTAATAGAAGCAGTGATATGTATTAAAGAGCAATTGAATATGCAGTTAAACTTGTCTATTAGAGACGACTCAAGGGAGATAGATAACAATGGTCTTTCAAAGAAGGTGGTCCTTATAGACAGGTTCATTTACATGTGAACTGCTTCCTAGGTAGGCAAGAATACATTAGTGGTCTTTATAAGCAGGTGGTCGTTACAGTAGGTTTGAATGTATGATACACATTAGAATGATCAGAATTAAATTTCTTCACAACTTTTGATCGCAATACACATTTTTACCTCCAAATGGTTCAGGTGTCATCCACAGGCTGCGTCAGCTTTGTGACCCGACTTGACCTTCCCGATGTAATAATCTACTATACTAAAGTAGCCGATTACGTATGTCTGTCTGTCTGTCTGTATGTCTGTCTGTCCATCTATGCATTTCGTAGTGCATTGAGGCACCAACATCAAACTTTGGGTAGTGATTGGTGATGACCCATAGAGGTTTGTGGTCTGGGTCAGGTCGGGGTCAGTTTGACCAGTGGTCAGTTATGAATCGGCCAATATTCCACGTTCATTTGCCATGCAGTCGCGTCGAGCGCTGATCATCGCACATGCTTGCGACGGAAGTACCGTGAAAAGTGTGTTGCTGAAATGACCTTTCATTATGTAGTCTTTGTTCAGCCTGGAATCGATACGTTGTAAATTACTTACGCACATTATCGTATGCCTGTCAAATCGGAAATAACACGTGTGCCGCTGTGTGCGCCTGAATTAAGACTATCGTAATTTGCTTGCGAATTGTTGTTTTTCAAACTTTTAAATAATATGGATTTAAAAATTGTAATGACTGATTTTCGAATAGAATTAAAACAAATCTGATGAAATATATGTATTTCTATCAAGAAACGGACGGTACATTCCAAAAGCGAAAGCGACCGTCGGGCGGAGAATTTGCATAGACTATATACAGAGTAGCGGAATATTGTAGGTCCGGCATCTGTGCATTGTCAACACACAATCTACTACATTGTACACACATTCGTGTGATTGTACATGTCCGTATATGCATGACTGAATTTGATCGGTGATTTTTGTTCACATTTTCAACACGATATTCACAAAATTGGCAAAACAGGGTATACGGCTACCAAAATAGGTTTCTCTCTGTCACTGGTTTAATTTTCTGAATACAGGCTAATTGTAAATGTTTGCTCGAAGTGCATACTTTGTTGTACTGAAGTATAAAAAATGTGTGCTTTTTGTAAATAACGTGTAAACAAGAAGAGCAAGGAATTAGGGTTATTGATCTACTTGACAACGATTTAATTAATACTGTTTATTGTTTGACATGTGATCGCTGGCATTATACCTAGGGTTTTTACAAGGGGGGGGGGGGGGGTAGGGGGGGTTATTGCGTCAACCAAAATTTTCGACGGGCTGGGTGTTGGCCAAGTATTTCGAGGGGGGTGTCGGTCAAGTAACTCGAGGGGGTGTCGGTCAAGTATTTCGAGGGGGGTGTCGGTGAAGAATTTTCGAGGGTGGTGTCGGTCAAATATTTCGTGGGGGGGGGGCGGTGAAGAATTTTCGAAGGGGGGAGGGATGTTGGTGAAGAATCTCGATGGGGGGTGGGGGATTTTTCGAGGGGGGTGTCAGTGAAGATTTTTTCGAGAGGGGGTACCAGTGAAGATTCTTTCGGTGTCGCTGAAGAATTTGTGAGGGGAGTGGGTGTCCGTGAATATTTTTTGAGGGGGGGGGGGTGGTTATTTCCTCAACCAACATTTTGGAGGGGTCAGGTGTCGGTCAAGTATTTCGAGTGGGGAGGGGGGGGGGGGGCTGTCGGTGAAGAATTTTCGAGGGAGAGTGTCGGTGAAGAATTTGTAAGGGGGGTGGGTGTCCTCACCCCCCCCCCCCCCCACCCGGGTACCCATATGCCTTTGAATATGAGATTGAATCACCACCGGAGGGGGGGGGGGGGGGTGTCGGTGAAGAATCTTGAAAGGGGGGGTGTCTGTGAAGATTTTTCGAGGGGGGGGGGTTGTCGGTGAAGAATTTTCTAGGGGGGTGTCAGTAAAGATTTTATTGAGAGGGAGTAACAGTGAAGATTCTTTCGAAGGGGGGTGGTGGGGGTGTAGGAGAAGATTTTTCGAGGGGGGGGGGTTGTCGGTGAATATTTTTCGACGCGAGGGGGGTGTCGATGAAGATTTTCTCGAGAGGGGGTACTGGTGAAGATTCTTTCAAAAGGGGGCGGGGGTGTCGGTGAAGAATTTGTGAGGGGGGTTCATGGTGTCCGTGAATATGTTTTTGAGGGGGGGGAAACCCCAAAACAGCCCTTTTTCATCAAAGTGAAATTTGAACCCCCCCCCCCACCCCCCCCCCCGTGTACGCATATGCCTGTGAATATGAGATTGTATTTTTAATTATACACTTATTAAATCATATCATAACCATTCAAACAGAGATTCCATTAATTGACCAAATGTTTTTTACAGGATAGATACAAAAAATAACGAAATACAAATATACAACATACAACATTATCTTACTCAAAGATCTGGTGACGGGTAATTTGCTAGTTTGATTAAAGATATAGTATCAATATCATCCACAGATACCAGCGACAGTCAGACGGAGTTACAAGAGCGTCTCGCAGAAGTCACACAAGACAGACAAGTCCTAGAAAGAAAGCGACAGGCTTCATCATTCCATCGTTTAATATGCTACCCCATTGAATGGATTATGTTCATCCCCATCTATCTTTAACTTCTACAATAGAAATATTCTCTCAATAATGACCCATTTTACTCCAATCATATACAGAAGAGCAACGTGCAAGGAATACCAACGGCAGCAGGACGGAGTTACGAGAGCGTCTTGTAGAAGTGACACACGACAGACAAGTCCTAGACCGAAGGCGGCAGGCCTCATCATTCCATCGTTTAATGGGCTACCCCATCCTGTGGATCGTACTATTCCTGCTCACCGTGCTGTCACTGTGTATGGTTGGCTGGAACGTCTTTAGGCTGCTGTTCGGTATCGGTGCTCTACCCGTCAATATTGCCGTGAGTGTCCATTTCATATCTCTTCAACTCTTTATTCTTTTGTATTATTTGGTATTTCATATTTTAGTCAATTAATTCTAAAATCACTAAAAATAAACTATCAAATTGATTGCGTATTGTTTTTGTAGTTCTGTATAGAATTTTCTGTTAAATTTTATTGCGATATTTTGAAATTGTCGATTCTTGAGTATGCTAGAGAAATATGATAGCAATCTGACTCAAAATCAGTTTTTATATTTGTTTTACGAAATTGTCCAGCTTTTCTTATGTTCCATCAATCTAGAAAACTATTCCAAGCCACACTATGTATCATGCATTTTAATATTAGTGCTTTCTCACCCTTTGATTTTGCATATTTTTCACATTTGACTTGTATTTTCTCTGCAGGAAGCTGGTTTGGGCAAAGTGTCTCTGTCAACATTTGGTGCTGTGGGAGCATTCCTGGAAGTCTGTCTTATTTTGTATCCTTTTTGACATTTACTCATTGCCTACTGGAATATAGTGTGTCCTGTATTAACTCTACAGGGATTGCAAAATCTAGTAAGGTTGAATAAATGCAAATGAGCAAAGAACATTGGGCTTTGCCGTGAAGTGAACCAAAGAACTCTGGATCACTAGACCGGCGATCTAACCATTGATCCACAAAGACCCTTTGATGGTGGTACTTCCTAAAAACCCTTTTCAATGCCTGTGCTTGACAGAAGCTATTTGAATCTTTAAAAGGATATGAAGACAACTTAGGGAAGGTATGAGGGATCACATGAATTGGTGCAGCTTTTTCATAAAGAAATAAGTATTGATGCATTTATCAGTCATTACTTCAATGAAACATCTGATTATTTATCATAATAGAAGTGAGGGGTCACAGCTATTCACTGCCATGGGTAATAGTTCCTAAACTATGTCAGGCAAACCAACATTTTCTAACATAGCGGTTGCTAAGAAGGCACTAGGGCAAGCTCCAATGGGCTCCAATTATGTGGTGAAAAGACCTTCATTAATTTTTAAGGGGTAGTTCAGTTTTGGTATAGAGAGCGCTTCAAGAAATAATTTTGTTGTGAATTTGAAAGAGCATACAATTTTAATGACAAAATAAACTTTATTGGATCAAAATTGGTTCAGAAACAGCTGAAATATCAATAAATATATCCGATATATATATATATATGTAAAATTATCAAAAGAGGTTTTTAAATACCTAGTTGTTGATGATCTCTCTATTTAATCATTATTTCAACAATTTTGTTTGCACTATTTTTTATAAAAAATGGTTTAAACCAATGCATTTTTAGATGTATTTGAGTTTGATTGTATTTTGAGTTATTACTATTAGTTGTAATGTTATGGTGCAGGTTTTGGTTTCTAAAATTCAGTTTGACCAAAACTGTACTATCCCTTTAAGGACGACTTGTTTACAAGTGTCATTGTTTCCTTGACACAAAGCTTTCCCTCCAGTTATCTGATGCTAGCGTCCATGGTTGGACTGTACGGCATGCCAGTCTTCAAGCATTTGGTTCCACAGAGGAGAGACACGCCAATGAACAAGGTCATCGCCAACTGCTTAGTGGTTCTCATCCTCAGCTCTGCCTTGCCACTCCTCTCTAAGATGCTGGGTAAGTCTAAGATGCTGGGTAAGTTCAATTGGTTTTTAGGTTATTTTTATGTACCCTAGTCACATCGGCAAGACCAAACCCAAACCGACAAATTCAGGGTCATTTGGGGTGATGTCGTTTTGGTGTCGGCCGCAGAGAAGAGACACGTCTTTGACCAAAAGTCATTGCTAACTGCTTAGTGGTCCTTGTCCTTAGCTCTGCCTTGCCACTCCTCTCTAAGATGCTGGGTAGGTTTACTTGATTTTAGATAATTTTTCTGGCATGGTCATATAGATTAGTTTGGTCTACTCTTGGATTGCCCTTTATACCCAAGTTGCACTGACAAGACTGCACCTAAACAGACACCAAACCAACAAATTAGTGGTTGTTTGGGGTGATGTCAATGACTTAAGTCATTGCCAACTGCTTTAGTGGTTCTTATCGTCGGCTCTGCCTTGCCACTCTCTAAGATGCTGGGTAAGTCAGAGCTCTCAAAATAATATTCTTATAGATGAAAGGTAATAGTTTTAGTAGTCCATCACACCAACGAGTTCAGAAAAATGGGTTTTCTAACAAATTATGTAATTGAAAAACTCAAAGCGTTTGGCACTTATTAAAAAAAAAAAATCAAAACAAAAATCAACCTGTTGACATTACTGGAAAGCATATTCTGATGCCAGCTGTGGCTTGATCAAAAATGTTTTTCTTTTATGATTTTGTTTTTCTAAAATGATTTTATCCACTATAAATTATCTTATTCGTCGCAGGTATCACAAACTTCGATCTGCTTGGAGAATATGGCCGACTGAATGCACTCCAAAACTTCTACATAGTGTTGGTGTACAATGCCGTTTTTGGCGTCGCGACAGCGTCATGCCTCCTCAACAAATTCACAGCCTCGGTTCGCAACTACATCGTCAACAATGTGCGCGTCTACGTCTACAAGATGCGTAAGACGACGAAGCTCAGACCGGCGTGGAAGGCGGTTAACGTTGTTGCGACTGCAAACGGGAACGCAGTTAAACAAGACTGAGGTGAATTGTTGATAAGGAGTCGGCAGAAAAAAGACTGCATTCAGTTGAAACCGACTCCGAACTAATGTCCGAACTCGGTGTCGGAAGAAATACTAAACGGAAGATTAAACCCTGGAAACATACCAATGCTGAAATATGTTTTTTGCGATTGATATTGTGTCAGCCAAAATGACTCGAGTTGCGATGGAAATGTTACAATTGACTCTGAAATTTGAAGTGTTGTGTCTGTTGGAGTCGGCACATCAAAAGACTTTGAGTTGACGCTTGGAAATTAACCCAGAAAATTTGTTCTTTTTGTAACAAGCAGAAGCAAAGATCAAAGTTTTTCCATTGATGGCTGCATATTTCCCCGTCAGTTTTACAAGTTTACAAATGCAAGAATGTGTGTGATCTCAACATTGATTGGTGTTAAGCTAAATTTAGGTGTGTTAAGTAAATGCATATGTGCCAAACGTAAATAGAGACACTTTGTTGTCTCAATATTGACCTTAAGGTACCTAAAGTTATTTTTTTTTTTTTTCCTTATTGGTTTCTTTATCAGAGTTAGCTTATCTGGTCATTATTGTACCTACATATTCTTCTACAGGTCACAGTAGAAAAAGTTTCAAACCAAAAAAAAACACATTCAAACAAGCCTTGCTCAAAAGAGACTTGAATTTAATATTCTTTTTTACTGAAGAATGTTGTTGTTTTTTTCGGGGGGGTGGGGGGGGGGGGGGGTGGGGTATGGTTGGGCAAAATATGAAATAGAAGGGAGATAAATACTAACGTATAATTTTCATCAATTCTTGCTCACCTAAAATAACATTTCACCAGTGGGCCAGTGTTTATAGTGTCAAGTCATACAATCAAGCCTGTTTTTATATAGTCAGTCTTCTCTACCTGCCTATAGTGGCCACCTAAAGTGTTCCTCTGCAGAGAACACAAATTGTATGGAACCTGTGTGTAAAGGTCACCTGTCTACAGTGGCCACTTGTCTTGCTTCTCCTAGGTGGTCACTATGCACAGGTTTGACTGTATATACTTTTCACCTCGGAACAAAAACAATTATAGACTTTATTTGTCACATAAAAAGTATGCACATGTATATGTTTTAAAAAAGCAACTCTTTTCCCTTCTGTGTGGGTATTCTCTACCAAACCGTGCCCACGAATTGGCATGCATTACTAAAAGAACTGATGCTCTATACAAATTGCAACTATAGAGCATCAGTTCTTTTTGTCATGCATGCCAAGTCGTGGGCACGCTTTGGTAGAGAATGCCCAGATGTGTATATTTACATCGTGTAAAGATAAAAAAAGGCAATAATCCCTTGAATTCTCAAGTGTTTCATAATGTTTATCACATAAACATCTTCTTTTGTGTGATTTCATTCCAAGCCACCTTACAACAGATGCATTTAGATAGACTTCTCTAGCCCCTGGACCCTGTTTCATAAAACTTTTCCCATTTGTTGTAAATGTCCAATTCCGTTAACTAGTAGGGCAACAGCCAATCAGCACGGAGCATTGCAGCTGTTGCCATGGTAGTTATATTAACTGGACAATTGCAACAATTGCGAAAGTTTTATGAAACAGGGCCCGAGAATGGGCATTTTGAAGTGTGTTGCAGACTAATGTCTACCAACTGAAAAGATAAGCCTGAAACATAATACAATCAAAGAAATTAACTGCTTTGTCTTGTGGCCCAGTCGGGCAAGTAAAAACCAGATTTATTTATTTCAAGTGGCCTGGAACCTGAATCTGGTGGCTCCAAACAAAGAAAAACATTAATAATTCTGTTATTGGTTGACTTGCCTATTCAGGGCCAGTAGAATTAAGCATGAATGAATTATGGTGGCCTAAAGCTATTTTGTAGTGGCTCTGGGCCAGCGGGCCTGTGTTTATTTCGAGCCTTGTATAATAATGCAAAGTTCTTTTTCTTTGTTGTGCTCCGACATGTAGATTTACATTGTATTAAGATGAAAAGGGCAATATTCGTTGAATTATCAAGTGTTGATAATGTTTCATAATGCTGGGCTAGGGAAGTCTATTTGAGCACACCTAATGCGGCTGTATAAAAGCTGTATCAATGCAAAATTCTTTTACTACACTGTATGCTGCTAATTGACCAGTGTGTGTTGCCGGATGGTTGTGATATGCACAAAATGATAAAGCCATTTTTACCAATTCAAGCTATTTGCGATGAAATGTGCCAAAAACACTGAAAATAAAGAATAAATGTGTGTTATTGTTAGTTTGGATCATACCTTAAAAAATAAACCTTTGTGATCAATGATTAAGGTGTCATTTAAAAAGAATTTGTTTGGAGGCTTGTTAAAAAATGGCTTTATTGATTTGTTTGCATATGAACCCTTCATATGTATGCTTTCGATATCATCATTACCTTCGTATTCTGAATTCTGAAAGAAAATGTAGAAACAAAGCAGAAATTAGAACATCATCATGTATATCGCAGTATCTGACTACTTGTATTGGCTTCTGAAGCCTTGTCCTCTGCTGTGAATGTGAACATTTTTAATGTTCAAATTTTCTCATCATTTAACTTTTGGGTGTCTATTTTGTGCTTGCTACATGTAGGTAATTGTGTCAAACTTCTCATGTGAAGAAGTAAAATGTAAAATGTCTGCCAAATTTTGTTTCTATTTAAAAATGTAGATTTTTGAAGCCAGCCATACAATGCAAGCTTTCCTCGTTTGGTTCTATGTTTGGTGATATTTTTGTTGTGAGATAAACAGTAATAGTTTAATTTGTAAACTTGCATTTAGATTGATTTTCACAGGTCAAAGGTTTTTCACCTGATAAATTGTTGATGTTTTATGGCACTATGCGAGCAGCCAGGCATGACTTTGTTTGGTAGCTTCTATCGTTCGAAATTAGCTTAATTGATTTATATACCCTAATTTTGACATTACCAATCATTGAATTACCAAAAATGCATGTGGGTTTGATTTTATTACCTTGACTATCAACATATGATATGTTTGTTTCATAGACCAGAATTCTTATTAAAGGGTTAAATTTAACCGTCAGTTTGGGTTGAAAATTCAAATGCTGTACATACAGTAGAGTCTCCGCTTAATTGGGCAGGCTTTTTTGCACGGTACTTTTTACCCCTTAAACAGGTTTGCCCAATTAAGTGGAGAAAATTTCCTTAAGAATTCTACCCCTTTAAATGTTATCCCATTTAGAGAAGACTACTGTAATACCAAATCTAACCCCATGGTTAGTTAGATATGGCCCAAGGTCTTCTAAAATGATGTTAAAGTGATACAATTTAAACTAAGTTTAAAGTTAACCCCCTAATGAGAATTTGGGACACAGTGGCTGAAGAAGAAAATATCTTGTATATATTTTGGCAGTTGGTTTTTTATTATATGTTTTCTTTTTGTATACATCGATGTAAAAAGAAGCACATTTAATTGAATTCTGCAATGCGAAACCTCTCCACTGCATTCCACTCTCATCAGGTTTCTTCTTTGTGTTCACCGTCGAATTCACAAATATTTATTCATTTGCAAGTTTGTCATTGATAAATAGACTTTCGGCTGTCGATAGTATGCAAATGCTCATGAGAAATCGCACCACGAGTAGCACTGGAGTTCTGATAAATGAGTCAAATTAAGTTCAATTTAAGTTTGACTTCCATTTAAGTAGATGTTGCATGTAAGTATTTGTTTCCATGGTGAAGTAGATGTACGCGTAACACAAACTGTTGTGAAACTGCAATTACTTCAATTTTTCTAACCATAGTATGAATTCAAACCGTCCACATAACTTGAACAAAAAATTTATAACGCTAAAATTATAACACAAAGGACAATGTTAAAGCATGTTTGATTTGGGTCAAGTTGAGGTTTTTGCATATATATATTTCTGTGAATCTATCAGTATTATTAGTTTAGGCTGTTTTGGTTCCTTTTTCTTTTTAATTCACATTTGTTGTATCATTCTTACATTTGAGCAGTGGAAACAAATGTGTGATTTCATGTCACAATTGTTTTTTTTCTTCCAATATTCATTCTGAAAAGATGATTGTATTCATGAATATATCGAGCTATATCTATCATATTATTATATACAGTGAAGTAGTTGTATGTGTATACTGCCATATTAACCTGTATGCTGTAACGACTCATTTTAACACAGCTAACGAACAATCATAATAGTGACTGGATTATAGCAAAACCCTGCACTTGTCGGTAAAAATCAAAATGTACCATTAGGAAGGCATCATCACAAGCTTTAATTTGATGCCTTGTTCTAAAATATTAGACAATATTTGGCAAAGATATGATTGTTTTGATTTTACTAATATAAGTCTTTTACATACATTATGTGAACTTATAATGCCCATTTATCCAAAACATGAATTACCGACAAGTGCAGAGTTTTGCTATATCTAGTCACAATTATTATTAATAACAGCTCCCATATTGAATATATAACAGGAATGTAATTTACTTTGAAAAGAAAGCTGACCTACATGTTATGTGTATCATAGTTTGAAGATTATACATGCAGTTGTTACCAGTGTATGTATTTGTGTTCATACATTGTTATTTGTGTGAATAGAATTATTGGACATTCATTTATTAAAGTAAACCATTCATTAGCCAACCAAGATAACAAGATTGTAAACCCTTTTTTTAGAATACCCTTGTCATTTTTTTTTTCTACCGTGCATTGAGCGCAATGAATATCCAACATTTGACCAGTACTTTTCTATAACATGAGTACTCTAAAAAGGGAGCAAAATGTTGTTTTAAATTCTTGATTCTATGATTAATGTTCAATTACATGCACATGATATGTTATGTGAAATTATTATTACAAATGCTTTTTTGTTTTGTGTGCTTGTCTTGGTTTCGTCTCGCATTGTACAGTTCCTGCATGTATACTGTTTTGCGTATTTGTTTTAATCAAATCTATATACCTATTTATATTACTGATTTATCGTTTGATTATATACATGATTTGTGGACTATTTCAAATGTTTATAGCACCAATCCAATTTGAACTCCAAGTAGCGCTCCACATACATGACCCAAAGCTTCTTGTTGATTTCTTGTGTAAAATCTCTTCATTGCGAGCTTTGGTTAATAAAAGGTTCTACAAATGCTATATTTTGTATTTATTATGTCATTTTTAGCTCGTTTATGATGAGGTAACCCCACCAATAACAAGGTTATCCTGTATTTAAGTGCAATTTGCATGGTTATGTTTTTATCTGTGCACCCCTTTATTTTCCACTTGTATTGAATGACAAATCACAAGCTGACATACACAAGACTGCAAACTGTGTATGGCTATACATTTATTTCCAAGTATGCCAAAATACTGTTTATATCAGAAGTGAACAAAAAATACAGTTGGAAAAGGTACAATGTGTCTTTTGTTATAGTCATGAACAATGTCACTTTTCAATTCAAACATATTACACTTAATGTGATTGTTCAAATTTGTTTGGTATAACAGTTCAATATTCACTCAAACCAGTGAATTCACTATTGTTATACTGGAGAGGCATGAACAAAAAAAATACAAAGAAAATAGGGGGAAAAGTTATATATTGAGTTTTGTTTATCCATGCTTATAACAAAAATCCACTGTATTGACTTTGTAAAGGTACTGCACATGACCAAGGCATGTGATTTGTATGCTATATTGTGTATGTGTATGTTTGCTATATGAACAGTTTTGACGCTTCTCTGTTTTTAGAGTTGAGCACATGTTGAAATAAAGACATTGTTTACATGTTAACCCAAACATTATTGCTGTTGGTGCCTTATTTTAGTTGTCCAGGATTTCTAACTTTGTTGTTGAAGACAGTTTGATTGTGATATAACATAAATATTCTCCATAGATTGAAGTATTTTTAAGACCCCAGCCTGACATCTCAAACTTGTATATTTGAACAATTACGATCTTTGTCTTATACAACAAAATGAGAAGTGCACACATGCACGCACGTGCACACACACACACACACACACTCCCCCCCCCCCCCCCCCCCACACAAACATGAAAACATTATAGCTCTTGAAATTTATCATAATGGCCAAAATTCTCATCAGTGGCACAACTTTAGTACAGACTCAAAAGACAAAAACTAACCTATTTCACACCTGTTTTTACTGTCTCTTTGTCTTTGCATATCTCCATCCAAACAAAATGCCTGGAATTTCAAGGGACTCATTGTCCTGGGGATGTTTCACAAAGATTCGAAGTTGAACTTAACTTGTAAGTTGGACCTATTATGGAAAGCTGTTACGTTTGTTTCTAAAATTGTTGACAGTTCCTTTGAAAAGGCATTAATATTGATACAATACAGTACAATAATATGGTACAATATGCACTGATAATAGGGGCTACAGGAAATGGGGGGGGGGGGGGGGGGGGAGGGAGTAACGGGGGTAAAAATTAACATCTTAATTAATGACTATTTAAACACACACACACACACATATACAAACAACAAACTTTAATGTGACGATTAAATGTATGAGTTCAATTCTTGTTTATTTAGAATTCTCTGAGAACAATGATAGAACACATGACATGATTGATGACATGTACACATAATAAGGCAAAATCCAAATAATGCACCAAGCTTGCCTCGTTTACCCACAGATTATCTGCTTTACCCTAATAGGCTTTATAAGCCAATAGTTTACATACAAAATATAATTCACTACATTCACATAGACAATAAATTTACAACCGAGTCATGACTTTTTAGCCAGAAATTTATACATTTTCAAATGTAAAATCAGTTATACACTAGTAAAGTTTATTTGTGGAAATCCTTACAGGGAAACAAAATCAAAATGTGCCATATTACAGCCCCCTGTTCTGCTATAAAATATTATATCCCTCATGGTTATTTGCTTACTATATGTGTGATATTGCAAGCAAATTTAAGCACCATAAGCACAGGGGGATAATTCCAATTCCAATTTTTTTTTTTTTGGGGGGGGGGGGGGGGGGGGGGGGGAGGGGGGACTACTTTTAAAGACTGCCTTCCGAGCACTCATAAATACATCATCAAAACTTTTGGGGTGCGAATCGAAGGGTTAAATTATCCCTTTTTTCTGATAAAGCCTGCCCTCTATTAAAATAGCACTCATAAATCATTCATGGATTTTTGTATTTTTTGCAATTCAGAGGCTTTATCTTGATGTATTTTTCTTTTCATCTGATAAAGCATGCCCGTCAATAAAATAGCACTAATAAATAATTCATGGAAGTTTTTTTAGCAATTCAGAGGCTATAAATACCCATGTGTTAAGATGATAGGCAGTGTGTCTGTACTGTACTGTATTGTAATATACAATGTATGACCTGATTGCTCTTAAAGATAACTAACAGTATTAGGATACACCCCACACAAACAAACAAACAAAAAAAGAACAAAATGCTTATATCACCTACCATAAATGTAAAAGTGACTTTGAATGTAGGGCAATTCCAAACAAACGCCGTGACGGTCAGAGGGTGTTTCTCACAATGAAAGTCCAAATAACTCATAAAATCTAAATATCCAGAACCAACTTTGCATCTGTCACCACTATCCTACCAATTATTTACAATAGGAAAGAAAACCAAAATTCCCAATAAATTATGAATTATGAATATCAATATCTGCCATAACGCCGTGACGGCAAAAAGACATGGGTTTCTTACATGGTAAGAAACTAAGTAAACTCTGTGAACTACAGGAAAATTTTGTAATTTTGTCACATTGATTCTTTGTACTAGACATCAAGCTAAAACATCCAAATAAAAATGTAGAAAAAATCCAATGCTCATAGTAAATATGATATCATAAATGTATCTGTGCATTGTAACGCTGTGACTGTAACGCCGTGACCTCTGAATTGTACATGTTATATATATGGGAGATATTAAAGAGATGAATAATATGATATAATTTTAATGTAGTGATCCAGAATCAATAAAGAACTAGATGAATGGGTGATATAACCAAGATGCTATTAAATGATCGTCCACATGACACAAATTTGCAGCATAGCGCCCTCTATTGATCAAAAAATGTTTTAGGAGATAACTGAAATTCTTATCTATTTCAGAAGTTAGTTCATGGAACCATCAAATAATAAAACCAAAATACATACTTAAATGTAACAATGAAATATGAGACCTTTGACATCTGACCTTTGACCTTGTTTCTCAAAATAACGTACAAATGTTTAATTTTCTGTCTGCACAGTGCATATTTGCAAGTGATTTGTTTCATGTAACATGATTTCAGTGTTAGTAAATGTTTGTGTTTGAATTGGTAATTATCCGAGTGACCTTTGACCTGTGCCCCAAACATTTTCAGAACATTTTCTTTACCTACAGTACTCTTTCTAACATTGATTCTGGAACTTAATTGTGAGAACAAAAAATAACAACAATATATTGACCCGTTGACCTTTGACTTTCCATAATCAGGTCATATACTTCACTGGATGCATACCAGTATTATTATCATGTTATCTATCCTTCACGGATTCTCAAACTATCTTGAGAATAATATATTTTTTGCATATTTATTAGCTATGTGACCTTTGACCTCATGGACCAAAATCATATCCATTAATCCGTACCTCTGAATACATGGATTGTACAAAGTTTGAACGAAATCCATCCAACGATTCTTGAGATATAGCAAAAAAAACAACACTGATGTACAGATGCACATACAGACGGACGTACAACCCCTACACATATATTACTCGAGTAACTTTGAGATGCCTATTAATATAATTATATCATGAGCAATGCCGGAGCATACCTAAACAAAATATCTTACATTATTTGATTATGTCTACTGTATTATGTCAATGGAGATCCAGGAGGTAGCGTCACGGCGTTACACAAAACCTAACGCCGTGACCAAATTGATATTGATTATATTAATAAGTGGTAAAAGATAATGCTATTCAGCATCCATATTATAGCCCTATGGGCTAATACACAGGAAACAAAAAATCATTTCATTCCCATTCATATTTTTCCAGAAATATTAAAAATATCTGTTTTTAGTGTAATTTAGTGTAACGCCGTGACATATTGATGACTGTAACTGAGACAGTCACTGAAGCGGAACGAAGAGCGTAAATGACAAAATTGATATTTATCTGAAAAATTGAAGCAATGATCCTATCAACACTGAAAGAACATTTTATGAAAACTCTTTTTCGCAGTTCTTTTATGCTTAATATTTACAAGAATGTTTTGTGAAAATAATTGAAAATTAATTTATGCTATATAATTACAATAAAATAATAGTTTACAATAACATTTTTTTTAAACAAAATGCATTTCTGGAAAGTTCAATCTTTTAGCTTTCATTTGATACCAAATTTGTTATGGTACAACGACCATGTCAATGTCAATGTTTGCTTGGAATTGCCCTGTATCTAGTGTCTTTGTGAACACGAGCAAAATGTTCATCAAATGCGCTAGATAAGTATAAACTATTATTATCACAGTCAAACCTGTTTATAGTGACCACCCAAGGGAAACAAAAGTGGACACTGTAGACAGGTGACCTAGACTCTATAGGCAGGTTCCATAACATAATATTTCTCTGCAGTGGATCCCTTTTGGTGGCCACTGTAGGAAGGTTGGCTGCTATAGACAAGTGGCCACTTATGGCCTAGTCCCACTATAGCATATTTCCTTCTGTTACCTGTTTGACAACCGGAAGGTACTAGCAGAATACTGGCAGGAAACAAAATGATGCAGATCGAAGTTCGGAATGGACTAGTAGGATACTTTTTATTCAGGTCTGTTTTCGTGTGAATCAAAATGTCATGGAACTTCAAAATTTGCTAGATACTGAATGTTTTGCCGCATTTTGGTCAGATAGGAAACTGAAGGCCAGAGATACGCTTTAGTGGGACTAAGCCATTAGACATATTCAACTGAGTATTACACAAGATGCACCTCAGTGTGCATGAACAATAGAAGACAACTGTATCCAGGCATTATTAACCAGAAGGTAATCGGGATGATCACATTGAATTAGTTGTTTTCTTGACTATAGATAGTATTGCACAACTTTTCATATCAGTATTGGCAAAATCAGAAAATGTGAGTTCTTCATATTCAGATGAGATGCCTCACATGTATTTAATTTAATTATCAGTATTGGCAAAATCAGAAAATGTGAGTTCTTCATATTCAGATGAGATGCCTCACATGTATTTAATTTAATTACAATATTTCATAGCAGTATACATCAAAGATAATAATTGAAATTGAACCAAAATATGCAGACAAAATACAATAAATAGGTCATGCTAGAACTGATGTCTTCTTAATTCCATACATGTATGAACTACGAAACATTGAAAACAAAGAAGAAAAAAAACTTCTTTAATACAAAATGTCTTACCTTCAGCGTAGAGTAATACAAATAATATAAAAATATGCCTCATATTCAGCTACGATTCTATTCAATAACATAATTAGCTCATACACAATACCTTAAAAATTACAAAATAGATGCTCAAAGACCAGAATTATATTAAAGGGTACCACCACCCAAAAATAATATTCTGATAAATGAAAGGTAACATATTTAGTAGTCCATTCCATCAACAAGTTCACAAAAATACGTTTCCAGAAAAAAAATATATAATTGGAAAACGCATCACCATTCTAAAGCATGCGTTCATGGGTCTGGACTTTGTCCAGAGCGAACGAATCGTCCGGGATTCTATTGTCTCACAACGTATGCGTGAATAGCATTGGCGCACTCGCGAATGTTTAGCCCATACGGAACCACGAAATAATAGTGGTTCCGTACGTGGTGGTAATTAATTGCTTTGCTTATGAATTACACAACCCTTGGCAAAATGTTGGGTATCTATTTGATATTACAAAACGGTACCAAAACATATAATTATGTGTTGTTCTTTGCCGGGTGGTTCCCTTTAAAGGAGAAAATCAAAGAAAACCCCTACATATGAAGATATTCATATATACAGAAAGCTTATAAGCCATACAATGAGCTTGAATGACTTTCAAACAATATAACGCTTCCGTAAAAGCGAAACTAGGGTGAAAACATCACCCTATTCCCTGGGACAAATTTGCCTCAATCGCTACACGAAACGGCCTTTAGCTGTGACGTAAGAGACGGGTTGTTATGACAAAGGCAATTCTAGCTCGGAACATGATCCTACTATAGGTAATTTTGTTTTGAAACAGCTATAATAGCTTGGTTTTTCATACTTTCTCCGTGTATATATGAACAACTATTCAGCTAGAGCCGGCAAAATGTGAATTGTAAACAGTTATTTTCTGACGGAGGTTGACACTTTTTCAATGCCAAAAATGACATGAATATTGACATTAGGTTATGTTTCAGGACATGAGAGGACAACTGTGTGTCAGATATTGATTATTCAGGCAATATTCAATCGTTTTGAGAGAGTAGAACTGACATCCACTCTATGAACATTTGCGTGTAGATCGCCGTTCGTCTAGCTAGCTGCATAAGCGCAAAACCCGGCTCTTACGTCATGCACAGAGCCACTTTGCTGAGCCGATTTTATAGTAAAGGAGAGGGTCAATTCACTAAAATTTGAATTTCATAAAACATGAAACTGAAACACTTTCATGGCATGTTAACTGCACAAATTGCTTTAATAACTCATTCTATTATAAAATAAACTATAATAACTTGATTTTATTCCCTTTGAATTTCTCCTTTAAGCATATTAAGAAATATACGTGCCGAGGTGATCTGTGAACGTACTATCATGCCGAGGCGTAGCCGAGGCCATGATAGTTACCTTCGCAGATCACTGAGGCAATGTATAGTTTGCATCCATCACCCAAAGTAAGGAGATTTGGTTATTTGCTTTATATCCCTCATATTATTTTGATCACAAACGACCTATAACTAACACAAAGGGCTCAAAAGTTTGGAATATTGAGCAATTGATCGAGTCTTTTATTTTAATTTTGTCAATCCTGCACATGAACAAGGTTTATGATTAAAAGTCAAAGATGCTTATACCATTGTCTATTAAGCGTAGCCGCGCATAAACTTTGCGCACCGGCGCGCTACCTTTCTGCGCACTAACGCGCGTACGCGTACTTGCGAGTGCACAAGTGTTCTCATTGGCTGCCGCTGCGTTCTGGATTGTCATGGGAACAAAACAACTCGTTTGTAAATGTTCGCTGATTCCTAATTTAGAGGTTGTTAACAACGTGCCCTATGAGATCACATGAGTATCAGCAATTTACTATACCACCCTAGGCAGGGCCAAAAAGTTTGTTACCCCTGACAAAAAAGGTACTATCAAAGTACTATACCTCTCTGGGCGATGTATGGGAGAAATTATACTTGAACACGTGACAGCATTTCGACCAATCACATGGCTAGAACATTCTTATGAGGGATATAATATGCACTATATGCAAATTTAAAATTTCTTTTGAGTTCTGTAAGACGCACGCAGTGGTTCAATGAACATACTTTTATTTCCTATATGTGAGCATTCATCAAACTTTAATGAAAAATTGAATTTTCTTCTACTTCACACTTCTAACAGTCCAGTTCCTAATGGTGCCGTCACACCGAGCTACGCTTCTACTACTCTCGGACAATAGCTGATCACAAGCACTGGAATAAATCTGCAAAATGTATTTTGTTCAATGGGGAATGAATGGGAAGATTATCTCACATGCGTGAAAAGATAACCTCCCATGCATGAACAGATAATACCCCCCTGAACAAAAATTCAGCTCGTGGAACCTCTACGATTGTTTTGGGCATGTCCAAAGCAAACGTGGATGTCCTACGATCTGGCCTTTTGTTCAGGGAGCTATTGTCTGTTCATGCATGGGAGGTTATCTTTTCACGCATGTGAGTTAATCTTCCCATTCATTCCCCACTGACATGCCAACTCGTTCTCGGAGACCGTACTACTCTCATGCCCTGCGCTTTGGTCACAGTGGGAGCGCCGCGTGATCGGCGAAAAAGTGTAGATAACGATAGAGAACAATGAACGCTGCTCTAGCCAAATTTATCAATGGGGATTAGGAGCGTAGAAGGAGCGTAGTAGGTGTGACGGGGGTATAATGTAATGTACCCTCTAATTACGGTACCCACAATACATTATTTCTATAACTGTGCAATAGTCATATTGGAACAGTCAACACAAATCACGGAATGTTCTCAAATTGTCATGAATTTCCATCATTCTTACCATAACTAGCTACCATCTGATGCAGGCCAAATATGCAGATGGCTATAAGTCCGTATTTCAACGTACCCAGCACGTAGAACAGAGCTGCGAAGCCCGAAGGAACATATATTCCCTCGATGACTTTTGCAGCCGCTATCGTCAAGAAGGCGGCAGCCATCTTTCCTTTGTATCGTCCCCTCATCTGCTGAAGGTCAAGGGTCAAGCATGAATTCATCATACCCGCAAAGACGAGAAATCCAAGGTCTCGCGCGATTGCGTAGAAAAGCGTCGTGTTGAGGTGGACCCACTCTCGATAGACGCACCGTCTCGTTGCGAGATCCATGGTCCAAGTCGGGTCGATTCCAAAAAGAGCGAGACCATGATATTCCAGGAAGATGGAGAAGAACATGAACAGGGCGCTGAGAATGTAGCGACCGAACCCGTAGTCTTCCACTGAGCGCGCTTGGACTTCATATCCAAGTATAATTCCTTTAGATATGAGAGAGAAAAATGATGTTGAGAAGAACAGGAACAAAGTATTATTGAAGGAGGGAGCTATAGAAGCCATACATGCTTCTACTTTTGAAATCCCATAAAAAAATCTAAACATTGGAGAAAAAAAGACATGAAAATATAGAGCATGATATGAGATTTATTATAACAGATATGTGGAGTAAATGGGAAATTGAGAATAGATTTTCAAGATTGATCATCACTGTTGCTTACCGAACATATTTCTGGGGCCAAATTGTAATGGCCTGTCCACAGATATGGAAAAGATTGCACAAATTCGACTAATTTTGTATAATGTTCATGTTTCATATACTCGGCAGAATTGTACCTGAACCAATTTTGTTACAAGACTGGGTATGATTTGGTGCAAAATAATATGTCACTCTGGAACTCTTGAGAATGCCGTCATCAAAACAAAATTAATATGGCAAAAACGATAAAGGCAAGCCTCCACCATAATTTTTTTCAAGACATTTCAATACATTTTGAAATTTTACTTCCCCTCTTACTTCTAGACGAGATTAACACATATATGAAATTACATCGTTTTCTTGTAGTTGAACAATTATTTAGTTGCACGGTTGGGCTAGCAAACTACACAATTTATGAAATTTTACTTGCCCGACAGCAATTTTTACTTGCCCTGGGCAAGCGGGCAAGTGCTAGTGTTGAGTACTCGATTCAGGTCAGCTTGGTCATTCAACACATCAGCAGTGGGAGATGCAATACAAGCTTTGTAACATATTGAATGAATGAACAAGTGAAATGCTTTACCTGTCATAAGTCCAAGTATGACTTGGAATTACTTGGAATGGAGTACATGTACACCCTCATATATATGAGCAGTGACAAATGCAATACAAACTTTGCAACATATTAAACATGTAAACTGCAAACGGTGAAATGTGTGTCATAAGCTCGTCATACCTGTCATTAGTCCAAGTATAACTTGGTGGGGAAAGTGCGTAGCTATGTACACCCGTGAAAATGCAGTCATCAGGATGAAGACAGTATAAATGATCCAGTTCATCTTTGTAATTATTCCAGCCTTGCTTGACCTCACTTCTGATGTGATGACCTCATTAATGTGTGTCACAAAGACGAACCAGACTGCGGACGAGACCATGGAATGACCAGACGGGCAGCCTGGATAGAGAGATTAAAATGGAGCAAAAAGTAGCAAATATCTATTTATCTGGGCCCATATATTGTTATTCAAATCACACTATATTAGTTCCATTCTAAGTGTGTTTTGATTGACATGACTGCAACTTTACTTGCTAACTAGGGTCAACTTACGGGGGACCCCCATGCAAAGAACACCACAGGCTTATACCCTTGTTTGAATTTAAATAGATGTCCAACACTTTGCAAAGGGTTGTGTTATTCTAAACAATGCAATTAATCTCCAAAACAGGGCCTTTGGTTCCGTAAGCACCAATTCTATAAATGCGTATGTTTGGAGACAATAGAACCATGGAAGACGCATACATCCTAAACAATTTTCTTCTGCACTTCACTTGCTTTAGTATGGTGATGAGTTTTCAAATTATTTTTCTGAACTTGTTTGTGGAACGGACTACTAAAACTATATTGCCTTTCATTTATAAGAATCTTTTCGGGTGTTGGTTCCCATTAAATACCATATTTGCTGGTGTATCAACCGCACCTTTAAAAAATAAAAAAAATTTAAAAATGGGGGTGCGGTTAATACACGGGTGCAGTTTATATTAACCACACTTTTTTTCAATTTTTTTTTGGTGCAAAAATGGGGGGTAATACACAGGTGTGGTTTATACACCGGAAAATACGGTATGCTGCAATACATGCTTACCCAGATGACCATAGTTTTTGACTAAGACAATTGTGTTGCTTACTTTATAATTATAGCTCTATCATCCAATATAAACATTGATTGAAACTAAGCTAAAAAGGTTTTATGATTTACTAGAACTGGCCCGATAGCCAGGGGCCAGTAAAATTGATGTCGGATCCTATTTCAAATCAGTTAAATGTTGGTCACCCCATCGGGCAAATTGAAGCTTTGGGACACCCCCTCCGCATGTGGAAAACGAGTGGAAAGCAACTGCACAAAATGATCAAAATGTGTAGTCACAAATACATAAATGGGCCGAGGCGGTGAACTGACTGTGGGGCATTCTCACCAGGGCGGCATAGATCTTTCCGGCATAGGCACTTTAATATTTTTCAGTATTTTTTGGGTTCAGATTTTGCAATATTTCTACAATATTCATCAATTAGCCAATATTTGAAAAAATGAGAGAAAATTTTCTGAATAATAAATCAAGCCTCCACACTAATTTTGTTCTACTCGCCCTTTCAGGCAAGTAAAATCATACATTTTGAAAATTTACTTGCCCCAATATAAAATTTACTTGCCCTCTTACTTCTTGATGAGATTTAGATGTAAGAAATTACATTGTTCTCTCATAGTTGAACAATTATTTAGTTAGCAAACCAGACAATTTATGACATTTATGACATTTATGACATTTATGACACCAATTTTCACTTGCCCTGGGCAAGCAGGCAAGTGGGCAAGTGCTAGTGTCGAGCCCTGAATAAATATTAATCCACAGCCCTATGAAACCTAACTCTAACATTCTTAATTAACATATTTGGTGAATAAAATGATTTGGCCCATGAATTATGCAAAACAAATCCCACAGCGATTTATGCAGAAGCAAATGATCGAAATGACAAAAAGAAATTACCAGGGCCTGAATTCAGGGCTTTGCCAGAAAACCTGCATCCCTGATTTCAGAGTGCTATTGCATATGTAGCCCCTGAACATCTTGAACCCCTTGCCTATGGAAACCTGGAGGGCTATTATGTACAAAGTCTATGGGAATATAAGACTCTCTAAGGGAACAGGGTAAAATATTAAATTACCTGGGCCAGTTTCACAGGTCAAGTGAAACTGTTTGAGGAAAGGTCGCTCCTGTCCAATATACAGTGGGCTCTCCTGCACCCACCAATAGGGCCGCTGACCCATCATAATCCTACATTAATTTAAATAAGAAAAAACAAAAACATTAATTTATTCACAACAACAATGGTTGAATATAATGTCCAAGAACCAATGAATAGTCCTGCAATATATCAATCATAAAGAGCTAGTCTAAACTTTGTATATTGTACTGACCGGTGTCTCGTACTCACGCCTTTATTTTATTCATGCAAAATCTTATCTTGACCCCGACCTTCATTAAGCGATCCGGTCATTTCCAGTTTCTCGTAGCTCAGTACATTTCCATCATGTTTTATACCACGTGCATTCAATCCTCCAATCGCGCATCGTTATTCCGCAGGGGCGGATCTAGCTTTTTGCTAAGGGGGGGGGGGGGTTTGACCCAATGACGATGCGGATACTGTGTGGGTCTGGACACATGATGGCGTTTTTCTATGCACATCACATTTTCACTTGGCAGCCCAAGGGGGGGGGGGGGGGGGGGTTTAAACCCCCTAAACCCCCCGTAGATCCGCCACTGTTCCGCCTCGTTATTCATCTCCACATGCAATTTTCATCATCGACATCGCGATACTTCTGGGCTCTTCAGTCACGACAACGAAGTCGCGTTTCGCCTACAATTCTCTGCAGCATCATCATCACATGAGCCACATCTACTTTGTAAAGGGTCATACAATGGTATGACCATTTAATCGCCTGAGTGACAGGCAATATCATCGGAGCAAACTGTGTACTCTTAATGCATTGATAACGGTCGTTCGACTATCGGTACCCGTGCATTGCAAATGCAATGCAGAGCGCACAGTACAGTATTGTAATGTCTGTATATGTGGCATGATGGTCCAGTCAGCTGGACCATTTACACACAATCATGTTAATACGCTGGAGATAAGTATACCGCCCATTCGTAAACTGCATCGTTCAACAGTTGAACGCTGTGTTTTAGGACGCATCGGTAAGGAAAACGGACGGGAAATAATAAATTTTGTTCTACATTTTGCGGTCTTCAAAACAACAGAGTCTGTAATTATTATCAAAGTATATGAATTGTGGATCACATAAACACATAACATTTTTGTAGACTCTTTTACGATGCGGGTAAATGTGCTTCATGCCATTATGCATGCAAAGCTAGAAATGTCTTGCCTTATGGCCTGGTGGTCAGGCAAGTAAAAATATGTTCACATTCTAGAGGCTCGAAAGCTGAATCTGGTGGCCCCGAACAAAGAAAAACATTAACAATTATGTTTTATATTTGGATGCCCATTCGGACAAGTGGAATATAAGCTTGAATGAAATGTGGTGGCCTGAAGCTAATTATTTAGTGGCCTAGGCCTAGGCCCTAGCGGACTTGTGCTAATTTTGAGCTTTGCATTACAAAATGCACACGCACAAATAACTGTGATCAGCCCTGTGCGTAGCACAGGGCTGTGACGCGATGTCGCTCGAAATCTTGCGGGTACATTTTTGTAGATGTGCGAGGAGGTAAAAAATCGCCTTTACTTACAAAATTATTTGAATTTGTTTCGCTCCGAAGTACCTTTAGTTATTGAACTTATCGGACATTGCATATAATTTGCTAAAAAAGAAGGATAACTTACCTCAAATTGATGATTTATTACGGTAGTCCTTGTTAGAATCCGGCTTTGTCTTTGACCGATCGCCACTTTATACGAGCGGAATATCGAATACCTCCTATCCCAGCATGCATTGCCGACAAGTTTTGAGGTGACGTCATCATTGCAGCGATCAAAGACAAAGCCGGATTCTAACCAGGACTACCGTAATAAATCATCAATTTGAGGTAAGTTATCCTTCTTTTTTAGCAAATTATATGCAACGTCCGATAAGTTCAATAACTAAAGGTACTTCGGAGCGAAACAAATTCAAATAATTTTGTAAGTAAAGGCGATTTTTTACCTCGTCGCACATCTACAAAAATGTACCCACAAGATTTCGAGCGACGTCGCGGCCAGGCGCCGTACTTCGCACGGCGCCTGGTTAGGTTAACGCACAAAAAGAGAATTGGACATGAGTCATGAGTCATGAATCAAATTTAATAGTATTAGAGATTGCCCAAAATGACAAAATGCATTTTAGTTCAGTTTCAAAGTTCAAACTCAAGAATGTTGAACTATTTAAATATTATAATTATATATTATAATGTCACTTATACTAGTTGTAACATGTCTACGCTGCTGAAGTTTACCTACCACTTGAGCACTGCGTTCAGCCATTCGGAGACCACGGCCACCCACAGCACCTGGAGCCCGGCGCGCGCTCCGATCAGAGACAGGGTCAACGGGAAGCATATCAAAAAGGCATTTTTAGGAGATCCCACGCTTGAAAACGCCAACATAACTCCGTCATGGTTGGCAAATGTCTCCTGCAATCTTTGTATAAAGTTGATTTCAATTCGCTGAAGGTCATCCATATTTTCAAGGGATTTTCTCTCTCTTCACAATGTCAATGAGTCGTGCAATCTTGGAAAACCCGTACACAATTCACATGGCTTCTTTATCTTGCCCCAGGTTTTGCGCTATAGCTTTATATTCAGGCTCATTTGAATTCAAATTGATAACACAAATGTATTTTTGTCTTTCCTTTAGCAAATTGATGAATTGTATTTGATATTAAATCAAGAAATAATTATAAATATGTTTATAATTAACCCAAATCATGACTAATAAAAGAATCGTAATTAGAAGCACGTGTGGTATGATTTAAATTTACAAGCCCACAGCCTGGATAAAGACTATACAATTAAAGGTAAATCCCCTTTCTGTAAAAGGACGGATGTGAAGGGGGGGGGGGGGGGGGGAGGGGTACACCTCCGCAGGATTGAGACATTATTGAAGGGATAGTTGATTTTTGGTATAGTTTTGAGTTTTGATATAGCTTCAAGAAATAATTTGTTTGTGAGGTAATGAAAAACTGAGTGTCAAATTTGAATACAAATCGGTTCAGAAACAGCTGAATTATCAATAAATCTATTACATGATTTAAGAAAAAATAAATAAAATGCTTACACTTTTTCAAAAATTTACGAAAGAGGTTTTTAAATTGTTTTTGATGATCTCTTTAAACATCACACGTAAAATTTGTTTTATACAAAATGATTGAAACCAATGCATTTTTAGAGAGCCCCCTCTTGTGTTTTAACGGCTTTAATTTTGTATACATTTCAAGCATGTTTAGTTTGTAATGTGCAGGTTTTGGTTACTAAAATTCAGTTTGACCTAAACTAGTATGATCCCTTTAGTTTCAGTAATTGAACAAGGGTTTTTTAGAGTGTACATCTATAAGCATACACAAACTGAAAATTTCACTTCAAGAAAATGCACATTCATTATACCCAATGTATTTTGTTTTTCTAGGGTGTTGCACCTAATGACCCGGTCAGATATCAACGGATATCGGAAACGTATGCCCAACGAATAGACAATTTGCGAAATGAAATTATCCGGCGATGAAAGTCGTCTCCATTGATCATGTACAAAACATAGAACAACGTACATCAACGGACATCACCGGAACGGACAAGAAACGTATAGAACGGATGGAAAATTTAGCTCTCCGTTTGACGTCCGTTTGTGCAATCCGTTGATATGTGACCGGGCCATAAAGTCAGCCGCCCCCCCCCCCCACCCCCCCCCCCCCCCCCCCCCTAAAAAAAAAATAAAATATTGCTTCTCTATTACTTCTCAGCACTAGCAAACCAGACGTCTCTGGTCAATTCCTCGGGAAGCCCAAATTTCTTTGCTCATTTTCATCTATATTACACATTTCTGGTCAGTCTTCTGTCTGAATTTACTTTCATTTATATTACACATTTTGGGTTAAAAATGAGCAGAGAAAATGGGGCTTCACCAGGAAATAAAACCGGGACCTCTGGATTGCTAGACCAGTGCTATATTATACTGTTGTTAAATGGCGGTGGAGGGTATAGCACAGAATATTACATCCCGAGGGATTTTAAATGCTATTGAGGGAAGAGTAAATAAGTCCCGAGACGAAGTCGAGGGACTTATTTTCTTCACGAAATAGCATTTGAAATCCCGAGGATAAGAATATTCCGTGATTTTCCCTGACAACAAATTGAACAACTGTTTTATCATCCGACTGTCAAACACAGGGGTGTAATATTGCCATGGTATATCCAAAAATATAACACCGCAGCGGCATGTACTGTATTTACAAAGTCATGTGATAAATACATATATACATGTAACACACCCGGGGGGGGGGGGGGGGGGGGGGGGGGCGTCTGTCCTCATAGAAAGGGGGGTATCATGCGTGACCAAGGACTTGCCAAAAGCACCCTAAACGAGTATTTGCGTGGTGCAAAAAATACACCCTAAGTATGATTATCGGTAAATTGATACCCTAAGCAAGTAATCAATTTTTTGTAAACCCCTAAGCAAGTTATAGCTATTTTTGATACCCTAAGCAAGTACCTCAATTTTTTGTAAACCCCTAAGCAAGTTATAACTATATTTGATACCCTAAGCAAGTAATCTTTTTTTTGTAAACCCCTATTAAAAGCAAGTGATAACTATTGTTGATACCCTAAGCAAGTAAGCTGAGTTTTTGAGACCCTAAACGAGTAATTCATCTTTTTGAGACCCTAAACGAGTAATTCATCAGCCTAAAAAAGATACCCTTTTCCCTGATTTTGGGTGATTTTGAGACCCTATTCGAGATACTCGAGTATCTCGCCTGATCGTAAAAAACCACCCTAATTACTTGTTTTCTTGGTCACGCACGATACCCCCTTTCAATGAGGACAGCAAACGGAAAGATACATGCATCGAACAGTACAACAAAAATTTCTTGATAATATTTGAAGGATAAAGTGATGTAGGACCTTGCAGTGTACCTATCGGTACTAGTTTTTTACATTTTGTAGTACATGTACCGTCTAACCCGTGTATAGTGACCACCCAAGGGAAACGAGACAAGTGGCCACTCTTTCCACTAGGACAGGTTTGACTGTAGTTTACAATGCATTCTCACAGAGCACCTACAGTGGAACCTCAATATGAAGACCAAGCTCCGATGCAAGAAAACCCTCTTGTAACAGGGTTATTTTGCTGGTCAAAGTCTTTATAATCTTTCGATTTTTACCAATAGAAGATAAATGTATGCTTTAACAACGTAACTTGCATGGTCTTGAGATCTTCAGAAGGAGGTTCCATCGCTCATACATTTACAAACACGCACACACACCCACACACACACAATCTAGCACTTACACAAGAAATAAGACAATCCAATTTGTATACAAATGTTTTTTATTCCTTTTATTCAAAAGTTGCAGGCACATTGATCGAGAAATGTGCCTATTATAGAAAATAAATGCTTTCATTCTTTTTCAAGGCAAGTGATTGAACAAACATTTGCCCGAAATATCATACTACATTTTGGATTGGGATTTTTGGTGCCTTGGGACAATGGTAATCTGTAATTCATTTCTAAATTGGGGTTTCTGTATGTTGTTCTACATATTCCAGTTGTCCATCAATATGTAGATATGTAGGGTAAATGTCTGCTAAATTGTTTTCATGCTGCAGATTCTATTTACGAAATGGACCCAAAATCTGAACAAATATATCTCCAGAAAATTGTAATTGCCCCAGAAATGTATCAGGTATCTGTAAAATTAATTTGCATTCCCATTTTATACACATGTCCTGAACTCCCATTGGACTGGTTTAGGCCCTCAATCATTAATTCATCATAAAATGGATTGAACGAGTCAATGCAATATAAATAGCTTCCTGTTATGGGGCTTGTATTATACAGGGGCTCTTTGGTTAGTATATTGCGCTGTTTGAGGCTATTTGGGATAATGCCCACGGACCCAGTCAGTGGTGTAGCATGGGCATAATGACGCCACCAAGTGCTATGGATTTCTTCCCCTTTGGGTTCTATCCTTGCCGGATCTGATCTCCCTCGACTGCCAGACCATGACGACTCGTCGCCACCATCAGTTGTGCTGCAAGTAAGAAAAAGAAAGAAAACTTAACATTAGACACGTTCCTACAAACATCCATATTTATAATCCAAGATGCTACACGCATTTTTTTTCAAACTCTGGCAAATTCAGACATGTACAATGTCAACATGTAATACATTGCTTGCACAAAGAAAACTTTCACTTACCCAAATAGTAAGTTATACATGTACATGTTAATGAATTTACTTTGCATTACCAAGCTTTAGCCGACAATTTTTCTTGCTTCCCCCCAAATACTAGACCAAATCAAACTTGCTTTGGCCGCGGGGGGAAAATGCTTATGTTGCACCTTGTACAAATATTATTCGCAGCTATATGACTTTGTAAGCAGTTATTGTTTTAAAATTCCCAGCAAATGTACATAGTCACTACACATCAAACACTAATTTAATGTACCAAACATGTATTTAGTCCTTACTTCTGTTTTCACTTTTATAGGAAGCCCTTCTGTAATTTTTTTTAGTTGAATAGACTTTTATGAACGATTGGTCATACACAACGACAAGATTCAAGCTAGTATGAATGCACTATACGCTTCCTCTCACGTCAAGTCACCAGTACCAGATTCTAGGAAAGCAAAACTAGTCCTAAAATCTGTACTGGACGAGTGACACATGCTTCAACCATGGGGACTTTGTTCCTAATCATTAGAACTGAAACGTGCAATAATTACCTTACTAGCTTTCCACCAGTCTGCCAGACCAGTATCTACCGTCCGTTCATTCCAGTCGAGAAGTGGTGCCTAAGAAGCCAGATAACATCTGCATAGTACCTCATACCTATAATACAACAGAGAAAAATGTAATTTCAGTTATATTACAAGACAATATCGCTACATCTCAAAGCTGTTGATTTACAAAATTTACATGCATACGAGATGCTGTTGTGCTATAACTATTCAGACATTACCCAGATTGAATATTGGCCAAGTCAAACCAGGCTTGCCCCAAAAAGAACATTCTGTTGGCCTGGATGGCCATCCAAGCAGGAGTTTATGGTAGCCCAAATATGAATCAATTTCATATCAATATCATCATGGCCATCATATTTGATTTTTCAGATCACTATAAAAAATAATAAAATACATAGATCCTGGCCCAGAGAAAAGGCCTCTTTATTGGGTATAAAAGAGGTTCCAAATATAACATAGTTGATTGAACCTCACCTGGTTTCACAAGGCAAGCAAGCAAGCATCCTCTACCAGCGAGTTGCAGAACACATCAATGTTGAATCTGCTACATGTCCTCATAACTGGTTAATCAGTCCAATAGTAGAACTCTGTAAAACAAAACACAAGTCTACATATGAGAAAGGTTATCCCAATTGTAACTGTACACAGATACAAATGTAAAGTTTGAATTCAATATGCATGTTTCATAAAAATGTGGATAACTAGACAGGGTTTAAATTAGCACAAACTTGCTGACCCAGGAAACGAATGCCCTACTTCTACATCAGCTCGTCTGAGGAACCAGGCCGATTGATCGGAAGATCATTCATAGATTTTCGTTACAGGGCCAAGACTGACAATTCAGCCAAACATGCCCATGTTGAGACAGCAAATAATTATTCTCGTTCCATTGTGCCTTTTGTTATTTAAAAAAAAATTGTAAAGCTTTTTTATTGTCTTTGTTGGATGAGAATTGCGAGACATTGAATGTTTCATCTTTCTTTAGGGGCCACTAAATTTTTTCATTTCAGACCATCAAAAACGGGGGGAAATATTCCTTTTATTGCCCTACTGTCCACACTTTATGATCCCTGCAAATCATACATTCGCATGCATACAATACAAATATAAATATTCCAATTATTAAATCTTATATATATCCCTACAATTCCTTAGTTTTGTATGGGTTAATAATACTATACATACACTGTATGTGAAATTCATAGGGAAATAATATTGTTGGCATTTGTGCAACATGCATTATCCATAAACCCTAGCCCATGTTCAGAACCAGTCCTCAATGAGACAATGAAAAGCAACAATTATGCAAGTTATTCTTCCCCAGATTTCCTCAATTTTGAAATATGCAAGACCAGAAACCCTTTCATTCATGCACATACTTCCGATTGATTGTTTTCAAGCCTTATACTTTATGATTGAAATGGGGTAAGTACCTAAAACTTCTTATTCTAATTATGAGTCTCAACTGTACTGTGCATGGGTTAATTCACCTAACGCCCGCAAACATGAAGGGATTCCATCAATACGATAACACAAACGGATACACTAAAATTTGTATGAAAAAAAAAATGAATTAACGTGCAGGAACAGCTTCACAAAAATGTCCAGGATGCTTCAATTTATACGATTCTTTGACGTTATATCGTTGATTTTGAATAACGTGGTACACCTCTACGTGAATACCATCTCTCAGGATTGAAACCAAATTTTGATAATTTGTAGAAATCGTTTTTTTTTCAAAATATATTAAGAGATTGAAAATGAGCAAAGAAAAATGGGCTTTCCTTTGTTTGAATAAAATATGGCAAGGTATACTAAACATGGCTCTTTCTTTCCAGCAAAATCTGTATGAAATTTCTTTGGACCAAAAATAAAGAATTCAAAGGGTTGAAATATGCGAACCAAAGCAGCCCTCAATAGTAAAAATGTGTCTTCTGTCGACTGATGCATCCAAGACTTGTATTTCCAAATGTTTTTGATCTTGAAAAATAATCAATGAAACTGGTCTATAAACTAACAAATAATGCACACAAAGACAAAACTGAAAGACGAGATACCCTCTTAGTTCATACTCTACCTATCAAGACTTTCTTGGCGAAGAAGGAATAGAATGGTTCCTATGCTAGCACTCCTATAGCACTGGACAGTGGACTATGAAGACATTTGCTAGCACTCCTATAGCCTGAAGGCTTTCTGGCAGACTGCTCTTAGCTCACTTCCTAGCAGTACTTGGTAGAACATAGATAGCGATTCCTAGCACAGGCCTACGAAGACTTGCTAGCACATCTAGAACGGGACGACTTCTATTATTAGGAAACGACTCCTAATCACTGGACTGGCGAGTACACCGTAGTTAAGCACTGTAGACAACTTTCGGTAGGACTGTTACTAGCGGTCCCCAGTACTGTACTTTAGACTTCTCTGGAACTTGCAGGGATTTCTACACCATGAAGATGTTCAATAGAACTGCTATTCCCGGCCCATTCGTAGTAGATGAACTGGACTAGGAAGACACAAACGAGCCTTTGTAATGCTCGCTAGCATTCTTACATCTCATGACTTTGAAATGCACCGCTACCTTTTCTGGATGAATTGATTTTGATCCATATCACCGGCTAGTAGATTTGCATGTAAATCAGTGTCTAATTTCAGTAATCATCTAATATGAACTAACACACGCACATACATACATCCCAAAGTTCAAATTGCACCATAACATTTCCCTCGGCCCTGTAATGCGAGTCTGATATCACTAAGACGTTTTGGTTTGTCTCAATTATCAGTAATTTGTAAATTATCTGTCAGAGTGAAATGCTCATTATTAAGAATCTATATACAGTCAAACCTGTCTATACAGAACACCCAAGGGAGACAGAAAATGTGGCCTTTAAAAGCAGGTGGTCCCTATAGACAGGTTCATTTACATGTAAACTTCTTCCAAGGGAATCAAAAATGGTGGTCTTTAAAGACAGGTAGTCGCTAGAGCTGGTTTGCCCGTTACTGGAAATTATAAGTATGCTCACCCAAGAGTAAGGCATACATTCCGTGGTTTATTCTTGCACGTGGACGACCAGTTTAACATTGATTCCCAAGGCTCTAATAAGCTAGGCAAATAATTCTTACAAGATGCTGGAAGCAAACATAACTACAGGAATAGAGACATATCACCTATTATCACATTGAACCTTCTTTAATCTCAGAATTAGTTGGGTAAAAACAATCTCTTCGGAAAACTTGTATATTAAAATACTTTTTTTATAGTTGAACAGATTGATACAAAAACATAAAGGGGAATTGAATATTTTGATTTGTTACAACAGCTTCATAGAAATGAGGACAAACTCATGAAAATTAACAAGAACATCTCACAAATTTGGTTTCCATTATATCAGCTAACAAAAAATAATAAGGACCATGATTTTTTTATGGGGGTGCAGATAAATATCGTGAACATCCCGAACAGAATACAAAATTGACCAATTGAAGATTATGCTAACATTACTTCACAAACACGATTCATTGTCCTTTTAAGACATTTAACACATATAACAGACAATACTAGAATATCCAGACTTAATTTTCTAAAATACATAACATGGGAGCTGTACATATTTACACTATTTTGATCCAAGGTAGCACTTTTCAAAACGGGAATAAACTTTTCTTGTGCTCATTTCATTTTTGATTATTAACCAATAACATGTAAAAAAAAAAATCTTCATGGGAGGCAAAACAGAAATGTCTTTTGTTGTTACACTTGCTGACAGCTTTGAATACATGTGATTTTTTTTAAATGAAAAATTTATTGAAGGCTAAAGAAACCTTTTTTTCAGGGAGGCGATTTATTCTTAGAATTGTTTGCGATGCGACATACTTTGTACGAGGGGGGGATACATAAGTTGCAAATGTCAGTTTTCATGACAGGGTCTCAGTTTGCTTCACGCGTTGACTCCCAATGAAATCATTAACATAACCAATATATTTTTACACTTACATAGTGACATATAACAAGAATGATAGTTACAACTGAGCACAGTTTTTTTCTAATACCAATTAATTAAAAAAAGCAACAAGTGTCTATTCCAGCACGCATGAGCATGCTCAAAGAGTCTTTGGAGTTCAGAGAAAGGGACAAAATTTGCCCTAACATCAGTGGGTCATCTTATAAAATGGCAGCAAGAATGAGGAGCCAGCCAAGAACGACCGGCTCTAAGAGATGATCGACGAAACATTTTCCCCACCAGCAATTGAGATTATCAAGTCTGAGGGCGATCCTAGTGATTGGGTTATCTCCGCAATGGAACTATCAGGTCTGCGAGTGAGTCTTCCTAGCGAATAGGGTCTCTGCTATCGGATTGACTGATCGGGTGGACTAGCCTAAGTCTTCCCTATCAATCAATTTGTTGGCGAGAATGACGATTGTCGAGTGTGGAACTAGAGGGTGGGCGGGGCCTAGCTTGATTTCTTTCTGCTTCTTCCCCGACTGTTATACGATGAGGTCACTGCTTTCTCCTTGCTACCATATCTATCGATTCCTATAGGTGTGTGACAAACGGCAAATCATACAAACTAACAATATAGCAATTTCACTAACATGATTGGCAAGAACTTCAACAGGCAAATATATCAATAACTGACAATGGTCACTATGTATTCATCATCTATCAAAGAAACTGGAGCTAACGTTCCTACACAACTAAAATCTACCTACTAGTCCCTAGGCAAGTTGATTTTGAGCTTTACCTTAACTGCACTTAATTAAGAAATTTTAAAAATAAACAATGATCTTAGATTTCTCAAACCATACGTCCCCAAAACATACAGAAGCAGATCTGTCTTGGCAAATGCTGCAGGCAATTTAAACTATAATCGACCCTAATTATAACTCCCATCTATCCTTCTACTATTCCTAAAGACCCCAAATATATCATTCCTATTTGTCCAAGATAATTTTGTTTTTATTCAAAAGTTGTATTAATCCTAGTACTTCAATGTTCTAAGGATGCACTACAATACACCTATCAATGTAAATTTTCCTATCGATCCTAAAGTAGTATTACAAAGACTCAATACGTACCACAGAACTAATAGCTCTGGCCGCCACTCCTTCCGCCATATCCACCACCACTGCTGCCACCATATCCACCACCACTGCTGCCACCATATCCGCCGCCACTGCTTCCTCCATATCCGCCGCCACTGCTTCCTCCACTGCTACCACCATATCCTGCAAAACAAAAGATACAATTAGTTAAAGAGTTACATACCTACAGTATGTATGGCACTGCTACTACCACAACTAATGCAGATAAGGAAAATTGAAAGTGGGATAACACAAATGAGATTGTATGTTCAGTGCACTACAGTATGTGACAGATGCTACACACAATCACTCACTAGCCCAAGGAAAGGAACTTCTATAATTATGACGTAAGCAAGTTTGTATAGTATCCTATAGAGCTTCAAGGTTTATAACAAAATGGCTGGCAGCAATATAGAAAACAATCCTTACATATAGTAACACTACAACCCTTCCAGTACACATCTCATTGCGCTGCTATTAAACTGTAAACATTACTTTACATATCCCAGAAATAATTTCTATTTTTAGACGACCGTCAACTAACCTCCAGAGTATGGTTGATTGCGGCCACTGCTGTATCCACCACTGCTGCCACCGCTGCCACCACCACCACCACCACCACTCTTCATGGGGCCATAGCCGGAGCTCTGCTGGCCATAGCTAGAGCCAAAGTCATTGTAGCCACCTGCAGCAATAAAATGGTTATGGTTGATGCATATTAACCCTTCCAATGACGATTCAATTTGCATGCATTCTCGTTAGACCATACCCCGATAGCTATTGGGACAAGTCCTGAATGGGTTCATCTCCAGCGATTGTGTAACTTCCATCAACTTCCCTAACCTGAAGTTTTAGCAAGATTTGTGTTACTACATCTTCCCCCCTCTTATCTTGTGAGTATTGCTGCAGCCACAATTTCCCCTTTTCTAGTTAGTGTCCACTAAGCTTGAATAGTTGGTTCTCATGATCAAACTTTCATTAATTGCCCTCAGTTTGGCTATGTAACTTACCAGATTGGTCATAGCTGGAGCCACCACCATATCCGCCTGAACCACCATAGCCACCACCGCCATATCCGCCGCCACCACCGTATCCTCCCTGGCCACCTCCATAGCCACCGGATCCTGTAACAAACATCAAATGACTTTGGTAACTACTTGTCATGCATTTTGAAATCGTGCACAATTTTCAAATTTCATTTGGTGTACGTACATACTGTCCCATTCATTGTTGATTAAATAACACATACAAGTTCAAACAGGTGATCCAATGTTATCAGTGCTTCTCATTCACTTAAATACAACATATCAATATCATTTTAAAAGAATAAAACATTTTTCTGTATAGATTCTGTTGTATTGTTATTTACATAACTACAGGACACTTAACATTTTCCATTTAAAGAAATGTAAATATTCTTTAAACCATGGCCCAGAATGAAATGATCTGATTGGAAGTTAAAGAGTAAGTGTAACAAAACATTACATCCCAAGTTTGAAACTAAATCAGTTATTTATAGAGTACAGAAGCTATGACGTCATAAAAATCTTTTTTTTAGAATTTTCAAATTTGAACTTCATATTCCGAAGGAACATCACAAATAATGTCCAAATACCGAAAATCAATTGAATATGTTATGTATTGGCTGAGATATGCCCATCCGAATGAATTTTACTTCAATGGGCACTCAGTGTTGTAGTGCTCTGTACTATAACACTGAGTGCCTATTGCCAAACAAATTCATTCGGATGGGCATATCTCAGCCAATACTTAACATATTCAATTGATTTTCGGTATTTGTACATTATTTTTGATGTGCTTTCGAAAAATGAAGTTCAAATACATAGATTTTTGATTTCACATTTTGACGTCACACTTCACCACTCTATACACCATTCATCAGTTAGTATTTGAAATTTGCAGGACACCAAAGTTATGTACACATCACAAAAATTGTATCACATGTAAATGAAATAAAAAGTAAAAGAACAGGAATTAAACCACAGAAATGTTAATTATTACATAAATTTTATATCAAGATAAAAATAATCCATAAATTTTGCATCCCATTAGTAAAAATAAGGTCAGGGAATAATTTACCTCCTCAAATTTGATTAGCACTTTTAACCGATGGATAAATATTTCAAATGAAATTCTGTACACTTCTATGGGAGAAAACTGCTATACAAAATATATTTTGTATAGCAGTCATATTAAAAATGCATAGCAAATTGTGATGCGATGCGATACAAGGAAAATTATTCCCTGAAGGTAACCAATTAGTGAATGTTTTGAATGAAACATTTAAAGTGCTGAAAATGGGCCTTTTTCATCATAAAATTGCTCTAAAATCTTTAATTTGAACTTGATGATGTTGAAACCTTGTTTGGAGGTTCCCCCAATTGTACTTTGTAGTATAAAAATGCTTATTTGTGTCTGGGTCTCGTTGTTTTGGATATTTAAACAATTTCCCAGTGTTCAATCTAAGTGTACCCTTGATCTGAGCCATGCACATATAATTAACCCAACAACAGACTTCTCATTTAGAACTCCCTACATAACCGGTTGATGTCCTCTATATTTTGTTAAATATAAACAAATTCATTGTTTGGTCATAAATAGAAATCTTAACATAAGCAGTGTCCTAAACACCCGAGTGTTGGCTCAATTGTATTTTCATTTTCATTATTCGACAAAGGGAGAAAGATTTTGGCTATGAACCGCAGTACAAGTTTTTTTTGATTTACAACTTCTCCAATAAAACATTTATATTAACATTTTACTTATGACAATATAAAAGATACATTATTAGAAGGTATACATGTACTTTCCAGTTGGCAGTGTTATTTTTGTGCAAGTGTTATACAAAAAATTGCATACAATTAGTAAAGTTACTTGTCCAGAGGAGTTATTGATGCTAGTCCTCTGTGAAAAAAACACGTAATTTCTGTCTAAAAATGCATTTTCAACTAAACACACATTTACCTCCATATGGCTGATAGCGACTTTGGCCACCATAGCTGTCTCCATCATAACCTGAAAGAGAACACAACCACCATGCAGGACTACATATTAATGGGGGCGCACCTACAGAAAGGGGGAGGGGGGCCAGCCAAGGGACCCTTCAGACCTTTGAAACCCATAAAAACCACGGATGCACCCTTAACCCTAACCAGGCCGGGTTATTTTGGCTATGCTAAGGCCGGGGGGGGGGGGGGGGGGGGGGGTGGGGGGGGTGGATTCCACCCCCCCCTGAGATCTCGGTCGCCGAACGCGCGGCCGCCACAAAATTTGGCACACAGATAGATTGTGACATAATCTACAAGATTGCATTGTTAGATTTTTGAAGAAAAAAAAAAATCAATTTCAAATTAATTATGCATTTATGCAAAAATCCCCTTTTTGTCAATCACTAAATATGGCTCAGAATATGCTAATTTTGTGCATGAATATTCTTTATGACCTTATTATCAGGTTTTCAACATTAAAAATTGCGACAGCCAAAAAATTCCTTATGTATTTCTTTGTTTTTTTACTTTTTTTTTTTTTTTTTTTTTTTGATGGAATAAATTATAAACCATTATTCAACAACTTTTAGCCCAAAATTAAATGACTGCAGTGATTAGAATGAAAAATAATGAAGGTTTTGTCTATTATAGGAAAAAATCAATTTCCATAGGATTTGTACACAAATCACAAAATTTGGCGATTTTCGGGCCGACGCTCACTTACAAAAGGTCACGTGACTTTAGAACCGTATACCCGGTCGTCGCAAATTTGGTCTCAAAAGTTACGCAAGTCTTCAATGAAAAAACTCATGAAGTCGTGCAGCAATACCTGCGCGCGTTGCGGAATTATCGCGCGAAAAGCCGGCCTGGTTAGGGTTAAAGGGTTCAATGTACTAATTTGTTTATCTCCTTGGGCTAGCGATGCAGCTGGGACTTTGTTTGACACCCATGTCACAAAAATTCCTCCCTATTTTTCCACCAGACTTGTGAGCAACAACCTTCATCCAAATGGTTGATGGGAAGGGATAGTTTAAAAGGGCCCTGGTTGTCCCAGAGTGCAAAAATATGACAGCAAGTAAACTCCAAAACTTAACAGCACATGTGTACTGTATGCTAAATAAAGTGAGATATATTTCACAAAACTGACAAAATGTTTAGTTAAAGATGAATAAATGAGTTCATGAATAAAATTTTGTTTGGCAACATTCAAATCCTCATGATTGTGCTGTTGTTTCAAAGCAACGAGTGGTCAAATTTGTGAATATTACTAGCTGTATAGCAAGGGTGTTCTCATTTCTCTTTGTTCTCTTTTAACAATCTACAAATAAATTGTCTGAACACCAAGGAGAATGAAATAAAATTGTCCCGTTGAGGACAATTTTAGTTTGTTATAATAAGGCGTCGCCATATATCAGCCCAAGTATGTCTTTGAGCATTGCCCTCAACGGGCTAAATCAGTGAAAGTTAATGGATTAAATGAAGGCAAGGGATACCAAACTAGTTACAAGGAGGTTGAAGTCAATGAAAAATAAGTGCGTACCTCCTCGTCCGCTCCTGTAGCCTCCGCCGCCGCGTCCACCTCCACGGCCTCCACCATATCCACCATCAAAGTCTGCCAGGGAATGAACGAGCAGCACATGTCACGTCAAAGCCAGGATCATGGAGACCCACGCTTAATAACTCATTTCTAACACATCACTATCGAGTTTGCAGTAACTTTTGCTTTATTTTTAAAATAGTACACGTTACCACAGCACCAAGAATGATAAATCATGAATACATTTTCTTTAAATCAATTTCAATGGATTTAATCTACATTTACTACTTTTCCTTTCCATAAAATCATTATCTTTATCAATATTTCCCCCTTACATGTTAACTGAAGAAATGCAATACTTTTTTAGTATCTTGTCGTGGGTAATAAAATGGGATACATATGTAATTTTTACAAGCCCTTCCAAAAAGTAGACTAATCCAGCCCCAACTAGATTTTTTAAAATATTCTCACCCCTTCCACCTCCTCGTCCACCACGTCCGCCTCCCCTTCCGAAGCCCCTATCTCCCTTGGGCATGGCCTTGCTAACTACCAGCTTCCTTCCGTGAAGTTCATGGTTCTGGAGAACTGTGGAAGAAAAAAGCATTGAAAATGTTGGGTATGAATGAAAAATTTGTTTTACCAAATTCAGAACATGTAGCGCATAACCCCAAATGCGGAATGCCCGTTCATTGATTATGGTACTCATCGCCCTAGGACATGGCCTCACTCGCAACCAGCTAAGAAATATACCAAGACTAATCTGACACAATATGAAGTAATAGCAAATTTTACTAACAAGTATCTATTTTTACTAACATGTGACCAAATTACCTAGCTTGAAAGTAACATGTCTGGGCTAAATATATGGGGAATCTGGAACTTCTAATCCTGTTTTTTCCTTTACATGCTAGGTAAATTAACACTAAATAACTTGAGATGGTCAATGATTTGAAAGTCATGATATCAAATCAACTTCCATTTCATGGCCTTGGGTGAACACTAGGCTTTCAAGACTACAGAGAGGTACTCACTGATAAGTTGGTCAACTGTGTCTGTGTCGTCGAAGGTGATGAAGCCAAATAACCTCTTCTTTCCCTCAGCGGGCTTGGGTATCGAGACCTCGACGACGTTTCCGTGCTGTGAGAAGTAGTTCTTGAGGTCCTCCTCAGTTGTGTCTGGGCTCAGGCCACCAACGAAGGCCTTGTTGGTTGATTCCTTGGGTCCCTCATCCTGCACCCATAGATCAAGCATCAAATCCAGATATACTTGTTAGTTAACATTGGGTTCAACACGTAAAACACACGGGAGCTAACAAAAGATGTTGGGACAAGATTCGAACCATAAACATTGAACCATTATTTGGCATTTCAACAAAGTGACCCGATTAGGTGGTTTTGAAAGAGCTTACTTGCACAATAACATAAGAAATATTTCAATTGACTTTGGCAATATTTCTCAGAATAATATATTCCTTTCAATACAGTGAATGCATACATTTTCAGATATGAACTCCCACATTTTCAAAATGATTTTAGTTTAACATTGATACTCATTTAGTGGGTGTACCACTTTCTCAAATTTGTTTGTCAAGTTTTCAAAATTATACATGATTGAAATTGGAATTCTACAAATCTTTATTACAGAGACACTGGTAAACAAAGATATTCCTTACGTTCTTGGGGAGTGCCCTCTTGACATCAATGTCCCTGTCGTCAAGTGAATGTGCCTTGTCCTTCTTGGCTGCGATCACCTTGGATACTGCTCCTGATGTGGCGAAGGTCACAAAGCCAAAGCCTTTGGGTTTCCTGTCGTGTTTGCTGAAGGAGAAGGGATGCAAATGAGATGGGATACAGTGATTTTGTCAAGTCATTGATACATGAAATTTCCCTTCACATTAAACAAATTAACGGGGGAAAAACATAGTACATTTATTTTGTCTGAGGGATACTTTTCAAGCCTTTTGGGCTTATATGCTTATGCACAGAGCTATAAATTTTCATCTCTTTTATGATTTTGTGTGTTTCTTGTCGTCTCTTTGGGGGCAATAATGGTCCTCGGCCCCCGTTTACTTTAGAAACTTGTCAAACATGACATACGTAACAATAAAAAAAAAAGAAGCTAGTACTTACTCTCTGACCACACAGCAGTCGGTGATGTCACCATACTGGCCAAAGTAACCCCTTATCGAATCTTCAGTTGTGTTGAAGCTCAGACCGCCCAAGAACATCTTGCGCAGCTGCTCTGGCTCAGAAGACTACAGAGGAAGAGAGATTGAAAGGTTCATTTTAAATGTCTTCCTGACACTTTTTTGGCATTAAGTATTACCAGAACGTCAATGACGTAGCGCTCATCCGCCATCTCGCAACATCAAATATCGCAAATTTCATGTGGTACACTTTTCAACTGGTCAAAAAATAAAAATGGTATGCCCTGGAAGTAAGGCTGTTGACGAGTCCCGGGTACCCGGGTCCCGCCGAAAAATGTCGAGTCCCGGGCGCAAAAATCGATACTCGATATCCCGAAAAAAAAAAGCAAAAAGTCCCCTTTTTGAACGCCCCAGTTATCTGCCCACTTTCATTTTCTTTTCATTCCTTTTTCCCTCTTTGCTGTATTTTAGAAGATGATTTATTGTCATAAATGCGCTGCATTTTTGTCACTTGAATGAACATGTTTTCCCAGCGGCGTGACATGCCTATAGCGAAATCAACAAATGGATAAATTTCGGGTACCCGGGACTCGCCCGAAAAATTATCGCGAGTCCCGGGTAGTAAATATACCCGAAATGGACAGCCTTACCTGGAAGGGACATAAAATAAAACATAAAAAAATATAAATTTGACGCCCCGAAAAAAAAAATTTTAAAATTAAAAATTACCATAATTAATGACTGGAGAAAAATTTCAAAATTCTGTGTAGAAGTTTAGTGTACCAAAGTTAGCTCTACCAGATAAAGCAAACCAAATCAAAATCGGTCGAGAAATGAAGGAGAAGAAGCATTTTTTGTGATTTCGAATAAATTTGCATAAATTACCATAGATAATGAATTTCACGATTCTGTGTAGAAGTTTTAAATCCCCCTCCTAGCCCTATCTTATGAAACAATCAGAATCAATATCGATTGAAAAATAACGAAGAAGCATTTTGAAAACTGGACGGACGGACGACACGCCACGCCGCGCCACGCCACGGCATAAGCTCATCGGGCCGGATGAGCTAAAAATGGAAAATATTAAAACATGTGATCTCTGAAATGGTAGACTTGGGGATTTTTAGTTTAGTGTTACAAATTTGGGGCAAGTGATTCAACGAGCCAAGCCAGTTCATGCTCCATATGATCGTTTTGCCTTGTGCATGTGGCTCTTTCAGGCTAGTTTTTTTTCCTTCCTAGCAGACATTTTTGGTACCCATTTAGGCCACTGAATGTTTAGCTACAAGGAATTTTAATGCATGAAGCACATTTTTAAGCACTATTGGGAAAGAAATCTGGAATTTAAAATGTAGCACAAACTACCTTATCTTTTTATTCTGGTTTTAACACTGAAGTACGGGGAAAAGGGAACCTGCTCACATGTATATTTAGACCTGCATTCTTAAATATCTTTTTAAAAACTGCTTAAAAAGTACAATGCCCTGAAAAGCATTTTGTTCCTAATCATTTACTTTGATAAAGAATATTGTCCCGGTGTTACGATAAAAACTGATATTTTTAGCATTGTAAGAAAAATACGAACACAAAAAATAAAACCTAAATTGCCCAAATCTTGACCACACATATCTACCATAAACAAGTATCAAAATGATGATTGGACATTTCATTAATTAATTAAAAATGGTTGAATAGTGGTCCCGGTGTTACGGTCACTGTAACACCGGGACTGTAACACCGGGACTTACATTGCAATAGTACAGGGAGCATAGAGAATCACTGCATACTAAAGTGACCAGCTAGTTTCTGTCATGTTGGGGTGGTAGCTTGATGCATGTACTAAATTGTTGCTTGATCTACTACCTTAAGTAAAAATGTTTTGAGTTTTTAGTAAGACAACCCATTTTTCCATAGACTTTGTACATTACAGTCCCGGTGTTACAGTGCAATTTTGTATACTCTAGTTCATAATTATCTTGATAATAGTTTTTTTTTACAAATAACACCCAATTATTATTATTGAGTCTCTACTACACCAAATCAACATAGCCACTTTTCAAAATGTTCACTAACTTCACAGAGTTTTGCCAGTAAAGTAAGACAACCTGATTTTCCATAGACTTTGTACATTACAGTCCCGGTGTTACGGTACAATTTTGTATACTCTAGTTCATAATTATCTTGATAATAGTTTTTTTTTACAAATAACACCCAATTATTATTATTGAGTCTCTACTACACCAAATCATGATAGATTTTTTTCCAATTAACACCTAATTATTATTATTGAGTCTCTACTAAACCAAATAAATATAGCCAAGTTTAAAAATGTTCATCAACTTCACAGAGTTTTGCCAGTATGTAAAGTGTTAAAAAAAGCATGTCCTTTTTGCGTCCCGGTGTTACAGTAGTAATTAATGATGCGTAACTCCTTAATAAATTAAAATTTTGTATTAATTTTTTTTTTCAAAGTTGATTGTGACAACAGTCAAAGATATACAATAAAAGATTGTTCTAATTCTTTACACTTAGTTTGTTATTTACATTTGGAAAGTGAAAATGTGTTCTGAAGTGTCCCGGTGTTATCGTGGAATTGCCCAAATCTAACTCTCTATCCACGGAGCTATTTCGGATTGCTTGATTGGTGTTGGTTTTTTAAAATATATATATACCCTAACACTAACCCTTACCCTAACCCTAATGTACAAGCAATAGCATGTATTGCATGCATGCAGAGATATGGTGCGATGCGGTGGCCGTGGCTAGAGTGCGAGCACGCGCGAAACAATAATAACTATCGCATGGGCTATGCGATAAATCGCATACTACCACAATAACGTACGCGTATTGATTGAGCGGTCGTGCAAACAAAGTCGCGCGCGCGAACCAGTAAATAGCCGTGGTTCCGTAGGTCGTAGTAATTAATTGCATTTTTCTCAAATTACAGAAACATATCAGACCCCATGAGAGTATGATTGGTATTCAATTATAGTACCAAAACAACTAAGGATTGGTTTTATCATGCCCGGCGGTACCCTTTAAAAACCTCTTGTAAAAAGTGTAGAGCCTGATCGGTTAGTCACGGATTGACATTTTGACCAAACCTGGAAGTTTAAAGGCCTGTAAAAAAAAAAGTAACAAGATGCAGTGGTTTGTTTTGTGTTCGATTGTGAAGGGTACTGTTAAATGTATTGAAAGTTAATCAAATTTAGTTGCCATGGTTACCGACTAAAAATAGAATCAATGAAATGTTCAATATCACGGATGGACATTTTCCCCAAAAAATGCTAACAGCCTTCTGGCAGAACTAGTTCTACATAAATTAATTTTTTTTTAAAGAGTTTTTTGTTTTCCCATAGAATGTTCCTACTACCGTAAAACTCCGTAAAAAAAAAAAAAAAAAAAAAAAATTTCTAGAGACACCCTATTTTTTTTTAGACACCCTGTAGTGCTGTTGGAATACTTACATCGCTGGTCTATGGCATATCAAGGGCTTAATGTCAATTGTAGCTTTCATCATCATATACATTTTTTTCACATACAAAATAGTGGTTACCGTATTTGTCGGTGTATTAACCGCTCCGGTGTATTAACCGCACTCTTAAAGTGCGGTTAATACGGTCGTGTATTAACCACACCCCCCTTTTTTTTCGTTGAAAAAAGGTGCGGTTAATACACCAGCAAATACGGTAGTACAAAAATTGCACACATTGAGCAATAACACTGGTGCTCATAAATATTCATATTCATGAATATTCATAAGCACTTATACTCGTTAAATATAGTGCAATTTTCTAACTTAACTAACTTTAACTATTTAACTATTTTCAATTGTGAGCAAAATTTATAACCACTGGTTAGATAATTGCATATATAATGAGTACTGCTGCTCACGAATGTATGAATATTCATTAACAGCAGTAATTTGCTCAATAAACTTGCAATTTTTACATCTGTAACCAACATTTTTTTTGTGAGAAAAAGGCATATGTCGCTGAATGCTACAACAGACAGCAAGCTCTTGTCATGCGATAGACCAGTGCAATATGCATTGAACATGACTACAGGGTGTCCCAAAAAAAATTCTAAAAAAATAAATAAATATATATACACAAGAGTGTTATGGTATATATATATTCACTACAGAATTTACGAGCAACATTGATTTGGTAAAGAAATGCTGTCTGTGTGATGGTGCATTTCTGCACCCCTCTTCAATAATGGTTTTCACACATTTTTTGCGAAATCAAAACCATAAATCTAGAAACCATCAGATGTCAATTAACATTTTAATAGTGATTTGAATGCAGATATCTGAAAACAATTTGTCCACCCCAATGTGAACCCTTAACCGATCAGGCCCTGTAGCTGTAGGCATTTAAAACAAATTGTAACCATCAAATAAATCTGGGCCGCCCCTAGATTTATTCTGATCGGATATGTTTGGCATTTCAGGCGTTTCTGAACCGGATTTTGATCAAAATAAAGTTAATTCTGCCATTAAAATTGTATGGTCTTTCAAATTTTACACTCAGTTTTTCATTACCTTCACAACAAAATAATTTTGTGCAGTGCCCTCTATACCAAAACTGAACTACTCCAAATTGGCAACACATTGTCATATTTTCAAAACTGATTTTTGCATTCAAATTGGCAAATTTGCGAGAAAGTTTCTTCTTTTGGGCTTTTAAAACTTAATATTTTCCAACTTTTGTTTTTTTAAAGTTGCCAATTTGTTTAGGAAAAAATATTGGGCAGATCAATTTGGCTTTGAAATAGCTCTCGTCCTTGATAGGTTGAAAAAGAGTTTTTGAAATCTATTTAGTATTAGAGACTTGTAGAAAAAGGAGCACAAATGTGTTAAATGAAAAATGTACATATTGCAAAAATTGCTGCATGATTGAGCAAGTTAAAGTTGAAAAATGCTGCAATTAGTGTAATAAAAGTAAAAAACAATTAAAATTTGTTCAAAAATTGATGTTCTTTTCAGTTCCAACAATTCAAATATAAATAATATGATCACACATCCAATCAATGTTGAAAACATAAGGATTCACTTGTACCATTTTGCTTTCGTTAAAATAGCCAACAACTCTCTTGCAAATGTCGTCACATACACACACTGATAGGTACCCTCACAAGAAATTAAAATTTACTTTTTACATCTCAAATCTACCTTGATTGTGATGATAAATGTTTGTAATAAATTACTAGCTACTCAGAATTTCAAAAAAAATATCAGAAATCTGTAAAATAATGGGAAATATAACCTCGAAAATTGTCGAAAACTACGTGTTGTGGTTTGTCACCGATCGCAACTATCGTTTTTCGCGATCGCTCAGCGATCGCATTACGCGTCCGTCGATCGCACATGCGCGTCCGTCGATCGCATCGAAACTAGCGTCGTCTGCTAGCACTACAGGAAAAAAGCAGCGTGGGACTGGGCGAGCATTGCGTGTATAGGCATGGTACATGCGAGTCACTTCCGTGTTCTGATCGCCGAAACTATTTTCCTGATGGCAGCTGCTTTTATGCGGCGGTCCGCGAGACAGTGCAGCCGGCACTGGCCGCTAGGAGAATGGCATTGCACGACCTAGATCTCTCAAGCCCAGCATATGAATTTGCCGTCTGTGTTAATGACAATGCCGCGGCAATGCCAAAGCATATTTGGGGGGAATGAATGTGTCGTGTCTTTACGATTATGGGGGAAGAAAATGTAACTTTTCCAAAGTTATATCCATTGCTTAATTATTCAAAATATTAATTAACATTAACAATGAATATAAATTATATTATTATGATTTATAATTTGGTTCCCTTCTCCCTCGATCTCCCCCCCCCCCCATCTGTAACAACTAACGAGTAAGAATTACAATCATGATGTATCATTTTGTTTCCTCCCCCCCCCCCCCCCCCCCCTTATCAAGCCAAGTGATTTATTCTTTTGTTTCCTTCTCTCTCTCCCTTTTTAAATTCTATGCTTAGTAAAAAATAATATAAGTTCATGAATATAATTATTATTTTTTCTTCCCCCCCCCCCCCACCCTCTTTCTAACAACTTGTTTTGAGTGCAAGCAAGCTTCACAATGTCAATGACAAAGTGCCTAGAGAGATATCAAGGTAAGTGGGGTCTTTTTCGGAGGGGGGGGGGGGGGCAGGGGTTGTTGTTTGTTATTATACTTCATTTATTTATAAGTGGGGTTGGGTGAATATGTGGCAAAGGGGCCAGAGAGGGAATAGGGTGTGGAGGCAAGGAAAACATGCAGGAAATATATACATAAATTAATAAATGACAATTTTATTTTTACATCAGGGGCATATCTTACAGGTGGTGGGGAGGGGGGGGGGGCAATGAATGCATGTAACTATTATCAACTCAATGTTTAGTTTACATTTCTTATTCTATGATTGTGTATAAATACTTCTTGTTTTCTATTTAATACAAATCCCAAGAATCAAACACTAGCATTTGAAATTTAATCTGGTTCCAGACAAATGCAGGGGGCTGGGGAGGGGCTGTGGAATAACATGTATCTTTTCTTTTGTTCCCTTTCTTACGTCTGTAACAATGACAGTCACAGAGTGATGGTCAGATGTCAATGATGAAGTGCCTGCAGTAAAGATGATGCCCAGATGTCCTTTACTTGGTGCTTGTCCAGAGGTTGAAGACTTTCAGTTTCAACAATCAATTGTATAATTGGGAACAAAATTAAATCTGCAGACCATGTTCAGACTACATTCATTCTTATCAATCACTAAACAAATTCATCAGCCACCCAAAGAACACTATTGCAATCGCTTTTGCTGAATAAAAACAAAACATTCTCTATTAAAGAATGCCCACGACATTGCCTACATGACAAATAGAATGGATGCTACTTGCAATTTGTATAGCCTAGAGCGTCCAATGTTTTTGTCATGCTATAGTTATGGGCATAATTTAGTAGAGAATGCCCAACAACCTTGATTTGTTTTTTGAAGTAGAGTATTTGAAAAGAGTATTTATATCTTTGCTTCTTCCTTGGATATTTATGGTTTTATTGCAGCTTGCTCGACATCCCCGTGGAACAGGACAGTTTCTTGGCTGCCCTGGCTTTTGAGAGCATGTCGGTCACCGCAAATTCTTTGTTTCACTTTCAGGCTCGGCTGGAGGATGCATCAGAGTCAAGTGATATTGGTCTTGTACAGCAAGAGTGCCTCCCAAAATCATCTGGACAGGAAAAGAGAAAATAAATTACAACGTAATAAATTTGTAAAATTGAAAAAAGAATTATTTTTCTGTTCAACCATGCACCCAAGGGCCACAGAAATACAAAGGAAAATCTGCAATAAACATGATAAATTCTTAGTAAGGATGTCCATCAAGCCATTCAAGGCCATCATGACCTACACCCCCCCCCCCCCCCAAAAAAAAAAGAAGAAAAGAATAAAAGCCTACCCTACCCCCACACAAACAAAATTATTGCCCCCCCACCCCCCCCCCCCCCCCCACCACCACCACAATCCACATCCAGTCTGACCCCCCACGGCGGCCCGTTTTTAATTTGAATTTGACCGAGACGAATTAATTAATAAAATAGTTGAATTTGTTCCCCACGACCAGAGTATTCATTATTTCACTTGTAATTAATGTGATGCACATGCAATCATGTGTCAATATTATTTTATTTATGTTAAAATCATCATTATTATAACCCATTCCTGTGCAGAATGAATATCAATGAACGCCACGTAAAACTCCATAGGAGCGCGCGCGGTATATTTGCCGCACGCGCTAACCGTCGTAAGCGTGTATAGAAATCGTCTCAAAACCGTCATCCTAGCGAAAATCACCCCGGACTTTCCCGTTCAATAGCGGGTAAAGCGAGGCCTTCAGGGGCTATTATCTAGGGCTTCACAAATTTTACATGATTTGAAATTCCCGAAAATGTCATAAAAAGTCAACTAACTCACCAGAAAAATTACTCAAATCGTAAAAAACCACGAGAAAATAATTAGTATCGATTCAAAAGTTGTACTTACGATCGGTTTTCAGGGTAATTTGCAGCGAATTTGAAGTCGCCAAGATCGAAAATTTTCCTCCGGTGGCTGATGCATATCATACTATAGCAGAATCTACAGTGTATATTTGCAATGCGACCGGTTTACACAAGACAAGAAGACATATCCCTCCACCTTGCCATAGACAAAACGTTACCGATAGCAAACGATAGCAGGGTATTCGGTGACAAACCACGCATAGACTTTCGAGGCGCATACGCGACAGCGCCATCTAGCGCCTATGGGGGTACCTAACACTGACATTCTGAATTCATGACCCACAAACTCGCAAGATAAACCGAACATTTTTGGCAAGCTAGGGACAAACCTTTTGTCAAAATTTAATGGCATAAAAATGACAAAATCCAAAGCATATACTGGAAAAACAATCTGTCAAATGTCACATTCGCCAGTTTGTTTGACATCACCTCGTCCTCGTGCGCTTGTCAACGCCAACACACAGCGTGCATGCATGCACGTCGCAGTCACTCACAGGCATTCCACACAAAGCAATGGCCAATATGGCAATGCACGACAGCCGCACACACGTCAATGACAATGCCCAAATCAATTTACAAATTGATGCTAAAAAACTTGAATATCACATCATTTACGCTGTTATTTTATCATGAAAACACTTTCAATAGAAGAAGAAAATGATTATACTTACGTTTGACCCATTGTAGTCGCTCATGTTGTCGGTTTTACGTGAATTATTTTGGGAAGAAATTTGGTAAAGGAAGATACGCCACAGAACACCCAACCACGTTCAGGAGGCAAGAGAAAGAGAATGCGAAAAAATTATTAAAATGGATTCGAAGAAACTAGCTAGCTAGCTTGGCTAGCTTTCGCCTGGGTGACGCTGCGCATGCGCGAAATTTATGTTTAGATAACTCGAGCCAGAACAAAATCGCCCACGGTATTCTCGCCTCAGTACGGGAACTCGGGAAGCCCTTTATTTCGTAATTGAAAAACACAAAAAAAAATATTATTTGTATATCATGACATTCTGAGATGATTTATATTACATAACACAATATTTCGCATGTTGTTACTATTGTATCGGCAATATCGTGTATTAGGCCCCACCACTACTATACTGTATACACTTATGTAGCCAACTTATAGCCACTAAATCTGACCTATAGCCATTAATCTGACCTAGCTATAGCCATTAATCTGACCTATAGCCACCAAATTAGGGTTAGGGTTAGGGTTAGGGTTTAAAGGGTTATAGGGTTAGGTTATATGTATACAGTATAGCAGTGGTGGGGCCTATAATACACGATTATGCCATTGTATCAAACACAAACACAAACAAATTGCATTTTTTTGTTTAGCTATACCATATCTTTATGGTCCTCTCAACATGAATCCAGCATGACAAGCCCTGAGAAATAACTATAAATGTATTCAAACATCATATTTGCATATCGTTAGTGTACACCGTGTCAATGGATAATGCTTATCTTTACATGCATTTTCTGTAAAATGTCATTTTTTCACACATTTTTTCTAAAAACTTCACTATTTTATCATTCAATTTGGCTAAAAATTGGACAGGATGTTGGGCTCATACCATTGCACAATATGATGATGGTTTTTTTTTGATAGCACTATCACATTCCAAAATATTTCAAAAAATTCAATTTTTGTAATGCAAATCTGGTAATATGCATAATTAATTAATTAATCAAATATTATGCATATTTTCAAAATTCCTTTCATTATATGATGGAGATATAGTTAAATAACATACCTGCCAAATTTGGCTTCAATCCAGTGATAAACATGAGAGGAGATAGAGTTTGAATAATTGTCTTTGTTTTTCTTTAGTTTTCCACTAATTTATGCTAATTCATTCAAAAATGAAAAGCGTTTGGCGGATAAAACTTGGACGGAATGAAAGTATATACAGATGTCCTCAAAATTATTCATACCCCTTGGAAAATAACATTCTTTTTTAGATTCTTCGTTTGTAAAAACTTTTATGTTGGTACTTCCTGTGTATATTTTGTCTACTTGTTGTTATACACAAATCCACATATGAGTTGGCTAAACTTCATTTGCATAATAATAGATATGGCCAAAAGTTCTATTTTGCTCATGTTCAGAATTATTCATACCCCTGCCAATACTTCAACAAAAATGTCCTTTTTTGATGGTGCCCATTCGTTTCGCTTGCTGCAAATGTGTTAATATTTGTCCTATAGATATTTCAATATGTTTCAATGGATTAAATACCATTTTTGTTGACCAAATGTTAAACAATGATACAAATAGCACTTTTCCAGAGGGAGTAAAAATAGAGGAAAAGCGTTCTGGTAATCCTCGGTTTCTGATCATCATGGCCAAGAAGAAGGAGTTCAGTGATGACCTATACGCCAACGTCTTGTGCATGCCCATAGTGAAGGAAAGGGTTATAAGGCAATTTCAAAGCAGTACCAGGTATGATGTCCCTATGGCAACTGTCCAGAGCATAATCAACAAGCACAAGAGGTTCAACACTGTTAAATAGCCTCAGTGGGCGTGGCAGGAAGCGTAAGGTGTCCCCCAAACTTGCCAGGAAAATCTGCGAAGAGGTCAACAACAACCCCCGGATCACAACCAATTAGGCCCTAATTGAAACACTTGACCAGGCAGGGACGAAGGTGTCACGGTCCACCATTGAGCGAGCGAGGATTGTATGCTTCTCCTTTCTTCCTCCAGACGTATTCAACATCCATATGGTCAAATAACTCCAACTTCGTCCCATCACACCACAGGATGGTTGACCAGAAGCTGGGATCTTGTTTCAGATGACGGCCAGGCAAGCTTTCAGATGTTTCTTCCTGAGCAGCGTTGTCTTCCGAGGCCTATGTCCATGGAGACCTCCTCTGTGCAAGACTCGCTCCATATGGTGGACCGTGACACCTTCGTCCCTGCCTGGTCAAGCGTTTCAATAAGGGCCTTGGTTGTGATCCGGGGGTTGTTGTTGACCTCTTGACAGATTTTCCTGGCAAGTTTGGGGAACACCTTACGCTTCCTGCCACGCCCACTGAGATATTTAACAGTGTTGAACCTCTTGTGCTTGTTGATTATGCTCTGGACAGTTGCCATAGGGACATCATACTGCTTTGAAATTGCCTTATAACCCTTTCCTTCACTATGGGCACGCACAAGACGTTGGCGTAGGTCATCACTGAACTCCTTCTTCTTGGCCATGATGATCAGAAACCGAGGAAGACCAGAACGCTTTTCCTCTATTTTGACTCCCTCTGGAAAAGTGCTATTTGTATCATTGTTTAACATTTGGTCAACAAAAAAGGTATTTAATCCATTGAAACATCTTGAAATAAATATAGGACAAATATTAGCACATTTGCAGGAAGCGAAACGAATGGGCACTATCAAAAAAGGAAAATTTTGTTGAAGTATTGTAATGAATAATTCTGAACATGAGCAAAATAGAACTTTTGGCCATATCTAAACACCACAAAAAAAGTAACCCCCCCCCCCCCCCCCCCCCCTAAGCAAAATGAGCAACATAACTTGGCAGGAATGTTTCTAAACTGATTGGCTAACGTCTCTGTGAAAATGAATTTGATCCGCCATGCCATGCATGAGTGAGCACACATTAAAGGGAAAATGTCACTTTTCAAAAGTCACAAAAGTCAAAAAGTGAAAATTCTGCCTTTGATGTGTGGTCACTCATCCATGACTCGACGGACCAATTTCATTTTCAATAAATGTAGGAACAATCCTGCCGAGTTATTTTGCTCAAAACCTTTTCGTTAAAAAGTTATGTTATTTGATTAAGGGGGACTTATTTTGTGTTGAGTTTTATTGATCAGTATTGTTGGAATAAACTCAACAAAAAAGTAAGTCTCCTCCTGATTAGAATAACATAACTTTTTAACAAATATGTTTTGAGCAAAATAACTCGGCAGGATTGTTCCTACACTTATTTACTAACTTCTGTGTGAAAATGAAATTGGATTTTTGTGTGCTCACTCATG